>SJXQ01005678.1:0-43725 GCA_006408695.1 Aepyceros melampus
GGTGATGTCATCTGCATATCTGAGGTTATTGATATTTCTTCTGGCAATCTTGATTCCAGCTTGTGTTTCTTCCAGTCCAGTGTTTCTCATGATGTACTCTGCATAGAAGTTAAATAAGCAGGGTGACAATATACAGCCTTGACATACTCCTTTTCCTATTTGGAACCAGTCTGTTGTTCCATGTCCAGTTCTAACTGTTGCTTCCTGACCTGCAAAAGAGTTAAACAAAACTATTAATTAATTTTATCTTGCTGCTGCTGCTACTGAGTCGCGTCAGTCGTGTCCGATTCTGTGCGACCCCATAGACGGCAGCCTACCAGGCTCCCTCGTCCCTGGGATTCTCCAGGCAAGAACACTGGAGTGGGTTGCCATTTCCTTCTCCAATGCGTGAAAGTGAAAGTGAAATTGAAAGCACTCAGTCCTGTCTGATTCTGTGCCACCCTGTAGACGGCAGCCCACCAGGCTCCCCCGTCCATGGGATTTTTCAGGCAAGAGTACTGGAGTGGGGTGCCATTGCCTTCTCTGATTTTTTAAAAAATCTTATTGGTATTCATAAACCATGGATCAAAGAAGAAATCACAATGGAGATTAGTGGATATTTTAAACTGAAAAAAAAAACATAATGAGACTTGTAGCTTAAACAGTGTTATCAGGGAATTTTACAGCTGTAAAATGAAAGTATTTTGAAGGGAAAAAGGTTGAAAACTAATCAACCACATCTCTCCTTCAAAAAGGTTGTAAAAGGACTAACCTTTATATGGTCTTCCTAATTCATGATAAAGTTACCACTGACATGCAGTTGGTACAATGATAATTCTTTTTAATAAATGAGTCAGTTTGGTCAATAATTGTTAACCTGAGGGCTTCCCCAGTTGCTCAGACGGTAAATAATCTGTCTGCAATGTGGGAGACCCAGGATTGTTGTGAGCCACGTTAGGCATTGTTGACAAAATGGAGGCACAGCCCCAACCCCCTCTCCTCATCCTGCAGGCACAGTCCAGGGATAAAGGAGTTAGGTCTTGTGATTCTGACTTGTTCTTTCACTGTCTGCAATGTGGGAGACCCAGGATTGTTGTGAGCCACGTTAGGCATTGTTGACAAAATGGAGGCACAGCCCCAACCCCCTCTCCTCATCCTGCAGGCACAGTCCAGGGATAAAGGAGTTAGGTCTTGTGATTCTGACTTGTTCTTTCCTTTCTTTGGTTGAGTTGGCTGGAAAGAATGTTAAGGTGCTTATTGTTCTTGAGAGAAGCACAAGAAAGCACCAAGCCTTCTGCAGTTATGCCCAGAAAATAATCTATAAAGTAACCATTGACATTTGTTCAAGGATCTTTACAAAGAATGTTCCAGGATGAGCACGTAGGCTGCAGCTTGAGGCCATGGGAAGGATTGTTATCTGAGACCTGTTTGTGAGGGAAATATTTATGGCAAAAGAAGTTTGCTGAGTTTAGGGTTTAGGAGTAATTAAGAATAGTTAGAAGCTAAAAGTTTAAGGAATGTTGTAGTGTTAGCATATTTTACTATAGCTTATAGAGATTAGGAATTTTAGACATATTAATAGCTAGAAGCCTTTATAGTAGATAGTGATCTTAAGATCCTAGGGGCAAACAGGATTTAGGAAGATAAGAAATAAACTGAAGAATGTAGCATGAGTTATAATGTAATCACAAGTTAGGTATAAGAGGAAGTAGATAATAGATAGTAAAGCAGATTCTGGAACTCTCTTGCTTTTTCCATGATCCAGCGGATGTTGGCAATTTGATCTCTGGTTCCTCTGCCTTTTCTAAAACCAGCTTGAACATCAGGGAGTTCATGGTTCACATATTGCTGAAGTCTGGCTTGGAGAATTTTGAGCATTACTTTACTAGCATGTGAGATGAGTGCAATTGTTCGGTAGTTGAAGCATTCTTTGGCATTGCCTTTCTTTGGAATTGGGATGAAAACTGACCTTTTCCAGTCCTGTGGCCACGGCTGAGTTTTCCAGATTTGCTGGCAAATTGAGTGCAGCACTTTGACAGCATCATCTTTCAGGATTTGAAACAGCTCAACGGGAATTCCATCACCTCCACTAGCTTTGTTCGTAGTGATGCTTTCTAAGGCCCACTTGACTTCACATTCCAAGATGTCTGGCTCTAGATTAGTCAACACATCATCATGATTATCTGGGTCATGAAGATCTTTTTTGTACAGTTCTTCCGTGTATTCTTGCCACCTCTTCTTAATATCTTCTGCTTCTGTTAGGTCCAGACCATTTCTGTCCTTTATTGAGCCCATCCTTGCATGAAATGTTCTCTTGGTATCTCTAATTTTCTTGAAGAGATCTCTAGTCTTTCCCANTGAAGATCTTTTTTGTACAGTTCTTCCGTGTATTCTTGCCACCTCTTCTTAATATCTTCTGCTTCTGTTAGGTCCAGACCATTTCTGTCCTTTATCGAGCCCATCTTTGAAGGTTTTCTGCTGGTCATGGGTCACCATGAAGGGATTTAGTGCTTTTCTAGATAATAAGGGTTTCCCTGGTAGCTCAGTGGCTAGGCTAGGTTATGCTGCTGTAACAAATAACCCTAATATCTCAGTGACTTAAAAGATAGGGATTGTTTTCTTTATTACTACCACATGTTCCTTATGGGTTGATAGTGTTCCTTGCTCTGCGTCATTCTCATTCAGAGATCCAGGTTCTGCCATCTAGATGTTCACTCATGCAGGAAGGGGAGAGTAGGGGATTGTACATCAGCTCTCAGAGGATCCCACGTGGAACTGACCCACATTGCTTGTGCTTATATTTCATCGGCCAGTGAAATATAAGCCTTCAGTGTGGTGGAGAGGTGTAGTCATACCCTTTGCGTAAAGGGTGAAATCAGAACTAATACAATTGCAGTGCGGTTTGAATAAGAAATTTGTGAAGCATTTAGCACTGTGTCTTATGTTAAGTAGAAAGTGTAAGTGCTGTTTTGTTATGGTTGACGATGATGATAGGAAAATAAGTGGTTATTACTTTCCTTCTGCAGATTTGCAGTGAGGTCTAGTGGTTGAGCTCTGTGACTAAGGTGCTGGCTTGGGTTCCAAAGTCAGTGGCCCTCCTTGCTAATAACCCTGCTGTTGAAGAGTGATTCTGGTAGTGAACTCCTGGGGACGTGGGGATGTGATGTTCGTGCATGGAAGGGATCATTCCAGAGCCTGCCCTGGACACAACCGAGAGTAGACTGTTACTGTTGTTGGCATGCAGTTTGTTTCATTAGCTGAACCTGAATTATCCTACGTAGAGTCTAAGTTTAAAATTATGTAGCTTTTCTCTTTTGTTTCTTTTCCCGTACACCCCATTCACTCCACACACACTTTACAGATTTTTGCTTTGTTATTTATTTATTTGGCTGTGTTGGGTCTTCATGGCAGCCACGTGATCTTCATTGTGTCATGCAGGATCTTTCGTTACATGGCCTGGACTCTCCAGTTGTGGCATGAAGGCTCTGGAGCACGTGGGTTCAATAGTTGTATGCGGGCTTTAGTTGCTCTGAGGCATGTGGAATCTTAGTTCCCTGACCAGGGATCTAACCTGAGACCCTGGCATGGCAAGGCTGATTCTTAACCACTGGACCACCAGGGAAGTCCCAACCCTACAGGTTTTGATATGTCATTTCTTTTGAATCATACATTTTTTTAAATGATTAGCAATTTTAAGGTATCTTTACTGAGGCATGACTTTTTATACCTGGGTTCTGCCACTAGCAATCTGTTTTTTAGGCTCTCCATGTTTTAACATATTTCAGTTCACTCCTTTTGTTGCTGAATAGTATTCTGTTGTATGAGTATACTGCCTTTTGTTTACCCATTCACCAGTTGATGGATATTTGGATTGTTTCCAGTGCTGGGCTAGTATGAGTAATGCTGTTACGAGCATTCGAACATTCATGTACAAGTCTCTCTGTGGACATTTGTTTTCACTTCTACCTAGGAGTGAAATTGCTGGGTCATTTGATAACTCTGTGTTTAACATCTTAAGAAACTGCCAAATTGTTTTCCAAAGTGACCATACTGTTTTACAGTCCCGCCAGCAGTGTATTGAGGATTCCAGTTTTTCCATATTCTCATCAACACTTGTTATTACAGCCATCCTAGTGGCTGCGCAGTGGTATCTCATTGTGGTTTTGATTCACATTTCCCTATTGACTAAGGATATTGATCATCTTTTTGTGTGCTTGTTGGCCATATTTATATTTTATTTGGTGAAATGCCTCTCTGGATCTTCTACTCATGCTTAATCTTATTTGGTTGTAAGACTTTTTTTGTGTTGTGGATAACAGTCAGTCATCAGATATATAATTTGCAAATAATTTCTCCTAGACTGGGATTTGTCTTTTCATTTTCTTAGTGATGTCTTTCAAAGTGCAGAAGTTTTAAACTTTGATAAAATCAAGTTATCAACCTGTTCTTTTATGGAACCTGCTTTTGTGTCATGTCTAAGAACTCTGCCTGATCCAGTGTCAGAGATATTTTTCTTATATTTTCTCCTAGAAGTTTCATACTTTTAGTGTAACTTGACCTAAAGCCCTGTTATCTATTTTGACATCACTTTTGTGTGTTATTTGAGGAAAATATCTCAATTTATCTGTTTGTATGTGACTGTCCAGTTGTCACAGCACCGTTGGTTGAAAAAAACCACATTATTGCATTGAGTTGTGTTGGCACTTTTGTTGAAAACTCTCAGGTTGTTTTTGTAGTTTTTTTGGCCACACCACATGGCTTGTGGGACCTTAATTCCCTGACCAGGGATGGAACCCAGGCCACTACAATGAAAGTGCCAAGTTCTAACCACTGGACCACCAGGGAATTGTATTTGCAGATGTTAAACCAACCTTGCATTCCTGGGCTAAATCCCTCTTGGTCATGTTGCTAGATTTAGTTGCTAATATTTGTTCAGGGTTTTGGTATGTGTCTGCTTCTCTGCTGGCTCAGAGGGATTCCTTAGTGGTTCAGACAGTAAAGAATCTGCCTGCAATGCAGAAGGCCCAGGTTTGATCCCTGGGTTGGGAAGATTTCCTGGAGAAGGGAATGACTACACACTCCAGTATTCTTGCCTGGAGAATCCCATGGACAGAGGAGCCTGGCAGGCTACAGGTCATGGGGTTGCAAAGAGTCGGACATGACTGAGCAACTAATACTTGGTGTACATATTCATGAGTCATAATGGTATGTAGTTTTATGATCTTATCCAACTTTGGTAGTAGGGTAATACTGGTTCCATGGCATCAATTGGAAATATCCTCTCCTCCTATATATTTATTAGAAATTTATGAAGGATTGATTTTATATCTTCTATAAGCCTTTCAAAGAATTCACCATTGAAAGCATCTGAGATGAACTTTTATTTATGGAAACATTTTTAATTACCTCTGTAAAATCATTTTCTTGTTAGGTCTAGTCAGATTCTTTTTTTTCTTAATGCAGGTTTTGATAATTGTGTTTTTTTTTAGAATTTTGTCCTCTTAATCTAAGTTGACTAATTTGTTGGCATAAAAGTTCATAGTATTCCCCTTTATTCCTGTTAATTTCTGCAAAGTTGGGATTTTTTTCACTCCTTATATTTTCTTTTCTCTCTTTTTGGTTAGTCTAGCTAGAAGTTTGTTCTTTTTGTTGAGCTTTTCACTAAGAACCAACTTTTAGCATATGTGCTGCCAAAGCAAGCATAACAACTAACTTTTAGTTTAACTGACTTTTCTGTTTTGTCAGTTTTTAATTTCATTGGTTTTTTAATTGAATTATATTGATAATATAACATTATGTTAGTTTCAGATTTCAAACCATTACCATTTATATGTATTGTGAAATGATCACCACAGTAAGTCTAGTTACATCTGTTATCATATATAGTTAAAAATTTTTTTCTTGTGATAAGAACTTTTAAGATTTAGTAATTTTCAAATGCAATGCAGTATTATTAATTATAGTCACCATGCTATATATTATATCCCCATGACTTATTTCTTTTATAAATGGAAGTTTGCGTCTTTTGACTACCATATCCCCATTTCCCACCTCTGGCAACCCCCAGTTTGCTTTCTATATCTGAGTTTATTTTTTGTTTGTTTGTTTAGGTTCCTCATGTAAGTGAGAACATATGGTATTTGTCTTTTTCTGACTTATTTCACTTAGCACAATGCCTTCAAGGACCCATCTATGGCAAAGATATTATTCTTTTCAGGACCTAATAATATTCCATTGTGTGTGTGTCACATTTTTGTTTTTTAAAGTTTATCTATTTTTGGCTGGGTTGGATCTTGCTTCTTTTTCTCCAGTTGCGGCAAGCCAGGACTCCTCTCTAGTTGTGGTGCTCGGGCTTCTCATTTCGGTGAGGTCTCTCGTTGTGGACCTTGGGCTCTAGGGCATGTGGACTCAGTAGCTGTGGCTTCTGGGCTCTAGAGCACAGGCTCAATAGTTGTGACACATGGGTTTAGTTGCTCTGGACATGTGGAATTTTCTCAGATCAGGGATCAAAACTGTTTCTCCTGTATCGGCAAGTGGATTCTTCACCTCTGAGCCACCCAAGAAGCCCTGTCTCACATTTTCGTCATCCATGCACCCACTGAAGGAAATTTATGTTGTTTCCATATCTTGGCTCTTGCAAATAATGGCTGCATGAACGTGGGGGTGCATATCTCTTTTTGAGTTAGTATCTTTGTTTTCCTTGGATAAATACTCAGAAGTGGAATTGCTGGATCTTATGGTAGTTCTATTTTTAATTTTTTGAGGAATCTGCTCATCTGTTTTTAGTTTCTTCAGGTGAAAGCTTAGACTTGAATTCTTTTCTTATTTTCTAATATAGGCATGCAAAGCTATACATTTCCTTATAAATACTGATTTGACTGCATTCCATAAATGTTGATATGTTTTTATTTTATTCAGTTTAAAATATTTTCTAATTCTCCTTGTGATTTCTTCTTTAACTCCTGGGTTATTTAAAAGTGTCTTATTTAATCCAAATATTTGGAGGTTTATCAAATCTCTTTCTGTTGTTGATTGTTGATTTAATTCTGTGTGTTGGAATAACATTCTTTGTATCATTTCAACCCTGTAAAAAATGTAAATCTCACAGAGAAATGCAGAAATACTGTAGGTGGAACAAATGGTTATTTTCATGCAGGAGAACAAAGTTAGATTCTTACCTCACACCATATACAAAATTACTTCAAAGTAGATCATAGACCCAAATGTAAGAGCTAAAACTGTAAAACTCCTAGAAGGAAATATAGGAGTATGTCTTTGTGACCTTGGGATAGGGTAGTGGTTTCTTAAATATCACTCCAAAAGTCCAAGTAACAAAAGAAAAAATAGATATATTGGATTTTAATCAAAATAAACTATTTTATGTGATTCAAAGAACACCATCAAGAATATAAAAACACAAACCATAAAATGGGTGGGAAATGAGCTGTTGATTGATTTGATGCTCCTTGTGCATATTAACCTGTTTCTTTCCTCCTACTTAAAGATTTTATCCTTGTCTTTGTATTTCAACAGCTTGACTATGTGTTTCTAGGTGTGACTGTCTTTTTAGTTATCCTATATGTAGTTTGTTGGGCTTCTTGGACATGTACAGACTGATGTTTTTCATTAAATCTGAGATGTTTTTGGCCATTACTTGTTAAGATTGTTTTCTTCCCTTTCCCTTTTCTCTTTCTTCCTCTTTTGGAACTTTCATTATACCTGTGTTATAGTCCTTCTTTCATTTCTCCCCCCATTTTTTACTGTTTCAGATTGGATAAGTTTTGTTGATCCACCTTTAAAGCTCACTGGTTATTTCTTTTGCCATTTCAAATCTGTTGAGCTCCTCAAGTGCGTTTTTCTTTGCAGTTATTATAAACATCAACTTTAAAAGTTTCTTTTTTTTAAAAAATTATTTCTTTATTGTCTCTACTTTTAAGTCTTTAAACATGATTTCCTTTAGTTAACTTATTTACAGTAACTCTATGAAGTCTTTGTTTGCTAAGTCTAACTTCTGAACCCTCTCAAAGACAGTTCCTGTTAACAACTGCTGCTTTTCCTGAGTGAGGGTCACACCTTACTATTCCTGTGTGTGTCATATTCTTTTGTTGTTGTTGTTGAGAACTGCACATTTTAGATTGTATATTTCAGTAGTTCTGGATTCTGATCCCTTTTTCCACAGATCATTGTTTTTCTAAAGTTGTTTTGTTCTTTTTATGCATTGAATGACTTTCCTGGGCTAATTCTTTGGTGTCTCTCTCTCCTGTGGTATAGAAACTGATGCCCATGCTCTTTGGGGAAAAAAAAAAAGGTCTTAATTATAAGCTTTACTTACTAGAGGTTGTCCTAGGTTCAGAATGATTTGGTGGTGGTGGTTTATTCGCTAGGTCGTATCTGACTCTGGTGACCCTGTGAACTGCAGCCCACCAGGCTTCTCTGTCCATGAGATTTCCCAGGCAAGAGTACTGGAGTGGATCGCCACTTCCTTCGCTAGGGGATCTGGACCCAGGGATCGAACCCATGTCCCTGCTTTGGCAGGCAGGTTCTTTACGTCTGAGCCACGAGAGAAGCCCTCAGTGTGGTTTAGTGGCCAGCTGATGCTTGATCAGAGGTTGTGCTGAAAACCCTTGAGTTGGTAAGGCAGTCTTTTGTGTGGATTGGGTAGCATTTTCAAAGTTACACAGTCTATGAATTTACCTCTGTTACTGCTTTATGCCTGGTCATCTGGTATCTTCTTTGCATAGTCTGAAGGGCTCATGTTCAGCCAGGGATATGTGGATAGCGAAGGCCCTCTCTTGTGTCCCTGGAGCTTGCATATGGCCTTGTATAAATATACATTCTTCCAGACCAGCAGGGATACCCAGGATCTTACAGGCCCAGTATGACTGGCTCATTCTCTGGATCTTCCTGTGAAAAGTTCTGGTTAGTCTGCAGGTCCATTGCTTGCTCCAACCTGGTTGTAACCACAGTTTAGCTGTGATGATGGCCTCTCCCATTTGTTTGCTACCGAGACTGCTACTGTTTTAATAATGCCCAGGGGTGTGGGGTTTTGCCTTGCCCCTCTCCAATTCGGTCAGCCTCTCCAGCAGTGAAGTTTTCATGGCTTGCTCTGCTTTGGTTTAACTGTAGTGCAGATGGAGCATGTGATGGGAGTAACCTAAGTTAAATACCACATACCTCCACTATTCTTACTCAGAGTTTGGCAGTTTTTCTTATATAAATGCTTCTTAGGTTATTGTATGCATTTGAGTGATTTCTGGTGTCCTCAAATGTTTGTGTTTAGTAGTTTTGTCCATTTTTTAAAACTGGTTTTTGGGAGAAAGGATTTTGAGTTCCTCATTTCACCATTCCAGAAGTTTGATTGACACTTTTGACTTTTGATTTCCTATTTAACTTAAGACACCCACAAGTATTTGTGAATTTTGCAGATTTCAATTATGTAACCCTGGCTACCCCTTTTGATCCGTTGGAGAACTTTTATTTATTTATTTTAAAATGCTTTTATTTATTTGGCTGCCCCAGGTCTTGGTTGTGGCACTTGGGATCTTAGTTGCCCCATGTGAACTCTTAGTTGTGTCTATGGGATCAAGTTCCCTGGCCACGGATTGAACCTGGGTCCCCTGAATTGGGAGTGTGGAATCTTAGCCATTAGACCACCAGGGAAGCCCCCACTGGAGAACTTTTTAAACTGTTTTTTTGTTTATTTGTATTTTACACTTTACATTTTATGATGAACAGTTGCCAACATGTAGAAGTACAGCATATATGATCTCGTCCTGACTAATCTCACCTCATTAATATTCTGATTGTGCCTGCTTCTCCCCGCCATTAGTTTGAAACAAGTGTTATACATCATATCCAAGCCACAGACATCTCAGTATGTAATTCTAAAAGGAGAAGGTCACTTTTTGAAAACATAACCAAATGCCATTATTACAACTAAAACATTTAATAGTAATTGCTTAATATCATCACATAAACTTGGAAAGCTTTGAAAAATAAGATACCCAATCCAATGAAATCAGACTCTCTGGGGCTGAGGTCTCGGCATCAGGATATGGGATTAAACTCCCCAGGTTTTTTTCCTTGTTTATTTTTATATTTATTTATTTGACTGCCTCAGGTCTTCATTGCATCATGCAGGATCTTTCGTTGCTGTGCACAGACTCTTTAATTATGGTGAGTGGGCTTAGTTTCCCAACTAGGGGTGGAGCCCACATCTCCCACATTGCAAGGTGGATTCTTAACCATTGGACCACCAGGGAAGTCCCCTACTCCCCAGGTTTAGAACCGCTAAGTTAGATTTCTCTTTATCCTTTTCCAAAATTGTGTTTATTTCCTGTTTAAATGCATTAGGGTCAGTGTGCAGTGATAGGAAAAATTCTCTTTGGGGGAATTTGAGAATTTTCTTAACATAGGATCAATTTTTATGAATATTCAGTGGATATTTTATAAAGAATGAATCTTATCTGCCTTCAGGTAAAGAGTTTTGTATCAACCTTTAAAACCAAATTGCTACCAACAGGGACCGACTGTCCAGCACAAGGAACTGCTCAATATTCTGTGATACCTAAATGGGAAGAAAATTTGAAAAAGAATAGATTCTTGTATATGGATAACTGAATAACTTTGCTGTACACCTGAAACTAACACAACGTTGTTAATAAACTATGCTCCAATAGAAAACAAGGAAGCCAAGTTACTAATTTATGTTATTCAGCTTCTCTGTAGCCTTATAATTTGGCCCCATTATCTACTGTTACTCTCCTGAAAGGAGTGTGTGTGTGTTTCCCACAGTCATTATGATTTTGTCTATTCTTATATTTCTAATGGTTTCTGTTTTAAGCATTTAATTCTTATTTTTTAATTTTTTTTTTTGACCATGTGGCATGTGGAATCTTCCCCCAACCAGGGATTGAACCCGTGCCCCCTGCATTGGGAGTGCGGAGTCTTAATCACTGCACCACCAGTCCTGTTTTAAACATTTAGATTCACATTTTCCTCATAACTTTCTGCCACAAAAAGTTGAGGAAAACAACACCAGACTGTCTCCTATCCACCCCCACCCCCCGTTCCTGCATTTCCAAATCCTCAATTATAGTTGGAATGTCCTCTGATGTCGGTGTCATCAGATGTGTCGGGTGACATCAAATGCCATTTCAGCCCTTCTCTAACAGGCCCTGTCAATCCAGGGTTCATCTTAGGGTCCCTGCCTTGACTGTGCCTCAGTATGTCTGGACGTGGCCATCTCCTGCCCACCTCTGCCGCGTTTCTGATCTTTGTTCGTGGTGGGCACTTAAGGGAAGCATGTGTATTAGAAACAGCAAGCTGTCTGTGACTTAACACCTGATTTTTTGTGGCCCGGGTGTGTGCTGGGCTCGCTCTCCACTCCCGCTGTTAGTACCATTTGGTCTAGACGCAGAGTGTCTCCCCCACCCCCAACTCCCCTGCTGTGTGATCCACGGCTCAGTGTTTTCCCCCCCGAAATAAGTGCTAATTGGTTTTCAATTCCGCTTGGATTTTAATGCTGCCCACTTCAGCCTTGGTCTAGAAACACTGATCCGTTTGAAGAGGTGCCCCTTAGGAGAAGGGTCCTCATGGCAGGGAGCTGGCAGGCTCTGCCCTCCCCGGCTTGCCATGGTGGCCGTGGGCCTCTGCCAGCCACACGTGCCACCTGCTTGGACTCTGCAAGGGGTGTTCTGCAGAGACCTGCTCACAGTGGCAAGGACAGGTTTGGACAGAACTTCTTGGCCTCAATGAGTGGAGAGACTGGATCTTGGTGGGTAGGGGGTGGGGGAGTGTCATTTGACTAGGTTTGGGGTGGTGGGATGGGGATTCCTGATCTGAGAGCGTTGCCATGTCTTCTGGATGACTCCTGCCAGAGGCCCAACTCCCTCCGCCTTGCCCATGTGGGCTCAGCTCTGCTCTCGGGACTGCTGCCGTGCCAGCCATCTGGGGTAGGGAGGTGGTTTTGATCCACCTCCACTCTCCTCTCTGGTGTTTACTTCTGTGCAGAATGCTGTCCGGGATTGCCCCACTTCTGGGCAGCCCCCAGGGGCCTGCCCCTCTGCAGCCCATCTTCCCTTCTCCTCACTCATCCAGACCCTGGGGGCGTGGGGAGGCCAATGTCAGTCATGCTGATAGAGACCAGGGGCACAGGGAGGATTGGGGCCATTTCTAGACCCTGGGAAGGGGGATGGAGCAGTTCCGGTAGGCCTGAGGAACAGAACAGTGTTAAACACGGCCTCCCAAAGTAGATCCAGCACCTCCCCCGCCAGCATTTGGTGACGGTGACCCCACCCCTCCAGGCCTCAGGTTCCTCTTCACAGTATTAGTTTTCTGGAGCTTCCATAACCAAATACCATGAACTGAGTGGCTTAAACAAGTAAATGTATCATCTCAGAGTTCTAGAGGCTAGAAGTCCAAGATCCAAGTGTTGGCAAGGTTGTTTCTTTCAGAGAGCCATGAGGAAGACTGTCTGCCTCGCTCCTAGCTCCTGACAGTTCGCTGGCAGTGTCTGGTATTCCCTGGTTTCTGGTGCATCATTTTGAGCTCTGTCTTCACTTTCACGTGGTATATGGTGTTCTCCCTGCAGGTGTGTCTGTGTCCAAACCCTCCTTCTTCGAAGGGCACCAGTCACACTGGGTTAGGGGCCCACCCAATTCCAGAGTCACTCTGTGAAGTCAAAGTGTTAGTTGCTCAGTCACATCTGATTCTACGACCTCATGGACTGTAGCCCGCCAGGCTCCTCTGTCCATGGAATTCTCCAGGCAAGAATAATGGGAGTGGGCTGCCTTTTCCTTCTCCAGGCATCTTCCCAACCCAGGGATCAAACCCCACATCTCCTGCATTAGAGGCAGATCCTTTACAATCTGAGCCACCAGGGAAGCCCAGTATAACTTAATTCTAACATAATTGGTTACATCTACAATAACTCTATATCCAAATAAGGTCCTATTCTTAGGTGCTGAAGATTAGGAGTTCAACATATGAGTTTTGGAGGGGACACAGTTCAACTCACAGCAGAAGAAGAGCAGCTCTGATAATACTACCCATGCACGAGGATTGTTAGGTTACTAAAGCACTCATCTCAGTTCCTGTCACATCCTAAGTGCCCAGTAAATGTTAGTCTTGTTACTAGGCTCCGGTGACCTCATCTTCCAGTGAGACTATTGAAGTAGCCTCCTAATTGGCTCACTGCTTCTATTCTGGCTTCCTTGATTCATTCTCCAAATAGAGAGATAAAGTCATGTTATATCCTGTACGTGCTTCCCCAGTGGCACGGTGGTAAAGGATCCGCCTGTCAATGCAGGAGATGTGGGTTCGATCTGTGGGTTGGGAAGATCCTCTGGAGAAGGAAATGGCTACCCACTCCATTATTCTTGCCTGGGAAATCTCATGGACAGAGGAGCCTGGTGGGCTACAGTCCATGGGGTCACAAAGAGACAAAACTGCGTGAGCACACATGCATACCACATATATAAACTCTCCAGTGGGTTCCCATTGCTAGTAGTCAGGAAATTAGGATTGCAAGAAACAAAACCCAATCCAAACTGGCCTAAGGAAATTCAGAAGTCATTGGTATGACATGATTTTTTCAATTAATTTTTATTGGAGTATACAGTAGTTGCTTTAAATATTGTGTTAGCCGGCATGACATAATTGAAGTTGGTTATGTCATGAACTTGATGCTCTAGATGCAGCTTGATCCAGAGCTCAAATTATGCTATCACCAATACTGAGTTTTTCTCTTTGATCTCTCGGTTGGTTCCTCTGAGCTGTTTTTACTCATAACAGTTCTGACACCAAATGTGTGGGTGTTTCCCTCATAACATCCAGTCCTTCAACTCTCTGGACGGTAACCAGGTGTCCCACAACTCAGTCCAGTTCTGAAAATAGCTACCCTGAGCTGTCACAGACCCCACAGGTGAAGGGCTCAGTTCCACAAGGCTGCCCCCACTTTGATGCCAGGTGCAAGGCCCAGGGCCCCACTGTCCTGCTCACCAACTGACTGTAAATTGAGGGTTCCAGTGACTCCAATTTATAGTTAATTCCTATAAATTGAGGGTTTCAGGTTTGATATTGAGTTGGCTAAAAAGTTCATTCAGGTTCTTCCTTAAGATGTTATGGAAAAACCCAATCGAACTTTTTGGCCAACTTAACTGTTTTCTAGATGGACTTCCCTGGTGGCCCAGTGAATAAGAACCCAGCTGCCAATGCAGATGGGACATGCCTTCGATCCCTGGTCTGGGAAGACCCCACATGCCTAGGAGCGGCCAAGCCCATGCGCCACATCTGCTGAGCCTGTGCTCTAGAACCTACTTGCCGCACGACTCCTGGAGCCTGTGCTCCTCAACAGGAGAAGCCACCACAGTGAAAAGCCTGCACACTGCAAGAAAGACGCAGTGCAACCAAAAATTAAAAAGAAACTGTTTAAAAAAAAAGATAATTTGTAACAGCTCACAGAAGACTGGAAAACACCTTACTTAGCTTTACCAGTTTATGATAAAGGACGCAGCACAGGATGAGCCCAGTGGAAAGGAGGCACAGGGTGGAGTGCGGGAGGAGGGCTGCAGAGCTTCCGTGGCTCCCCGGCACCACACTCCCCGCGCCTCCACCTGTTCACCAGGCTGGACGCTCTCCCAACCCGTTGTTTAGGTGTGATGGAGATCTCAGTATGTAGGTGCAGTTGATGAAATCACTGGCCTTTGGTGGTTATCTCAACCTCCAGCCCTGCTCCCTTCCTGTAGGTCGAGGGTTGAGGCGGATAGTTAACAACCCTTTGAGGATGCCTCGGTCTTTCTAGTGTGACCAGCCCCTATCCTGAAGCTCTCAGGGGCCTCTCAGTCAAGAGTCACTTTGTGAGCATAAACTCAGGTATCGTTAAACACACAGCAAGATGTTCCAATCACCCCTGTCATTCAGGAAATTCCAAGGGTTTTAGAAACTCTGTGTCAGCAATTGGGGACAAAGACCAAATATATATTTATCACAGTTCCAGTCTTAAATTGGTTGTTCACTGATAGTTATGATTGCAACAACTCTAGCCTCAAATTATGAGGCTCAAGTCCAGCGGAAAAAGCTTTCTTAAGCCTTTTTTTTTTTTTTTTTGGGGAGTGGGAATTTCTACAAAAGTTCTAAAGTTCATTGTGAGCCAGCAGAGGTCATGTGTGCAAGTGTTACCTTTAGTATGACCTGGGTAAGGTGGGACGCCTGGATGGACTTAGTCCTGGGTCAGGGCTGGAGCCCCACTGACATCTCCTGGCCTGTAAAGTGGGGGCAATATGGGCTCCAAGTGCAGATAAGGTGCTTTGTGGGAAAAGAGACAGTGGCTGCCAGTGGGGACAAAGAACAGTTACCTACTAATATACTCCTGTACTGACAATAACTTTCAGAGATCCTTTTCATGGCCAGGACTTCCCTGGCGTTCCAGCGGTTAAGATTTTGCATTTCCACTGCAGATGTGTGGGTTTGTTCCCTGGTCGAGGAACTAAGACCCCCTCATGCTTTGTGATATGTCCAAAAAAGAAAAAAAAAATCCTTATCATGCCCACAATACAGCCGCTGCTGACCTCACTCACAGCATACGAGCCAGTTTTTGATTTAGTTTCTCAAACAAGCCAAGCTTTTCCGACCTCAGAGCCTTTGTTCGTGCACTCCTTGTCCTTGGAATGCTTTTCTGATGGCTTTCGTACTAGCCTTGGTTTTCATCCTGAAGATTGCAGCCTAAATATAAATAGCAAGGCTTCTAAGAGTCTCTCCTGGACCATCCTGATTCTAAACTAGGCCCCCTGTTATCCTCACCTGGCAAACCTTCAGAGCAGTTATCATAATATTTAATTACACGTTATATTTGCCTTCACATGTTTAATGCCTGTCTTCTTCACTGGGCTGTAAACCCCAGCAGGTCATGCCCAGGCCTGTTTTAATTTCCTCGCATTGCATCTACAGTACATGCTAGGTGCTTAAAAAAAATCTTTTTTAAATGAATGTGGTGGAAGTGGAAAGGTTTGCTCATTTAAAATTATGATTAACCTGTCATTGAACTAGGGCAGGAAACAGTGACTGACCGGAAGTTTTTTAAACCCTGGAAGTGAAATTTCAGAGTGAAAGTTTTACTAGTAGATTAAACGAAATGCCTGCCTCAGCTATATTTTTTATAGGCCTCTGGGTATTAAATGATACCCAAAGTGACCTTCTTTTTGGAGTCTTGGGGCCAATTGAGATGGTCCATCTCCTAACAATAAAAATTTCACCACATTAACTAGAGAAAGACGAGGAACACACATTTTTAATTAGCCTGTTAGTCATCTTGTATCTGAGGAGGCCAGAGAGGGGGAGGCTAAGGTCAGGCATTTTAACACTTGGCTGCATTGTCCTGAATCTCTGCAGGCCATGGAGGCTCCTGTACTTGGAAACTTTCCCCATGTGGCTCTGTTCTCTGCTAAAGCCACAGTCAGCCTCTCAGTGCAGAGTGGAGAGGTCACCAAACTGGCATGACAGCCATGGTGGCTGAACCCTCCTCTCCTGCAAGAGGCAGGGGTGGGGACACTTGAGGCTGGGGAGTGCACCTCGTGGCAGAGTTAGCTTTGGCAGTCATTGAGTAAAGCAGAAGCACTGTAGGGTCAGGTGACCTTGAACTTCCTCTTAAGATGTCTAGTATCACTCAAAAATATGTGGGTTATTTTCAAATATCTTTTGTGTTGATTTCTAACATAATTCCGCAGTGACAAGAGAATAGACTCTGTATGGTTTCAGTACCTTTAGACTGTGAAATTTTTGCCCCTTGATTCATGTCCCTGGATATTTTCCAGTGTCTCTGAGTTTATAGTCTATGGGAACTTGAATAGAATTTGTATCCTACTATTGTGTGAAAATTGTATAAATCTTCATTATGTTGAATTGGTTCATGGTGCTTTTCAGGTCTACTATATAATTTTCTGTATATTCATTCTATTAATTTTTGAGAGTTTGATATTGAAACACCAATTAAAAATTTTAATTCATCTACTTAAAAAGTAATTATAGTATATAGTGGAGCTGTATGTAACTTTGTTCTGTATTTTCCAAGTCTCCTGTAAATGTGTTATCATACTTTTGTAATTTAAAAATTAAAAGCAAAAAGAAAAAAAGATGTTGGGTATTAGTTGAATATGGGCTTGGCTGCTGTAACAGACCCAGAATAGCAGGGGCATCAATGAGGGAGCAATTGATTCCTCTTTCCTGAAACATTTGAGAGTGAGCATGAGCAGCCCAGGACTGATGATGCAGCTCGAGGAGCCAGGCTCCTGCAGTTTGTTGCCCCCCATCCCTGGGATGTTGTCCTCCTCTGCATGGTCCAGAAGGGCTCCCCGCCATCCCCATGTGTACCTTCCAGCCCACGGGAAGGGAGGATATAAGAAAAAGGGCACCTCCCCGTCTTCTTAAAGCACCAGTTACTTCTGTTTTGAGACAGAATTCACACACCATAAAATTTACTGTTTCGTTTTTTTAAAAGTTCTTTTAATGTATACCATTTTTAAGGTATTTATTGAATTTGTTGTAAGATTGCTTCTGTTTTATGTTGTAGTGTTTTGGCCAAGAGGCATATGGGAACTTAGTTCCCCGACCAATGATAGAACCGGTGCCCCCAGCAGTGAAAGCATGGAGTCTTAACCACTGGACTGCCAGGGAAGTCCCAAAATAAAATTTTTGAGAGAGGAAGATAACAAATTTGTGATATATGTAGCAAAACCCAATGACAGGGCCAATAGCTACATGATTTCAAAGTACCAGAAGGCATTGATACTGTTTTGAGATGTTTGTAAGAACTGTAGTGTGGTTAAAAAAAAAAAAAAAAAAAAAACCTGTGATTTCTATTGTAGGTGACAAATTCACAGGTATTGTGAAAACTACTGTGGTTTGCCTGTGTTCATAATGGAAGGAAATGCTGAATTTCGGTTAGAAGCTAGTGAAAATAAAAGAGGTAATCTTCTACCTCTAAATTAGTGGAGCTTCTGAATTCTATCACACTTCAATGAGCTGACCCAGAAATCAAGTACAGCTCTTCCACTTCTGTCCTGTTGTTCCAGACTTAGTCACATGACCACACCTAGCTGCAAGGGAGGCAGGGAAATGTAGTCTGCATTCACATCAACCACGTGTCTGGCTAACATGTAAGGAGTTCAGTTATTAAAGGGAAAAGGTGTATTGAGGGACAATAGGAAGTTAATAATACACTACGCCCCATATAGCCAATTTCTTGGCCAGTTTCAAAATATGCATTCTTCTTTCTGACAAGTGCCTCCTGAAGGAGCTGGTTTGCCTTAAGAGGCCATGTTTTAGGAAAATGTGCGTCTTGAGACACTGGAATACTGCTCAGGATGGTGAGCTGCTAGCTGAACCTGCCTGAGGGAATAGTGTATGCTCGACTCCCCCTTCACATTCACACCAGAGCAAATGCTCATGAAGTGGAATGCTGGACACCTGTCCCACCTTAATGATTGGTCCTTTGGAGGAAGGAAGGGGTCATGTGCATTGTTGAGTGTGTGCCAGGTAAACATTTGATGCAACCTCTTGGTACCTCTGGACTGCGCCATAAGATGTGTGGTTGGCTTCTCAAATGCTGAAGTGGATGTTACATTGAACACTTGATCTTAAGTATCAGAACTCATCTTAGATCACGCAGGACTGGAGAGGGACTGATTTGTTGGCTCCGAGTCCAAGGAGTTTGGCAACAAAGAGAGCAGACAGCTTAGGCGTCAAGGTAGGAAATTGCAGGTCACATTTGGCCCATTGTCTCGGTCGTAGGGCCAAAGAGCAGTGATGCTGATCATGATGATGGTAACGGCTAGTTTTCACTGAGTGCTTACTTGAGTTTATGAGTGAGCTCATTTGACAAGCATCTTATGAGCTGAATCCTGCTGTGTCCCCATTTTCCTGATGCACAGGGGTTAATTGGCCCGTGCCCGAGAGAATATAGTTGTTTATTCATGGCAGGGATGGGATTAAAACACAGAAGGTGTGGTTCTGACCTGTGCTCTTAATTAACCCTACTGTCATGAGGACAGAAAGTGAGCACAGGAGTAGAAAGCTTGAAATTCTGGAAAGAGGAGTATCTTTACTTTCACGTGTTCATTTCCCCAGTATTTATTTTGTTGCTGACTTGAGTTGATACCACAATGGTAGCGTCTCAGACTCCCCTCCTGCTGCTGCAGCACCCAGGGGTGCATCCTTGCCTTCTCAGCTCCACCACTGAAATGCTCACATGACTCTGTTGATCTCGTTGCCTCCCTCAATTCTAGGCCACCCCTTCACCCTGGTTTTGGTTTTAACAGCCAGTGTTTTGCTGTCCTAGTTTTAAATGTGAATTTTTTAAAAAAATGGTTCATTTGTTACTCAGCTAGTATTTCCAGGGGCCAGATCTGAGCCACCAGACACAGGTACATCATTAAGCAAGTCCCTGCCTTCATGGAATTGACAGTCGGGAGGGGAGGTGAAAGACTCAGGCACTCAGCAGATAACTTCACCAGCACCGATGGCCGCGGTGACAGACACCATCAGAGAGAAATACAGGGAGCTCGGAGCGCATGTGAGGGTTTCACTGGTGGCTCAGTGGTAAAGAATCCACCTGCCAATGCAGGAGGCACAGGTTTGATCCCTGGATTGGGATGATCCCCTGAGGAAGGGGATGGCAACCCACTCCAATATTCTTGTCTGGAGAGTCCCATGAACAGAAGAGCCTGGCGGGCTACAGTCCATGGGGTTGCAGAAAGACTCGGACATGGCTAGCAGCTAAACAACAACAGAGAGCATATGAATGTGTGAAACACAGGTCCTGGGTTGAGGGAGGGTGGTGAGGAGAGGCAGGGCTTCCTGGGGAGGCGTGTGTCTGTCTGTGCCAAGGCCTAAAGCTGAGTGGTGGTGTGTGGGCAGCATCTGGGCAGAGGGGAAGCAGACCATCTTCAGGATAAACTGGGAAGCCGCAGACACTGGTCATAACCTCACTAGACTCTGAGGAGACTGCTTCCAAGCGAGGCCCCTCTACCTACAAGCAAGACCTGCAGCCTAATCAGGCTCGGTTTCCTCATCTGTCAGATAGCAGTGACCTTGGTCATGGTGCCCACTGCATTGGTGGCTATGAGGATTAAATGAGTGGCTGTATGTAAGATGTTTAAATCAGCTCCTGACTTGTAGCAGGGGCTCTCTTCATGTTAACAGGTCATGAAAACTTGTGTGTTGTGGGACTTAAAACAGCTAATAAAAAATCAAAGAACCCAACTTAGGGCTAGTATCCAAGCTAGGGAAGAGCTGGACGGGGGCTGCCAGGCCTGGGAACTTGGTGTGGATATTAGGGCAGCAGCCACTGGATCCCATTCTCAGGAGTCTTTCAGGAACATATGGGGGTAGGTTTGGTCTCACAGTGAAATGGTAGGGACACCACAGGAATTTAGGACCTGGGGACCAAGGATGCTGAATGTCCTCCAGCGCAGAGGATTAGTAACAAGAGGGTCACTCTCATGAGTTTGTGTCATCTCCGTATATTAAGTTAACCTTAAACGTGCATTCCAAAATACATCGTGCTTATGCCAAGTTGTTCAGTTGTGTCCGATTCTTTGTGACCCCATGGACTGCAGCCTGCCAGGCTCCTCTGTTTGTGAGATTTCCAAGGCAAGAATACTAGGAGTTGCCATTCCCTTCTCCAGGGGAATCTTCCTGACCCAGGGATCGAACCCTTGTCTCTTGCATCTCCTACATTGGCAGGTGGATTCTTTATCACTAAGCCACCTGGAAAGCCTAACAAAGGATTGTCCACCCAAAATGCCGGCAACAGTCCCCCACCCCACCCTCTGGAGAGAGCTCTCCCCTAATGAGTCCCTTTGGTTCTCTGTAACCTGTTTCCCCTCCCTTTCCTAACCCCTTTCGTCCCCACTGTGGAAAGAGGCTGCTCTGGCAGTTGCAGGCCGCCCCCAGTGCCCTGACCACCAACTCCACGTCCTCAAATGTTCATAAGCTGCTGCCTTATAGCACTTGAAAGCACTCTCTGCCCATCTGGCAGAAAGTGTGAAACCAAGTAAGTATTCTGGGTTTATCAGTCTGGTTCTTGGGTTGCAGGCAACAGAAACCAGCTGGGGCCACCTGCAGTAAAAGTGAAACCGGGGTCAGGCAGCTCAAGGGCACCTCGAGGTGGGTGTTCAGGGGCATCTCAGGGGCCAATGGGCCAGGGGAGGGGAGCTGTGAAGAGCTCTGACTCCATAGCTGGCCTCCTGAGGATGAATCCCAACCTTACTATTTATTTAGAGGTTTCCTAACCTTTCTGTGCCTCAGTTTGTCATCTGTAAGACAAGGAAAAAGAACAGAAGGATTGAGACTTCTCTGGTGGTCCAGTGGTTAAGACCATGCTTCCCCAGCAGGGGCCGTGGATTTGACCCCCGTTGGTGAACTGAGACCCCACATGCTGTGCACTATGGCAAAAAAATAAGATAACAATAAGGTAATAATTTTTTAAAATGAATAGAAAGGTTGTTTTAAGGATATAAGTATTTGAGACAGATTTAGAATAGTGCTTAATACAGAGTATGCGGCTTTGATAAATATTACCTGCTTTTGTTTTTATTTTACTGCCATAATTACTGTCATCATTGTTCTTTTATTTTTTTAGTTTGTTTTGCTTTACAATACTGTATTCGTTTTGCTACACATCGACATGGATCAGCCACGAGTGTACATGAACTCCCAATCCCGACCCCCACCTCCCCCCTCCCGCCCCACACCCTCTCTCTGGATTATCCCCGTGCATCAGTCCCAAGCATCCTGCATCAAACCTGGACTGCGATTCGTTTCACTCACGATATCACACATGTTACACTGCCACTCTGCCAACCCATCCCACCCTCTCCCTGTCCTACAGAGTCCAAAAGGCCGTTCTGTACATCTGTGTCTCTTGCTGTCTTGCGTACAGGTTTATCATTACCATCATTCTAAATTCCATATATATGTGTAAGTATACTGTATTGGTGTTTTTCTTTCTGGCTTACTTCACTCTGTTTAATCGGCTCCAGCGTCATCCACCTCATTAGAACTGAATCATTGTTCTTATTGAAGTCCAAATTCATGAGCAAGAGCAGCTGATTGGCCAAAGCTTGCGTGTGTGGTGGGGTGGGGGGCGGAGTCCCATGATTGACAGCCCCCTCCTCCCCATGCTAGGAGGAACTGGGGAGGAGCTCTTCTAGGAGGAGTAGGCTGCTGTCACTCAAAATTGGGGCAAGCCCAGACCCTAGATGTCCTCCAAGCTCAGTAATTTGACCCCATTAATGTTGGTTATTTGCCTGCTTTGTACCATGACCCTCTCTAAGGACAGAGGACACAGGGAATGATAATGAGCAAGGTCTTTTCCTGACAGGTCTCAAAGTTCAGAGGGAAGCAGCTGAAAACAAAGGGCCTGGTTAAGACCAAGTACCTAGAATAATGCCTCGCTTTTCGAAAGTCAGTATATATTTGTTGAATGAATATACACATAGGAAAAGCACAGGATTGTAGGAGCACACCACCAAGGCATCTACCTTCCCTCTGATTCCATCAGTTTGTTTGTTTTTGGCTGTTCTGTGGGATCTTAGTTCCCCGACCAGGGATAGAGCCCCTGTCCCCTGCAGTAGAAGCTTGGACCCCCAGCCACTGGACAGCCAGGGAAGTCCTTCATCAGTTAATTTAAAAGAAGCCCATGTTTGCACCTGCAGCTTCCAGGGCATAGTGCAGAGGGGTGTCTACCTGCATGCCCTGGCACACAGTAGGTGTTTAATAAATGGGCACTGAGTGATCTCATGGATGCAGGCTGCAGTCCACCCCATGTGACACCAGGGACAGACCCCGAGCTGGGAAACTGGCATCCTTCCCCGCCAAACAGGACGTGCAGACGTGGCTCCAGGAGGCATCTTTGTGGAATGTGGTTGCTAATACAAATGAACTTCCTTACGTCACAAGGCATCCATTATGTGGACGGTCAGATGACTTGCTGTGGGACTGGGCGGACTCTCAAGGGGAATTTTACAGCCGCAGTTATGTTTCAGGCTTCCCTTCGGAGGAAGGCTCTTCCCCATGAATGAATCTTAATGAGGATAATAATAGCCAGCACTTTCCAGGTGCCTGGCGCTGTGCAAAAGGCTTATTAACCCATGGAAGCCTCTCAACTGCCTGTGAAGCCAATACTGATGTTATCCCCATGGTGCTGGGGCTCAGAGATGGCAAATAACTTGCCTGTTGGGTCCACAGCAGGTGAGGAAGAGTTGGGATTCCAGCCATGGTCTCTAACTTCTGAGCATGGGCTCGTTACTCCATGCACAGCCTCGTTTTGTTTAAGAATTAACTTTAAGACAGTACTCTGCTCATTCATTCGTGGTGTGCTGTGTGCTAAGTTGGTTCAGTCACGTCTGACTCATTGCAACTCCATGGACTGTGGCCCGCCAGGCTCCTCTATCCATGGGATTTCCCAGGCAAGAATACTGAAGTGGGTTGCCATTTCCTTCTCCAGGAGATCTCCCTGACCCAGGGATTGAACCTGTGCCTCTTAAATCTCCTTCATTGGCAGTTGGGTTCTTTACCACTACTACTGCTGCTGCTGCTGCTAAGTCGCTTCAGTCCTGTCCGACTCTGTGCGACCCTATAGACGGCAGCCTTCCAGGCTCTTCCGTCCGTGGGATTTTCCAGGCAAGAGTACTAGAGTGGGGTGCCATTGCCTTCTCCATCTTTACCACTAGCTACATGTTATTTAAAGATAAAAAAATGAATTTCCTGCCTTGTCCATCTCTGAACCCTGCATAGAATCAGCCACTGTGACCTGTCTCCTTCCAGAAATTCTCTGCATACATACATCAAGCATAACATGGTAGCCATTCTCTATACCCAGGGCGTCAGACTGAAGACCTTGGGCCTTTTAGCCCACTGCATGTTTCTGGCTGGTCCAGGAGCTAAGAATGATTTTTACATTTTTTTTTAATGGTTAAAAAAAGAAAAAAATCAGGGGACTGTCCTGGTGGTCCAGTGGGTAAGAATCCACGTTGTGGGAATTCCCTGGTGGTCCAGTGGCTAAGACCCTGCACTCCCACCCAATACAGGGGCCCTGGGTTCGATCCCTGATCAGGAAGCTTGATCCCACATAACTACAACTAAGACCCTATGCAGCTAAATAAATAAAAATAAATATTAAAAAAAAAGAATCCACCTTGCAATGCAGGGGATGCGGGTTCGATCCCTGGTCAGGGAACTAAGATCCCATGTGCCAGGGAGCAACTAAGCCTGCCAGTACCACAACTAAGACCCGATGCAGCCAAATAAATTTTTTTAAAAATCAAAAGAATATTTCATGGCATGTGAAATTAGATGAACTTCAGGTTTCAGTGTCCATGAGTGAAGTCTTGTTGGAGCACAGCCATGCTCATATTGCCAGGGCAAAGTTGAATAATTGAAACAGAACCATGTGAGCCCCCCAGACTTAAAAAAGATTTACTCTCTGGCCATTGACAGGAAAAGGTGGCTGATCCCTGAACACACTCTTTTCTTTCAGCAGTGTGTCTTAGAGCCCTTTTCTTGTACAGTAATTGTGTTCCCTTCCTCCGTATTCATTAGTTTATTTCACAGAAACAGGCACACAGTGGGCTAAGCTCTGATGTGCAGCAGGTGGTGAGTTGAATGGTGCATCCATTTCCACCCACTCTGAGCATTTCTCGGGCACCAGCTGCGTGCCAGCCTTCTGGCTGGCAGCCCGAGCGGGTCCAGACCTGACCTCAGGGGTCCTGTGGGCCAGTGGGTGAGTTGGACATTATCAAGGAGTCCCACAGATGGATGTGTTCAGGTTTGGGGTCACAGTCCACCTCTTACCCTGTGCCCATCACTTCTGCTTTGTTTGTTTGTTTTAAATTTTATTTATTTATTTTTGGTTGTGCTGGCTCTTTATTGCTGTGCCGGTTGTGGTGCACGGGCTTCTCATTGCCGTGGCTTCTTTTGTTGCGGAGCACGGGCTCTAGGGCACATGAGCTTCAGCCCTTGCAGTTCCCTGGCTCTAGAGCTCAAGCTCAGTAGTTATGGTGCATGGGCTTCATTGCTCCACAGCATGTGGGATCTTCCCACACCAGGGATCAAACCTGTGTCTTCTGCATTGGTAGGTGGATTCTTTAGCACTGAGTTACCTGGGAAGCCCCCCTGCTTTGTTTTTGGGATACTTTTTAAAAAGTAGGTCATACATCTGTAAGCTTCAAAAGTCAGTTCTGCGTGCGTGCCTCTGTGCATGTGTGCGCATGTGTAGACGTACACATTGAGCTCTCTCCTACCCCTTTCCCTGCCCACCTTGTCCCTCCGCCCCATAAGTAATCATTTGTATTAGTCTCTTGTGTATCATCTAAGGTTTCTTTATGCAAACGCAAATATCTATTTTTATCTTCCCCTCCTTATACAAAGTGCAGCCTCCTCCACACCCTGTCCTGTACTTTGCTTTTTTATTTGATTTTTTGAAATCTTACCAGCAGGTCCTGGAGCTGTCTTGTTATCCAGCCCAGTGGCTAAACACTGAAGGTTGGGTAGGAGTTAATTAAGGGAAAGAGAACAATGTGTAGTGGGGCAAAGGGAAGCATGAGGAAGAACATTCTAGGCCAAGAGAAGAGGCTCTGGGGAGTGGGGCTTCCTCCAGAGCAGAGACGAGGCTGTGAGGCTACAGTGGTGGGGAAGGGCCTCCTCTAGCTCTCAGGTCCTGATGATCAAGGGAGGGACCATGGCCTTGATTCTAGGAGCAGCCGGGTGTGGAGTTCTGCTCTGTTTCCTTCCATGTCCTGCTTTTCTCTGTGGCCAAGTACACGTGGCCTTTATTACACATGGCCCAGGAGAGGCCAATAGTGTCCTTGAGAATAGGTTATTGAGTGTGGTTAATAGTGAAAGAAATGTCTCCTGTGAGCTATTTCCAAGAGGTGTGATCTGGTGTCTGGGGGTTTATAGACTTGTACCTCTGATCTCCATGGTCCTTACCAATCATGTGACAGAGGTCAAGTCTAGTCACCTCTCAGCTTTTCAGTGAACACGGTCAGTCATGGTGCTGAGCACAGGGGGTCTTTGGAGGGTAACATACTATGCTAGGCTCTCAGGTTGCCACATAGTAAGTGTTCAGTATGTGGTAGCGATGATTTTGATTATTTTTAAATAATGAGCCTTGTGCTCATACTTTGTTAGTGTAGCTCACAATGAAGACAGTATTAAAAAAAATTTTTTTTTTGGCTGTACTGGGTCTTTGTCACTGCGTGTGCGCTTCTCTAGTTGCAGTGTTTGGACTCCTCTTTGCAGTGGCTTCTCTAGTTGCGGTGCACAGTCCGTAGGCTCAGTAGCTCTGGCACCCTGGCTTAGTTGCTCTGTGGCATGTGGGATCTTCCCGGACCAGGGATCGAACCTGTGTCCCCTGCATCTGCAGGTGGATTCTTAACCACTGGGCTGTCAAGGAAGTCCACGGTGGAGATTTTTGATCAGGAAGCCTGGTCACAAGAGTTCTGATAGGTCCTCTGCCACTTACTATCTACATCAGGCAAGTTACTTAACCTCATTGTGCTTGACTTTTGTCATCTGTAAATGGAGATGATAATACCTGCCTTTTGGTCCTGTGCTGAGAATGAGTTATCATTTGTATTGCACTTAAAATAGTGCACAGCAAGTAGTGACAAAGGAGTTGCCAGCCATTATTATTACATCACTGGACACCCTCTGCTTTCCATCCGGAGGTCTGTACACTGTATACTCGGGGGGATCTTGATGTCAGAGAGGACAGTATCACCACCATTTCAGGAGGGCACTGCCCTCTCTGCATTTGCAGTAACATCTCACTTTTTCCAAAGACCATCTGCCCGCAAATACCTGGAGAAGATTGTTTGTTGAGTCAAGGACGTAATTCCACCACACTTCCTTTTATGTCTTGGCCATATAAAGTCACATGACCACTCTTAAGTGCAAGGGCGGGTAGGAAATAGTTTTCTAATTCTCTGTCTTGGTAGAATACAAATAACATATTCACAGGCAGGCTCAGTAAATATTTGCAGGCATAGAAACTCATTTACCAATCTAGCTATCATGAGACTTCCCGGCATTTTACACATATCCGTGTTGTGGTCAATTTGCAGAAAGTGACCCATGAAATGTGGCAAAACAACTGGCCTCCGACCTGAGGTGCTAGAAGGAAGCTTGTGAGGGACACTATATGAAAGCCTCTTGAGTTGTAGCTGTCTAATCAGGAAGATAATTATACCTCCTAGATCAGTGTGGAGGGGCAGGCTCTGGGAACTGGGCCCAGAGCAGCCAGAGAAAAGCTGCAGAACCGGTTTCTTAAACTTTTGATTGCCAAGGGGAAAGGGAGGGGGAAGGGATAAATGAGATTGGGAGTGACACAAACTCACATGTAAAATAGATAACTGGCAGATGGTGATTGCAGCCATGAAATTAAAAGACACTTACTCCTTGGGAAAAAAGTTATAACCAACCTAGATAGCATATTCAAAAGCAGAGACATTACTTTGCCTACAAAGATCTATCTAGTCAAGGGTATGGTTTTTCCTGTGGTCATGTATGGATGTGAGAGTTGGACTGTGAAGAAGGCTGAGCACCGAAGAATTGATGCTTTTGAACTGTGGTGTTGGAGAAGACTCTTGAGAGTCCCTTGGACTGCAAGGAGATCCAACCAGTCCATTCTGAAGGAGATCAGCCCTGGGATTTCTTTGGAAGGAATGATGCTAAAGCTGAAACTCCAGGACTTTGGCCCCCTCATGCGAAGAATTGACTCATTGGAAAAGACTGTGATGCTGAGAGGGATTAGGGGCAGGAGGAGAAGGGGACGACCGAGGATGAGATGGCTGGATGGCATCAATGACTCGATGGATGTGAGTCTGAGTGAACTCTGGGAGTTGGTGATGGACAGGGAGGCCTGGTGTGCTGCGATTCATGGGTCGCAGAGTCGGACACGACTGAGCGACTGAACTGAACTGAACAGAAGGACCTACTGTATAGTACAGGGAACTCCAGTCAATACTCTGTAATGACCTATATGGGAAAAGAATCTAAAGAAGAGTGAACGTGTCTGTGTGTGATTCCCATGCCTGAGATGGTAAAGAATCTGCCTACAATGCAGGAGACTTGAGTTCGATCCCTGAGTGGGGAAGATCCCCTGGAGAAGGGAATGGCACCCCACTCCAGTACTCTTGCCTGGAGAATTCTATGGACGGAGGAGCCTGGTGGGCTGCAGTCCATAGGGTCATTAAGAGTCGGACATGACTGTGCAACTAGCACAACACAGCATAACTGATTCAATTTGCTGTGCATAAGAAACTAACATAACACTGTAAATCAACTATACTCTAATAATTTAAAAGAAAGAACCGGTTTCTTGGACAGGTCTGTTTACCTGCTTCTCTGATGCCTAGTGAACAATCCCATTGGCTCCCAAAGGCCTCCCAGGTCATCCTCTCCCTTAGGCTGGGCCTCTCTTTGCAAATGGATAAACACCCTAGGGCCAGGGAGTGCCTACTGTGTGTCTGGTGCTGTCCAATATGCTGGAGATAAAGTAATAGATGACATTTATTGGGTGCTCACCATGCCAGGCACTGCAGGTGCTTGGGTTAACTCATTTAATTTTCTCAGCAGCCCCATGAGGTAGGTCTTGTGTTCGGCCCATTATAGATATAGAAAAAACAAAATACGTGGGATTTGGGGATTTTTTGTTTTTTTCTCCTTTTCCCCCCCTTTATTGAAGTATAGTTTATTTTACAGTATTGTGTTAGCTTTAGGTGAACAGCACAGTGATTCAGTTATTTCAGATTCTTTTCCCTTATATATTATTACAAGATATTGAGTATAGTATTCTATGCTATACAGTGGTCCTTGTTGGTTATTTATTTTATATATGCTGCTGCTGCTAAGTCACTTCAGTCGTATCCGACTCTGTATGACCCCATAGACCCCATATTTTAGTTATAGTAGTGTGTATGTGTTTATCCCAAACTCCTAATTTTTCTCTCCTCTCCTTTCCCCCTTTGGTAACCATAAACTTGTTTTCTATATCTGTGAGTCTGTTTCTATTTTGTAAATAAGTTCATTCATATCATTTTTTTAGATTAAGTTTGTGGGTTTTTTTAAATTGAATTATAGTTGATAAATTGTTTAGTCACCCAGTTGTCTGACTCTTTTGTGACCCCATGGATTGGGATTTTCTAGGCAAGAATACTGGATTGGGTTGCTGTTTCCTTTCTCCAGGGTATCTTCCAAACCCAGGGATCAAAGCCACATCTCTTACCCACGTCTCCTGCGTTGCAGGCAGGTTCTTTAATGCTAAGCCACTGGGGAAGCCCATGGTTGATATAACATATTATCAATAGTTTCAATATATAATGATTTTATATCTGTATATATTGCAAAATGATCCTAAAGTCTTCATTTAAAAACCCTTATTTTATTTTTCAGTCAGTAAGTCATGTCCAACTCTTTGCAACCCTGTGAACTACAGCATGCCAGGCCTCCCTGTCCCTCCTCTCTCCCAGAGTTTGCCCAAGTTCATGTCCATTGAGTCAGTGATACTGTCCAGCCATCTCATCCTCTGCCAGTCCCTTTTCCTTCTGCCTTCAGTCTTTCCCAGGGTCAGGGTCTCTTGCAGTGAGCTGTCTGTTCGCATCGGGTGGCCAAAATATTGGAGCTGCAGCCTCCAGTCCTTGAGCATCAGTCCTTCCAATGAATATTCAGAATCGATTTTCTTTAGCATTGACTGGTTTGATATCCTTGCTGTCCAAGGGACGCTCAAGAGTCTTCTCTAGCACCTCAGTTTAAAAGCATCAAATCTTTGGTGCTCAGCCTTCTGTATCGTCCAAGTCTCACATCCGTACATGGCTACTGGAAAAAGCCATGGCTTTGACTATACAGACCATTGTTGGCAAAGAGATGTCTCTGCTTTTTAATATTCTGTCTAGGTTTGTCATAACTTTCCTTCCAGGGAGAAAGGGCTTTTAATTAAGTCTTCATTAAAAAAAACTCTTATTTTATATGATGCTTAATATTTTAAAATTATGAATATTTATTATCTCAGAATAACATGCATTTTTCACTGATGACTTGTTTTGTTAAGATTGATTCTTTTTTAAAAAGTAGATTTACTTTTTATAGCAGTTTTAGAATCATAGCAAAAATTGAGAAGGTATGGAGACTTTTCATGAATCCATACCCCACTCTTGAGTAACTTGCCCCATTATCAATATCCCCCACCATAGTGATACATTTATTATAATTGATGAACTTACATTGAAACATTGTTATCACCATAGTTTATAGTTTACATTAGGGTTCCTGTTGGTTTTACACTTTCTGTGAGTTCAAACCAATATATGCTATGAGTCCACCATTGTGATATCATACAGATTTTCATTGCCCTAAAAAATCCTGTGTGCCCCACCTGTTCATTCTCCCTCCCCCCAGCCTCTAGCAACCATTGATCTTTTTACTGTCTCCATAGTTTTGTTTTTTTCTGGAGTGTCATATAGATGGAATCACACAGTAGGTAATCTTTTCATATTGGCTTCTTTCACTTAGTAAGTATCTTTAACTTTCCTGAATGTCTTTTAATGGCTTGATAGCTCATGTCTTTTCTGTGCTGAATAATATTCTATCACATGTATATTTCCAAGTTTTGGCATTTGAGTAAAGCTGCTATAACATTCTGTGTGCACAGGTTTCAGCTCCTTTGGTAAATACCAGGGATCATGATTGCTGGATCATATCGTAGGAGTATGTTTACTTTCCTGAGAAACGGCCAAATTGTCTTCCAAAGTGGCTATACCACTTTGCGTTCCCACTAGCAGTGAATGAGAGTTCCTGTTTCTTCATATCCTTGTCAGCGTTTGCTGTTGTCAGTTTCTGGTTTTGCTGATTCTAATGGGTATGTGGTGGTATCTCACTGTTCGTTTCAATTTTCACTGACCTGGTGAAATGGAGCATCTTTTCATTTGCTTATTTGCCATCTGTATATCCTTTTGATAGGATGTTTGTTAAAGTCTTTGGTCTATTTTTAATCATGTTTTTCTAATTGTTGAGTTTTAAGGGTTCTTTATATGTTTTGGGTTGCAGTCCTTTATCATGTGTCTTGCAAATATTTTATCACAGTCTGTGACTCGTCTTCTCATTCTCTTAACGTTGTCTTTCATAAAGCAGAAGTAGTAAATTTTAACAAAATCCAGTTTATTGATTCTTTCATGGATTGTGCCTTTAGTGTTATAACTGGAAAAGTTATTACTGTACCCAAGGTCATCTAGATTTTCTTCTGTGTTATCTTCTAAGAGTTGCGTAGTTGCATTTTACCTTTAGGTCTGTGACCCATTTTGAGTTAACTTTTGTGAAGTGGGGAGGATCTGTGTCTAGATTCTTTCTTTTTTTTTTGCATGTGGATTTCCAGCTGTTCCAGTACCATTTGTTGAAAAAGATTGTCTTTACTCCTTTATCAAAGATCAGTTGACTGTACTTACGTGGGTCTATTTCTGGGCTTTCCATTCTGTTCCATTAATATATTTATCTGTTCTTTAGCCAGTACCACACTGTCTTGACTATTGTAGTGATTCTTGAAGTCAGGTAGTGGCAGTCCTCCGACTGTTCTCCTTCAATATTGTGTTGGCTGTCCTGGGTCTTTTGTCTCTCCATATAAACTTTAGAATCAGTTTATCAATATCTAGAAAGTAATTTGCTGGGATTATGTAGAATCTATAGATCAAGTTGGAAGGAACTGATATCTTGACCACATTGGAGCTTACTATTTATGAACGTGGAATATCTCTCCATTTAATTAGTTCTTTGATATCTTTATCAGAATTTTGTAATTTTTCTCATATAGTTCTTATTGGGGTATTTTATCATATCCTCACCTAACTTTTATTTTGTGGGGTGCTAATGTAAATGGTAATTGTATTTTTAATTTCAGATTCCACTTGTCCATTGCTGGTATATAGAAAAGCAATTGACTTTTTAATATTAACCTTGAATCCTACAACCTTGCTATAATCATTCCAGGAGTTCTTTCTTTCCCTCCTCAATTCTTCAGGACTTTTGACATAATGATCATGTCATCTGCAAACAAGGGCTGCTGCTAAGTCGCTTCAGTTGTGTCCGACTCTGTGCGACCCCATAGATGGCAGCCTACCAGGCTCCACCGTCCCTGGGATTCTCCAGGCAAGAACACTGGAGTGGGTTGCCATTTCCTTCTCCAATGCATGAAAGTGAAAAGTGAAAGTGAAGTTGCTCAGTCGTGTCCGACTCCTAGCGACCCCATGGACTGCAGCCTACCAGGCTTCTCTGTCCATGGGATTTGTCCTTTCCAGCAAACAAGGGTAGTTCTGTTTTTTTTTTTCTAATATGTATTTCTTTCATTTCCTTTTCTTGTCTTATTACATTAGCTAGGACTTCCAATACAGTATTGAAAAGCAGTGGTGAGAGGGGACATCCTTGTCTTGTTCTTGATCTTAGTGGGAAAGTTTTGAACTTCTCACTAGTAAGTATGACACTGTGAATATGACTTCTCTCATTAGTTCCCCTATGCCAGACTCCTTTGGAGGGTGGCACCTTGCATCTACTTCCCTTAGCCCAGTCCTGACCATGTAATTGATTTTAAAAACATGTCAACGAATGAGTAATAAATGACTCTAGTGGCGCAGTGAACAGCTAAACAGAACTTTACTTGCAGTTATCTTCTGGGCAGATGTAAAATTAGAGTTCAGTAGGCAGCAGAGGGTAGTGATTGTCAACAGAGTCTAGAACCATGAGCTGGTTCAAATCTGGCTCTGCTGCTTGCTTGCTGAGTAACCGTGGGCAAGGGACTGCACTTCTAAGGACCTCAGCATTCTCATCTGTGAAGTGAGGATAATAATGGGACCTGCCCCATGAAGTAGTTGTGGGATTTAAATAAGTTGGGAGTGTAGAATGTCTGGCACATAGGCACGTGTGTGAGAGTTAGCTACTGCTGTTATGTGGTAGTTTCAACTGTGAAGGGTGATTTGTGTCTTAGCTTCAAGTGTGTGGAGAGACAAGTTAATTCCAGGGAAATGAAGTTCAACCCATGAACCTGAGAGCCAGCGATTTCAGCCCCAAAATGGCTGCTTGGCACTGATGTGGAATTGTAAGTCCAGCCCTGATCAGTACGCTTGCTTGTTAGTACAGGTATGATGAAAGTTGGAGTTTTGGGAGTTGTGTTCTTTGTGGGAGAAGCTGGGAAAAAGACACAGCCTGCATGAATCTCCTGAGAACGTTGAGGCACTTTCCCAGATACCCTGTCATTCCAGTCTCAGGAAGCACTGCCGTATGCTCTGTGCAGGATGGTGCAGAACAGTGGTGAGAGAGAGCTCGGTGCAGTATTCAGTCCTTTCTAAAGTGTAGCCTTGGGCAAGCAACATAGTCTTCCAAGCTTTGGTGTCCATCTCTGCAAAATGACGAAAAGAGTAAGATGCTACATCCTAGGCCTGTTAAAGAGCTTTGAACTAGTAAAGCTCCTTGCAGTTTCTGTTCCTTGTAAGAAAAGCTATGACAAACCTAGATAGCATATTAAAAAGTAGAAACATCACTTTGCCAACAAAGGTCCATCTAGTCAAAGCTATAATTTTTCCAGTAGTCATGTATGGATGTGAGAGTTGGACCAGAAGGAAGGCTGAGTGCTGAAGAATTGATGCTTTCAAACTATGGTGTTGGAGAAGACTCTAGAGAGTCCCTTGGACACAAGGAGATCAAACCAGTCAATCCTAAAGGAAATCAACCCTGAATATTCACTGGAAGGACTGATGCTGAGGCTGAAGCTCCAATACTTTGTCCACCTGATGTGAAGAGCCAACTCATTGGAAAAGACTCTGATGCTGGGAAAGATTGAGGAGAAGGGGGCGACAGAGGATCAGATGGTTGGATGGCATCATCTACTCAATGGACATGAGTTTGAGCACACTCCAGGAGACAGTGAAAGACAAGGAAGTTTGGCGTGCTGCAGTCCATGGGGTTGTAAAGAGTCGGACACCTCTTGATGACCAAATGACAAGAGGCAACTCTGTAGCAAACTAGAACATCGTGGCTTGGTGAATGCTCAAGAAGATAATATTTATTTCATTAACCTGAATAGAAATAAAAGATTCATGTGTTCACTCAACAAATATATATAGGGCTTCTGTCCTGTGCCGAGTACTGTTGTAAACCCCATGTCCACTATGGACAAGACAGACACAGTCCCTTGTACTCCTACAGTACAAGGTCTGGTGGGGGAGGCAGATTACAAATAAACAGCATGTATCAGAGGTGATTGGTGTTGTTAAACTAAACTGAAGCAGGATACTGAGATGTGAACAATGGTGGGAAGGGGACTTTGGTGAGTGGGTTCAGGAGATGTTGTTTGAGCTGAGATTTGAAGGATGAAAAGGCGCCAGCCATGCAAAGAGATGAAGAACAGCAAATGCAAAGGCTCTGAGGTGGGGGTGAGTTTGGGAAGTTGGAGGAAAAGAAGGGAGGCTGGCATGGCTTGAGCTGGGTAGAGAAGGGTGAGACTATGGTGGAGGGACTTGTGGGCCCCGAATTTGCTCCCTGAAACCTGTGCTTTCTTGCATCCCTGGGAGTGTTTGAAGAAAAGGGCTATGGAGAGCTGACTTCAGAACCTAGGAAGAGGTGTGGAGGGAACCAGAGGCTTGGCTCATGCCTCAGCTCTTACCGACCTTCTCAAAGCTCTAACCCAGGGTCTCCAAGCCAGGATGAAGAGACCTTTCACCCCATGGCTGGCTTCTCTGACTTCCAGCCAAGAATCTGGTTTACGTTTTTTTTTGTCTCCAATGTAGCCTAGCTGTGCTGTCAAGCATGGCAAAGCCTTGATGCTCTGTGCCCGAAGCCCATTCTCCTCTTCCACAAAGTAGGACAGCTGAAAGCTAGCTGCCCTGGAGAGGTACCAGGGAGCACCCTGGCCAAACCCCCCTGCTGCTTGGGAACATGGAGGATGCTTTGTGCCAAAGGGAATAGGCTGACAGGTCAGGTGCTCAGTAGTGTCTGAGACTTTGTGACCTTGTGGACTGTAACCCACTAGGCTCCTCTGTCCATAGCATTTTCTAGGCAGAATACTGGAGTGGGTTGTCATTCCCTCCTCCAGGGGATCTTCCCAGGGATCAAACCTGAATCTCCTGAGTCTCCTGCATTGGCAGGATTCTTTACAGGTAACTCAGCTGGTAAAGAATCTGCCTGCAATGCAGGAGACCCTGGTTCGATACCTGAGTCAGGAAGATCTCCTGGAAAAGACATAGGTTACCCACTCCAGTATTCTTGGACTTCCCTGGTGGCTCAGATGGTAAAGAATCTGCCTGCAACGTGGGAGACCTGGGCTCAGTCCCTGAGTTGGGACGATCCCCTAGAGGAGGGCATGGCAACCCACTCCAGTATTCTTGCCTGGAGAATCCCCATGGACAGAGGAACCTGGCAGGCTACAGTCCATGGGATCAAAAAGAGTTGGACACAACTGAGCAACTAAGCACAGCACAATGCCACCTCTGAAGCCCCATGCCAAAGGAGAGGGAGGTGTTAAAGCCCCAGGTCTTGGTGGGAGAGTAATTCAGCAGTGAGGAGCCTGGTCTCTGAGTTTCAGCTCTCGCTTTACCACCTATGAGCTCTATGATCTTGAGCAAGTAACTGGCTTGTGCCTTGCTTTAGCTTTCTCATCTGTAGAATGGGGACATCAGCTCCTGTGCTTAGAGACAGACACACAGGACACGCTAGCTATTGTTAGTATCACCTTCCAGTTTGAAGTCACAGTGAGATAAGTTCCTCTTTCTTCTTGTTTCCTGTGAACACTTAAGACGCTCGGCCTAGTTCCTGCCCAGGAGCTTGGCATCTGGCAGACAGCATAGGCTCTGGGTGCCAAAGCACCCCTGCTTCTCGGGGGCCAGGTTATTCAATGCCAAGGACCCAAGAGTTGATAGGATGTTTGTCACCAGAGGTCGGTGACTCTGCGGGGGGCCCTTTACAGTGGTGACTTCTCCTGCCTGCCAGGGAGAAAAGACTGCTTCCTCCAGGGCTGTGCTTCTGGGCTTCTCAACCCTGAGGTTGAATTGGTACTGAATTGGGAAGGTGGAGCTGGACTGTCAAACCTGCCCAGCTGCCCCTCTCCCTCCTCTCCCTATGTAAAAAGCCTGAAGCCCAAGCATGGGAAATTTTTTTCAGTACTTCCTAATTTGCCACCAGGATTCCCTGGATGTCGCATCACTGAATGTACCTGAGAATCTTATTAAAACTGCAGATTCTGGTAGATAGCTAGTGGGACGGCTGCTGAGGGTGGGATGGGGGTGAGCGGAGAGGAGGCCCAGAAGGGAGAGGATACATGTATACTTACAGCTGATTCATGTTGTTGGACAGAAGGAACTTAACGCAACCTGGTATAGCAATTATCCTCCAATGAAAAATAAACTGAAAAAAAAAATGCAGATACTGTTTTAGCAGGTCTGAGGAGGGGTGATGGTCTGCATTTCTAAGGTGCTTCCAGGTGTTACTGATGTCCCTGCTCCCTGGACCATGACTTTGAGGCTCACAGGCCTAGAAGTTGGCTTCACAGACTAAAGAATCTCAGATCACCACCACTGCACCCCCACACACACTGAATTCCAGTCTGCATTTTTACCAACTCCTCTGTGCTTCAGCATCTTTTTAGTTTCCAAGCCTAGACCCAGGGTTGCTCAGGCTCATTTGTCAACCTTTGGGGCCAGATCGTCCTTTGTTGTGGGGCTGTCCTGTGCATCGTGGGACATGGAGCAGTCCCTCACCATTGTGCACAAGATCCTAGTAGCAGGCACCACCCCCAGTCATGATGCAAACGTCCCAGGGTGGTTGTTCAGTCGCCAAGTCATGTCTGAGTCTTTGTGACCCCCTGGACTGCAGCATACCAGGCCTCCCTGTCCCTCACCATTTCTCCGAGTTTGTGCAAGTCCATGTCCATTAAATTGGTGATGCCATCCAACCATCTCATCCTTTTTTGCCCTCGTCTCCTTCTGCCTTCAGTCTTTCCCAGCATCGGGGTCTTTTTCCAAGTCAGCTATTCACGTCAGGTGGTCACAAGTCCCAGGGTAGGGGTGGCAGAACGCCCCCAGAAGCAAACCAGGGGCCACGAGCCCTCAGCTTGGCCATGCCTGGGAATCTCCTGGCCAGGCGGTGCACAGATGTCCAAGTCCTGAGGCAGTGATCATGGCTGCTTTAGTTCTGGGTGGGGTTGGAATTCATACAGAGAATAAACACACAGAGTGCCAGACCAGCCAAATCATTTCAAGTGGACTATAATCACTGCTGTCTCACAGCTGGTCAGGAAACCAAGAGCCCTGCCCCAGCTCCAGGCTGCTGTGCCCTTCGCCACCAGCAGGCCCATGTGCTCCTTTGAGAGAGCCAGCTTCTAAAACAAGAAAAAAATTGTGCACCTTGTGGGTGATCACAGGGTTTCTTAGAGACTGAATGGGAATCTGCCCTCCCAGTGGGCATGAATGTGTTTAATTGGGCTGCTCTTACTACAGCAGCAAATACCTTTTTTAAAAGCCTTTTTAAAAATATATTTATTTTTTAATAGATTTAGTTTTATTTGGCTATACCAGGTCTTGGTTGCAGCATGTGGGATCTTTTATCTTTGTTGTGGCATGCAGTATCTTTAGTTATGGCATGTGGGAACTAGTTCCCTGACCAGGGATTGAACCCTGGGACCCTGCATTGGGGATACTCGGAGTCTTAGCTACTGGATCAGCAGGGAAGTCCTATACAATAGCAAATATTTATGTAGCTCTAAGCACCAGGTCCTATTCTATGTATTTTTACACAACAACCCTATGACATTGGTACCATCATTATCCCCTTTTTCAAAAGAGGAACCTGAAGCACAGAGAGGAGAGGTAACTTGTCTGAGGTCCCATGGTGCGTAGTGGCAAAGATGGGATTTACGCCCAGACCATCTGGCTTCAGAGTCCTTGCTCTTAAACATGCTGTGGACATAGCGCAAGGTTGGACAGAACCAGGACTGCTCACAGGTTGATCTCTTTGGGGATGTGAGGAAACTCTGTGAGTGCAGAAGCAGTCCCAACTCCAGACCTTCAGGGAAGAAACAGCTCCCCACGTCCCAGAACAGAGGCCACGGAGTACACCTGCAACTCATGTAACTTGTCAATCAACTGTTGTTGTTGTTTAGTCCCTAGATTGTGTCTGACTCCTTTGCAACCCCATGGACTGTAGCCCACCAGGCTCCTCTGTCCATGGGATTTCCCTGGCAAGAATACTGGAGTGGGTTGCTATTTCCTTCTCTGAGGGATTGTCTGGACCCAGGGATCAAACCTGCGTCTCCTGAATTGGCAAGCAGATTCTTTACTACTGAGCTACCAGGGAAGCCCCTAATCAACTATACTTCAATGTAAAATAAAAATTAAAAAAAAAGAAAACTAATAGGAAAAAGACAAGATTATTCATTTAAAAAAAGAGAATGCATAAAGAAAATTAAAAAGCAAAGGAACACAATTATAGATGCTGCAGAGATTAAACATGTTGTAAATAACTTCATGCCAGTCAAGCTCAAAATTCACAGGAAACAGATCCACTTCTAGAGATATGAAATGCACCAAAAATCACTCTGTAGAAATAACAAACTGAATAGTACTAACATAGAAATTACCAAAAATTAATTAGATATTGATGATTGTACAACATGGTGAATGTGGTTGATGCTGCTGAATTGTCTGTTTAAAAACCATTATATTGCAAATTTTATGTTATATATATATTTTACCACAGTAAAAAACAACATAAAACTCTCAGTCTAGAAGACAAGAACAACAAAAAGAGGTCATGGATAGGAGTAGAGACACAGATGTAGAGAGTGGACTTGTGGACACAGCGGAAGAAGGAGAGAGTGGGAAAAATCGGGAGAGTAGTCTTGAAATATATATATTATCATATGTAAAAGAGCTAGTGGGAAGTAGCTGTGAAACACAGGAAACTCAGCCTGGTGCTCTGTAATTACCTAGAGGGGTGAGATGAAGAGGGTGAGAAGGAGGCTTATGAGAGAAGATGTCCGTTTGCTTATGACTGATTCTTGCCTGGGAAATCCCATGGACAAAGGAGGCTGGCGGGCTACAGTCCGTGGGCTCGCAGAGTCCGACACAACTGAGAACACACACACGTGACTGATGGCTTGAGTTCAGTAGGCTCGTTACTGAGGAGGGGGGATGGTACAAAGCAGCAGTTACCTGGAGGCGTGCGACTGCCAAGCTCTCTCCTGGCCTGGGGATTGGCCAGGGCTCCTGGTCGCTGTGAGGCCCAGTACCAGTGATGGCAGTCCACCGTGAAGTGAATACATGGAGCTAGAGACCGGTTTCTCTTAGGGGGCTTGCAGGGAACAGGGTAGAGATTTAGGACATGTGGCATTTGGGTGTGAGGCTGTGAATCCTTACAGCTAAGTGCTTTGGAGTCACGCGGTTGGCACCTGTGTCCTGGTCTGTCCTGCACTAGCTGTGGGGCAGATGGGACTGCACGTCTCTGAATGTCAGGCTCTTTGTTTTTAAAGTATGCACCTTGGGACTTCCTTAGTGGTCCAGTGGTCACGATTCCATGCTTCTAATGGAGGGGGGCACAGGTTCGATCCCTGGTTGGGGAACTAAGATCTCACATGCTATGTGGCATGGCCAAAAAAATGGGGGGAAAAAAACCACCTCATCAAGCTGTGTGTATACGGACGGTAGGGGTGGGAAGTCACTGAGGCCATCTCATGGAAAGTGTTTAGTCCGGAGCCCAGCACCCCATGAGTGTTGAGTGCACAGGCGAGATTATGTCGTGGGAGGCAGTGTCACTGAATGGTTAGGGCAGGGCCTCTGGAGCCACCACTCCCAGCTCTATGGCCTTGGGCCAGTGGCCTTAGCCTCTGTGGAGCAGCATTTGCTCATCCTAAAACAAGGATAATGCTTGTCCTTACCTCATAAGGATGCTGTGAGCATTGGGTGAGTCAGAACCTGTGAGGCAGTTAAATTAGCACAGGGCCTGGTGCTCATACCTGTCATGGTTTAATTATCATTAAGAATGTGGGCCTGAGGCCTACCAACCAGGTGAGGAGAACCTTGCAAAGAAGAATGTTATGAATGGGCTGGTTTTAGAAAACTCCACTTAGGTCAGCCAGCTTCCCTCTAGGCACAAGAGACAGTGATGTGAAGCCCCTTTGTTGTGTGAGGGCCTCTTCTCCTTTGAGATGGGAGTTGGCCTCTCAGGGCTGAATAACCTGAGCTAGAAGCAGGCAGTGAGAGAGCCAGGGAGTGGAGGTGCGCCAGGGCCCCGGGCCTGAGTTCCGCTTGGGTTCCGTGAGGTGCTGGCTGTGTGGTCGGTTGTGAGGGTAAAAATGCGCTCCAGGATCGGCTGACCTGGATCCCAGCTCTGAGCGGTGTGACTTAAGGTGAATTCCTCAATGTCAGCGTTCAGTTAGCTCGGAGGAGCTTAGTCAGCGCCAGCTATTCTGGGGTCAGCAGGGTAGTGAGGAAGTTAGGAGGGTGGGCCCCTGGAAGTTAGGAGGGTGGACCTGGATTTAGCCTTGGCTATGTCACGCCCCTGCTGTGGGACCTTGAGCAAGCGACTTAATCCCTTCTGAAGTTCAGTTCCCTCATCTGTGAAAGGAGAGTGACACTGCTTTACCTGGGGCCATGTGAGGATCCTCGGTTTGCCTTTGTGTGTGTGTGTGTGTGTGTGTGTGTGTGTGTGTTGGTCCCTCAGTCGTGTCTGACTCTTTGAGACCCCATGGACTGTATAGCCTGCCAGTCTTCTCTGCCCCTGGAATTCTCAAGGCAAGAATACTGGAGTGGGTAGCCATTCCCTTCCCCAAGGAATCTCCCTGACCCAAGGATTGAACCTGGGTCTCCTGCATTATCTATATAAAGTCCTAAAGCAGGACCCAGTACATGGAAAGTCCTTAGTGCCCACTGGCGGCTGTTCTTGTTGTTATTATTATAAACCCATCCTGGAAGACAGTGTAAGTGAAAGAGTGAACCATGGATCCATTCCAGGGGACAGAGCCTTAGTGAGGGAGGTTAGGGCTCTGCATCTGAGCTGGCATCTGAGCTTTGGTGTCTCTAGAATGTAAGTGAAAAGAATGTGCAAAGGAACATTGGGTAGGAACCTGCTAACTAGGAATGATGCCTTACTGCCGTAGGGACAGGTTTCCCAAGGTCGGATCATCCCACTGGATAATTTGAGTTGTATGAGTAAATACCTTAGACAGTTTCATAGTTGTACTTTTATTTTCATGCATAACAGGAAAAGAATTTCAATAGCATATCAAACCCGGTATTCCATGGCTGTTACTGCTTTGGGTGAGGCTAGTGATGGTATGTAAGCCAAAATAAAAGGGAATGCAATTAAATAAAAGTGCAAAGTCAGTCACAGTACCAGTGGTCTGAGGATATGGCAAAAATGGTGAAGGTGCGTACAGATCCCTGCAGTGAGGACACGTGCGTTAGGAGAATGGGTCTGAGCTGGTTTTGTTGTTAGATTTTCTTTTTTTTTTTTTGGCTGCATCAGGTCTTAGTTGTGGCATGCAGAATCTAATTCCATGACCAGGATGGAATCCGGCCCCCTGCATTGGGAGCATGGAGTCTTAGCCACTGGACCACCAGGGAAGTCCTGCCAGCTGGGTTCTAACCTTGTTTTTCAGCCTGGAAAGGCTGAGGCTCCCTCAGGAGGCTGCCAAGCTGTTGGGCCCCTTTCACCCCTCTTCTCCTTGCCTCTTTCTTGCCCCCGAAGGAGGGGTGCAGCCGCCTCTGAGAGGGGCCGCAGCCCTGGCAGCTGTAGCTCCCTCCATCTGGGGTGGCAGGGCAGGCGCTGAAATGTACCAGGTGTCTGCAGCCGGCCCCTCCTCTCTCTGCCAGGGGATGTGGAAGCTGCAGTATGGCCACAAGCAGCTCACTATGCTAATGGTAATAATCTGTAAGCAAGATTGAATGAGCACTCAACAACATCCTAAGCGCCTTACATGCGTGATGGCATCCGCACCCCTGCTCTGTGAGGCGATGTGTCAGTGAGGATACATCGGGCTGCGGGTAACAAGATGCCTGGTGAGGATCCCCCCATGGCTTAGTGGTAAAGAACCTGCTCTGCCGATACAGGAGACATGATTTCGATCCCTGAGTCAGAAGGATCCCCTGGAGGAGGAAATAGCAGCCCACTCCAGGATTCTTGCCTGGGAAATCCCATGGACAGAGGAGCCTGGAGGGCTACAGCCATGGGGTCACAAAGAGTCGGACAGGACTGAGCACCCACCTCCTGTGTAGGTTCCAGGGCAGATTCTGCATCGTGAGGATTCACCAGTGTGGGCAAGGAGTGTGCTGTGGAACCTGGAGCAGTGGCCTCCCACGTGGAACGCCCAGGATGCTACCTTGCCAGGATCCAGTGTTCTCATCTAAACCTTGATTGCTTGCTTTCAACTGTCAGCTCTGGCACATAAAAGCTGTGTAACCCTGGACAAATGACTTTGCCTCTCTGTGCCTCATTGTCTACATTGGTACCAGGGGGAAAAGTGCTTAAGACATTGCCAGGCACATGAGAAGCATCAGTAAATATGTTTTTGTTGAGTCCACGAATAGAAGAGCCAAGTCAGAAGATACATGCTGGTTGTCAAGGTTTTTGGGATCTGTATTGCCAAGCGGCTGTGCAGAAAGGCATTACTCCATCATACTAGCTGAAGTGACCCGTTTCCCTACTTGTTAGTCAACATGAGGTCTTGGAAAAAATACCTTCTAGGAAAAAATTCATTGTTACTTTGATCAGTTAAGGAACCAGCTTAATATTGTGGACACATAAGGACATGTTTGCATACTTCAGATCTACCAACTGAAACATGTAAAAGTGAAAGGACCTGATATCTAGGGTTTACTTTAAAATACTTCAGACAAAAGGAAAGGGGTGGAAGAGAAATAGGGAATAGATGAAGCTAACGGGGCAGAATTGATAATTACTGAATCTGCATTTGAGTAATTGGGAGTGCATCATACTTTCCTCTCTCTGCATTTTTAGAATATTAGCAAAACTGAAAAAACCAGCCCCCTCGCCCCCGCCAGCGCGCGTGCACGCACACACACACACACACACAGCACCTAAAGATTGAAGCATGGTGAGACGTTACTGAGCTCTGGCTGTACACAGGCATTTAGCAGGGCCCAGGGCCCAGGTGGGTTGGATACATGGCAGCCTTACAGCCCTTGCTTACCCCTTCTCTGCATGAGTCCTCTTCATGGGGAGACTGTTTGGTTCAGCACCTGCTGCTGCTGCTGCTGCTAAGTCACTTCAGTCGTGTTTGACTCTGTGCAACCCCATGGACTGCAGCCCACCAGGCTCCCCCATCCCTGGAATTCTCCAGGCAAGAACACTGGAGTGGGTTGCCATTTCCTTCTCCAATGCATGAAAGTGAAAAGTGAAAGTGAAGTCACTCAATTGTGTCTGACTCTGTGTAACCCCATGGACTGCAGCCCACCAGGCTCTTCCATCCATTGGATTTTCCAGGCAAGAATACTGGAGTAGGTTGCCATTGCCTTCTCTGGGCTCAGCACCTGGAAGGATAGTAATTCTCAGACCCCAAGGTGCAATTTCTCATCTCCCTCCCTGAACCAGGCATTCTGAGACTTTTTCCTGAGATGGAGGTCTTCCCTTCCTAGTCTGGAGGGAAAACAGACTCCTGAGTAATTAACTCCTGGGAAAACCCCTCCCACCCCCCCACCCATG
>SJXQ01005678.1:43989-108306 GCA_006408695.1 Aepyceros melampus
GAATCACAGAGCTGCTTTCTGTGTGATGATGGCAAAAACTTTAGCGGCTGATCCTCTGTGGTGATTCAGTATTGACTGTAGCCCCACTCAGCCTCTGAACATGCCAAGAGCAGTCCCTGCCCACCCCTGTCAGACAGCCATGGCCCCCAGCCCTCCCTCTATATTCATGTGTAAACACATGGCGGGCAGTCAGTTCTCTAAGCCTGTTTTCCAACCCACTGGGAGGTAAAGTTTGGGAGGGGCTTTCACATCCCATCTGACACTAGGTGGGGTCTCAGTCGGGGGAGTGTGATCCACCCAGGGAACTGACCCCTGGTCCCCTCCAGAAAGGTCATCATTCAAGAATGTTTCTTAGCCCAGCAGAGACCTACATGTGTGTGTGGTCAGCTCTAGTTTCCGGCTATCTCACTTATGCTGAATTTCAACAATTTCTCATTTCCTTTAGGAAACAAAATGAGTCTGGAAAGAAGTATGAATAATCATGATGACAGACTTGGCAACAAGGACACTGGGAACCTTGCCCTGAAGCTCATAGTTGGTGTCACTGTTGTCAGGGTCTTGATAGTTGAACCCAAAGGAAGAGGATCCCTGGGGCCAGATGACTTGGGTTCGGATACTGGCACCACCACTTAACGGCCATGTGATCTTCAGAAAGGCACTTAACCTCTCTGCCTCAGTCATCTCATCTGTAAAATGATAATAGTACCCGCCTTATGGGATTGTAAGGATTAAATGAAACACTCTGTAAAAACATTTAAAATGGCCTCATTGAAAGTCATTGCTCAGTTAATGCTAGTGGTGGTGATTGTTATATCCTGTTATGGTCATGCGGAGTTAGGATTGAGAATGACTGGTCTGTGGGCGCTTCCCTGGTGGTCCAGTGGCCAAGACTTCGAGCTTCCAGTGCAAGGGGCCCGGGTTCAGTCTTTTGTCAAGGAACTAGATCCCACGCGCTCATGCCCCAGCTGTAAGATCCCACATGCCAAAACGAATATTGAAGATCCTGCATGCTGCAGCTAAGACTGGTGAAGCCAAATAAATATATATGTATTTTTTAAAAAAGAAGAAGAAAGAAAAAAGAACCAGTGGTCTGTAATGGTGGTTCAGATGGAAGCAGCAGTTAGAGGATCAGAAGAAGAGGGTATTCTTCCTTCCCAAGTCTGTAGTTTGGGGAGACAGACTTAATTTTGCCATTTAAAAATATTTTTCACTCGATGTTTAAAATCCAGAAAAGCACAGGTGAAAGACTTAAAGGAAGAAGAAAAATCTCTTCACTGCTCTATACACATACTGCTCACAGTAGAGAAGAAAGACTAGAAGGAAATGAACTAACATCTTTATAGTGGTTATTCTCTGTGAGGAGATTATGGGTAACTTTATATTCTTCTTGGCACATTTATTTTCCAAGTTTTTAATGTGTATGTGTAAGCATATATCACTTTCATAAGCAATAAAAAATATTTTGAAAGGTAAGGAATCATGTGAGCTGTGGCTTCTGGGGAAGCTAGGTGGAATTCTCCCAGAATGGAGCCGTCTGTCTAATGTTTGAGAAGCTTGTGTTCCAGCCTTCCTTGACGAGGCATATGCCAACCCTGTAACATTTCTACTCAGAAAATCCTTATTATCAAAGCTGATTCCTCAACATCCAAGCCTCTACCTGCCCAGCCTTGCTCTAGGTATTCACACTGTCTCCCAACCTGTTCTCAAGATGAAAGAACTGCAGGTTTTTTTGGTGGCTTTAACCTTGAGAAGGAGGCTCATTTTAAAATGGCCATGACCAGTGGGAAGCACCCCTTTCATAGGTGCATCTCAGCTCACTGCTGCGTGCATACGGGTGCTTTTGTGTTAGCTAATGTTACGAATAACTATAAAATTGGGAGCAAAGCAGTTGATTTATTTATTCAATAAACATTCATTGAAAACCTGTCCTGAGCCAAGTATCAGTGAGCAAGGCAGACTCGGTCTGCCCCACCACAGAAAGAGAGTAGAAGACGCAAGAAACACATGGCCACACAGCTAATCCCCAGCTTCTAGTTTGTTCAGAGAAGGATAAAATTTTTTTGAGCCATAGGACAGGCACTTCCCAGAGGCTCCCCAAGGAAGTAGAGTTTAAGTAACATACTCCGGGTGCAAATGGAAAAAATGAACTTGGTGTCCGTCTCTAGATAAGCCTCGCTTCCGAACGTTTCCAGCTGTGGGCAGGGATCTCCAGATGGGCGTTGCTATGGAAGCATCTTCCAGTTCTCACTTCCTGAGTTTATTTCCGAGTTTCCCGCGCCCATGCCAGTTCCCAGCTGTGGATACAGACGTGGGGCGGAGGGGGGTGGGTGGCAGTCCGGTCTTCCTGCTGCCTCATAGCTGTGTGGAGAGCGGATGTGGCTGGAAGCCAGCCGGGAGCCTCCTCCCGGCTGAGTTAGTTGTGGAACCTGCCGTGTTGTGGTTTCTCTTGCATCCGGGCTCTTTCCTTTGTCCGCTCATGGGACTGTGCCAGCGTGTCCCAGCCTGTGTTTGGAAACTTTAGACCCCAGCTTGTATTCGATGAAGAAATGAGCTCATGAGGGCTTCCTCCGCCACCCAGCTACAGAAGTTGAGTCTGATCTCTTTCATTCAAGTTCCCTCGCCCTCCCCTCAGAGGTTAGATTTGCCACTCTCCTGACAGAAACTGGGCTGGCTGTTTGTTCTTTGGGACTGTTAGTGAATAAAGGATTTGATGACCTAAACAAAGGAGTAGCAAAACAAGATGAGGGAGGGCTGGAGATAATTGCAGTCTGCGACTGAGACCTTTCGGCTACCCTTCGATGCTTTGGAATAATCATTGCTAACATGTTGAGAATTTGCAATGTGTTAGGTATTCTTAAAATTGTTTCTAATCCTCTTAACCCAGTGAAGTGTTTATTATTATTATCCCCATTTTACAGCTGGATAAACTGTTGTTGTTCAGTCGCTCAGTTGTGTCCAGCTCTTTGCGACCCCGTGGACAGCAGCACGCCAAGCTCCTCTCTCTTCACTGTCTCCTGGAGTTTGCTCAAGTTCATGTTCATTGAGTCGGGGACGCTGTCTAACCACCCATCAGGGTAACTTATGACAGGGGGCAAATTATGTTGTCAGTCAAATTGCTTTATTGTTGTCTTAGAGCTCCTTAAGGCCTGCCATTTTATCAGCTTTTTAGGCCAAAAAGGAAGATTTAACAAGAGGGTGCTAGGATGGCCCAGAGAACCAAAGCAGGGCCTTGGGAAGGACTGTGTACCAGTTAGTTGGTTACAGGTAGCGGAAACACCAAGTCAGATGGGCATACGTCCTCGGGGACAAGATTCACTCACAATCGGAAAGCCCAGAGGTGGGACAAGCTTCTGGGCTGGTTGGCTCTGGAGCTCAGGGCCATCCCCAGAGACCTACTTTCTCTCTGTCCTTCCATTCTTTCCTCTGATGTCCAAATCATCCTCAAACCTGGCTCTCCTGGAGGTAGCAGACTGGCTGCCAGCACTGGTCCAGGCTTTTGTCTTCTCATCCTTGGGCTGAGAGGTAGAGAAAGTGTCTTACCCCTCAGCCATAGTGCAAAGCTGCCGAGTTCCTGTCTGGTTGGATTAGCCTGGGTCATGTGACTCTCCCTGAACCAATCCCTGTGGCAAAGGGCTGGGGCTACACAAACAGGCTGGTTGCTCCCACCCAAAACCACTCATGGGGAAGGGCGGAGTGGGTGCTGGGCAGCAGCCAGCCTGTGAATTGGAACCAGCACACAAATGCCACCAGCAGGGTTCTCTTCCTCATTGCTGCCCCCGCCCCCACCTGCTTTATCCATTCTCTCATATTCACAGTCTTCTGCCTTTCCCTCAGCTCATTGACGACCATCTACAGACCATGCTGTATACCTTGTAGTGGGCTCCCAGAAAGGCCAGAACGACCCAGGGTAGGGACTCATCACCCAGGGCCAGGGAAGGGTTCTCAAGATGGGCTCAGTTGCGGTCAGGTGCTCTTTCTGGACTGATCGGCTGTGGGCAGGGATGGAGTCATTGTTCCCTCTGTCCTCCCCTGCCCGCCAGGTGCCCCACTGTATCCTTTTCCCAGGACCTCTGGGCTGAGAGTCATGTAGCAGGACCCCTGAAGACAGCTTCCCAGGCGGTGCAGTTGTAAAGAATCTGCCTGCCAGTGCAGGAAATGCAAGAGACCCAGGTTTGAGCCCTGAGTCTGAAACACTCCTGGAATAGGAAGTGGCAACCCACTCCAACATTCTTGCCTGGAAAATTCCATGGCATCAAAAAGTCGGACACAACTGCACAGACACAGACACACAAACACTCACGTATACACACCTGAGGACAGCAGTTAGGCCTCAGTTCTTGACACTAAAACCTCATTTTATTTCCAAGTGGCTGGACATAAAGGGTGTCCCTTGCATTTTCCACAATCCTAGAGCTGTCCCCTTGCAGAAAGGCCAGTTCTTAAATCCCACCAGGCTGAGCAACCTGTGGCCCCTGCTTGCCCCCTGCCCCCAGCCTCATCCTGCGGGCCCCTCTACACCACCCTCCAGCCACCTGGCTTTTGGTTCCTCCAGCGCGTGGCATTTGTTCCTCTCCTGGAGTGCTCCCCCTTCTCCCAGTCTTGCTCCCCACCCTCCCACCACCATTCTGGCCTCCCTCTGCCACTCCTCTTTCAGATTTCCCCTGACACATTTCTGCAGGGGCTTACCTTGACCACACACCCTACTCTTCTTCCCTGAACTACTCAGCTGACATATTCAGGGCCATTCATCCTCAGTGAAAGGATCAAATCTATTTTGCTAAAGTTGTAACCCTTTCTGTCAAAGATATGCCTGACTAAGTTTTGGTGAGGGAATGAATGAACCAGTAGTAACAGTGGTCTTTTTAAAATATATTTATTAGGCTCCACTGGGTCTTAGTTGCAGCATGTGGGATCTAGTTCCCTGACCAGGGATCGAACCCAGGGCCCCTGCATTGGGGGCTCAGAGTTTTAGCCACTGGACCACCAAGGAAGTCCAAGACTCGGTTGATTATGGCAATTGAACTCAATCTTTAGCCCCTCTCCTCTCCTCAGAGGTCGGGGGATGGGACTGAAAGTTCCAACCCACTAATCCAAGTTGGTTCTCCTGGCACCAAGCACCTCAGTGGGTTTGGGGGGAATCCATGGGTTTCCCCTAGGGACTTCCTATTAGTCACCCCATTAACAAACTCAGGTGTGGTTGGAAGGGGCTTGTTCTGAATAACAGGACACTCCTTTCCCCTTTACAACTCTGTAGCTACTTTAGGAATTTAGGATAAATCAACAGTAATTTGAAACAAAAGATATTCCCTTTGCTCTTATCACTTAGGAAGTTCCCAGGATTTTAGAAACTCTGTACAAGAAATATAAGTTCGAGCAAACTCTGGGAGATGGTGAAGGACAGGAATGCCTGGTGTGCTGCAGTCCATGGGGTCACAAAAAGTCGAACACGACTGAGTGACTGAATTGAACTGTGTCAGAAACAAAGACCAACTACATTTCTTCCTATAAATCACAACACCACGATACATATTTCTATACATTCTATGTGTATAGTCTACATATATTCAACATGGCACATAATAAGATAAATGCCAGTTAAGATCATGCTGAGATAATAGTTTTCATCTCTCAAGAGGCTTCCCTGGTGACTCAGATGGTAAAGAATCCACCTGCAATGCAGGAGACCCAGGTTCAATCCCTGGGTTGGGAAGATCCCCTGGAGAAAGGGATGGCTACCCACTGCTGTATTCTTGCCTGGAGAATTCCATGGACAGAGGAGCCTGGTGGGCTACAGTCCATAGCGTCGCAAAGAGTCAGACATGACTGAGTGACCAACACGCTTTCAGTCCTCAGAAGGGCAAGAGCAAAAGCTGAGCTGCTGGCAGTGGTGTGGTGGGGAAGCAGGCAGGCTTGTCCAGCGCTGCCGGCAGGGGGTGAGCAGGACCATTGTTTTGGAGGGACTTGGGCAATGTCAGCCCCACACTTGCACACCTATCCCTTTGAACCCCCCCTTTGCCCAGCACTCCCACTTCAAGGAATTTTTGCCTCAAAAGATGTTCCCAAGTATGAGAAGTGATCTCTGTCCAGTATGGTTCGTTGCAGCACTGTTTGGCAGAACAGAAGCTGGGAACTCCCTAAGTCACTTGCTCAGTCGTGTCCGACTCTTTGTGAGTCCATGGACTGTAGCCCACCAGGCTCCTCCGTCCATGGGATTCTCCAGGCAAGAATACTGGAGTGGGTTGCCGTTTCCTACTCCAGGGGATCTTCCCGACCCAGGGATCAAACCCAGGTCTCCCACATTGCAGGTAGATGCTTTAACCTCTGAGCCACTCGGAACTGCTCTACATGTCCCTCATTGTGAAGGGACTGGATGAATCAGTGACGTTCATTGTACAGTGGAGCACTGTGCCACTTTGCAGGGGGCATGGGATCCTGATAGAGAGTGCCTTTCGTGCCTGTGGTACACCACCAAGTATGAAAAAGTGAAGGAAAAGGAACACCTTTTACAAATGATGCTCTGTTGGGAAGGGCAGGTTGGAACCTGAGGGGAAAGTGTAGGTGTTTCAGGAAGGGGACCCCTTCCAGGGTCTTGAGTGGGCTCTTGTCTCATTCTCGGAAATGAATTATCTGAGGAGACCCATATGCTCATAAAGCAAGAGACTTTATTGGAAAGTGACGCCTGGAAGGAGAGCAGGAGGTTAAGGGAACCCAGGAGAACTGCTCTGCCAGGTGACTTGAAGTCTTAGGTTTTATGGTGACGGGATTAGCTTCCCAGTTGTCTCTGGCCAATCATTCTGACTCAGGGTCCTTCCTGTGGCACATGCATTGCTCGGCCAGGATGAATTCCAGGGGGGAGAATTCTGGGAGGTTGATAGGACACAATGACCTTTCCGGAATTCTTCTGGTTGGTGGTGGCTTGTTAGTTCCGTGTTCCTTACCAGGACCTCCAGTTATAAAATAAGCCATGCAGATGGTTGCTATGGTGCCTGGCCAGGATGGGTGGTTTTAGTCAGTGTGTTTCCCCTAATAGAGGTTTTTTGAAGATTCCAACCCCTGGTGGCCCAAGAGCAAAAGTCACTATCAAAGCAGATACCTTAGATTTCTATAGCAGGGGCTGTGCTCTTGGCTTTGTGCATGTGTGTATATTATGCATAAGCCAGCCAGCTATATCTAAGATTATGTATGTGTGTGGCTATGCGTGTATATATAATTTCACTACTTTATTCAGGCCTCAGCTTGAATGGCCCCTCAGAGAGGCCTTCCTGAGCACCCTAAGATGGCTCCTGCTCTGTTTCCCTTCATAGCAACTGTTCTTACACATTTGTTTGCTTTCTGCGCCATCCTCCTGAACTCTGAGAGCAGCGATCATGGGTCCATCCCTTGCCTTATCTCAGTGTTTAGAGCAGTGTCTGGCCCATAGTAGTTGCTTAATAAGTCTCTGCTGTATGACTGTGAATGTGCCTGAAGAATGAAAATTGTCCTCATGTTAGCTGTGGACCTGAGGCCTCCAGAGACCTTGACCTTCTTTCATGGAACAAACTGAGGACCCCTGCTCTTCTGACTGAGGAAGAGGCAAGAAGTGGCCCTAGACTGCCTTTGATGTAGCTAAAATTCTCGCTTTACTCACATTTCCACCTTGAGAGATACAGATGCAGGCAGGGCGGGTCTGCCTGTGAGGCACTGAAAAACGAGCCTATACTGTTCTCCTCTGATGCCCATTTCCCAGACTGTCTGTGGCCTCTCTCTCCTCTCTGGCTTGCATTTGTGCCATGGAGAGTAGCTTAGACGGGGAGAGAATCTTCCAACCTGAAGGCTTCTCTCCTCTGGAGGACCCTTCACTTCCGCTCTGTGCTTAATATTATCAGAGTCCAGTTTGGCCCAAGGATGTTGGCAGATGTGAGGAGTTGAGAGCGTTGTTTATTGTTTCTTCAGTGTTTGGGGTGTAACAGCTTTGCTCACATCTTTTGGGGCTCTCTCTGTCCCAGGCATTTTGCCAGTCCCTCAATCCGTTACCTTACTTAATCCTCCCAGCAGGCTTGTTCAGGGGGGACATGGCCCACCCACCCCACCTCCACCTTTACTGATAAGCAGACTTGGGCTCAGAAAGGTCTAGTCATGAGCCGTGGGTCACATAGCTGCTGAGAGGCTGAGCTGGGATTTGATTCTGGCCCTTGCCACCACCATGAAGGCGTTCTCCCAGCCACGTGGCCTTACTGCTTGTCCATCTGCTTTGGGTATTCTCCTAGTGGCCAGTGGAGGAGGGTCTGGTTTCCTTCAATGCGATATGATGGATTGTCGGTCAGGTCACAAAGCCCCGCTGGCCAGCATGAGGCCTTGTTGGGCTGGGGGAAGTGGGTGGAGAGCTTTCTGCTTGTTTCTTTTTCATAGACATTTACCACACGAATGACCAAACTTCTGTTTCTCTTCAAGACTGGTTTTCACCTTAGGCAGGAGAGAGGGTGGGAGAGCAGCCAGGGGAACCCTGTTACCACCTCATCAGCTCTGTCTGTCCTCTGCTCCCTATTACCGAGTAAAAACCAAAGTCCTCATCGTTCCTGCACAATCTGCCCCGCCTTGACCTGTGACTTCTCCTCCCACTCCTCACCTGCCTGGCTCCTTCCATGGGCCTCCTCAGTGCTCCATAGACACTAGGGTATGTACCCTCCTCAGGACCCTTGCTCTGCTCTTCCTGCTACAAGGAAAGCTCTTATCTCATACCCATGCGCTTTGCTCTCACATTATCTTCTAGGGCAAAATGTGCAAAGGTCCTAGGGTAGGAATAAGCTTGAAAGGGGAAAACAGGCCAGTATGGTGGGAGCATTTGGGTGAGGAGTAAAATGGAAGGGGATGAGGTTCCTAGAGGCGTTGAAAAATTTAAAGCAGGAAAGGGGTCTGGTCCTTGTTTGATATGATCCTTCTGGCTGAGTGTGTGTAGAATAGAATCTGGGAAGGCAAGAGTGAACTCAGGAAGACCAGCAGCTGATGTCAGGGAGCTGTCCAGGTGAAAGATGGTGCTGGCAGCTTGGCCTGAGAGAAGGAAAAGGGAGTGGTGGGGGGGTGGCTTTCCTGGTGGTCCAATGGTTAAGATTCTGCCTTCCAGTGCAGAGGGAGCTGGTTCGATCCCTGATCAGGGAGCTAAGATTGCACATGCCTCAGGGCCAAAAAACCAAAACATAACAACAGAAGCAATATTGTAACAATTCAATAAAGACTTTAACAATGAAACAAAATTAAAAAGGCAAAAGGAAATAGATTCAGGATGTGTTTTGGAGGTTGTAGCAACAGAACTGGGGAACTTACTCAACCGTGGAGGGCAAGGGAAGGAGAGACATGAGCTCTGCTGGGTGTCTGCATCGCACTTTCTTGGCTTGTCTCTCCTGATGGTCCCTCAAATTGTCTCCCGTTTTCCCCATTCACAGAGGCCGCCCACTCCCTTGCTGGCCAAATCTCAAAGGATCGAGGGCAAGGGCATGCCAGGTGGAGGGAACCACTCCAGCTAAGGCTCTGCCGCACCTGGCCCAGCTCTGGTCAGAGTGTGGGCTGCAGAACGGGAGCACGGGGCCTCAATCCACCACCTAAATCCTATGTACCTGCTGCTGATTTGAGATGTGTTTTCATGCCCTCCCATCCCCTACCTTCCCCTGAGTCATTTTCTCATCTGGCCACGTCCAGTCTCTTCCCCCCACTCCGACCTCTACCCACCGACAGGTGAGTCCGGAGCTGCAGGCAGTGTGGCCGCAGCAGGTGCGTTCAGGTGGAGTGGCTGCCAATGCTCAGGGCCCTTGCTCTCTACATGAGCTCAGCTTTGTCGTCCTGTCATTTGAGTCACGCCGGGGTCTTTGGTTCTGGACCAGCCCTGCAGGCTGACGGGCCTGTAGGAAGGGAATGAGAAGACCTCTTGCTTCTCTGAGCTTGACTCCTCCTTATTCTTCATCCTCTGTTTCCTCCTGTCTTGTTCTCAGAAGACAAGGCCCTTCAGCTAGCAGCTGCTCCTGCAGCCTCCCTTGCCCTTCTTCAGAGGCTAGGGGCACTTGGGGGTCTCCAGGCTGCTCACTAATGAGGCTGTTCAGCCAGCAGGAATTTAAAATCATGACCTGCACACCCATGAGAAGAGAGCGTCCCTTCTGTCTTCTGCGCTTGGTGCCTTCAGGTCCCTAAAGACCGGCTCCCACCCTGCCTGGGGTTTCTCTCTTGTGCCATTGGGAGGTATCGGCCAGGCTACTTGTCAAAATTAGTATCTCTGGCAGTTTGCTTTCTGTCTGCCCAAGGGCTGTGGAATTAGAGGAATTGTGGATCTCACGAGCAGGTAAAATGTGATGTTTGAGTTTGCACTAGGTCAAAAAATGGGGGCTGGGGGGATGGACAGCCTTGAAGGAGAAAATATAGGGCATTAATGAGCTCAGCTGAGTCTTCTCCCACGTTGCTGGAGGACATGTGAATCATCGCAACCTTTTTAGAAGATAGCCTAAAAAAGAAACCTTATTTATTTTTGAATGAGCAGTTCTGGCACGTGATAAAGCAGTCAAATGACGCAAAAAACCACATACAGTAAAAATCAAGTCTCCTTCCCCAGCCCCTTGCCACCCAGTTCGCCTCCTGTGAGGACACCCATTTCAGGTGTATTCTTCCAGTGACACTCTATACCCCAACAAGCACCTGCTAAACACACAGCTCTATCCTTTGATCTCGGAAGCCATTCTCTAAGCTAACTGTAAAATACTCCATAAATAGCCTTTGATGCCTGCAAATCTACCCTGTGGAAAAAACACACCCCCCCCACCCCCGTACAAAAGGTTACTTATTGCAGCATTATTTGTGGTGGAAAAATGAAAAACAAAGCAAAAACCCAGAAGGAAAATGAACGCCCATTTTTCAGGGAATAATTGAGTAAAATATGGCACCTCCACACTGTGGAATATTAGCTGCTAAGAAGAATGGGTCAGAGCTCTCCTAGTTGATTTAGAGGCAATTCTTTGATGCAGTTAAGGGAAAGCAAGATTCCGAGAAGTAGATATGATATGATTCTGTTTATTTAAAATACAGTGAGAAAAATTCGTACGTTGTGTATGGTGTTTAAAAACAAAACAAAACATTTATCTGCCTGCACCGGGTCTTAGCTGTGGCACACGGGGTCTTTAGTTGTGGCGTGCAGGCTTTTGGCTGTGGCGTGTGGGACCTAGTTCCCTGACCAGAGATCGAACCCAGGCCCCCTGCCCTGGGTGCAGAGTCAGCCCCTGGGCCAGGGGAAGGCCCTGTACGTTGTGTTTGAGTGGCAGCTCTCGCACTCATGCTCTGCCACGTCATGCGGCCCAGCACTCTGTCTTCGGGAGACTTTGCAGTGTCCTCCGTTGTGGTCAAAACAAACTCCACTCATTGGACAACCCTAGAGGCGCCTGGGTAGGGTATCGAACCCACATGAGGAGTGCCCATGGATCTGGTGTTAGGAAAGGCGCCCCTGGACCTCTGTCAGCATAGGAGGGGCTCGTGTGGCATGTGGTGAGAAGTCACTTCTAAACGACAATGACAAGCTATTTGACCTATTTCCCAGGCATTTGGTAGGATGAAATAAGCAAAGTTTGGTCAACTGTGCAAAGCAGGCAATGCCACCAAGTCTGCCCCTCAGGAGAGTAACCAGGAGGAATTAGAGAAACACCGAAGTCGAGACCTCAGGTCCTGGGCCATGATCTGGTGAAGCTGCCCAGGGCAGGCGGCACAGGCAACAAGTTACCTCACATCCACCCCCAGCCCACCCACAGAGCCACACGGTGGGATGCTGCTCGCACCCACCACCCCCAGCAGACCAGCCCTGTTGCTGGGGAGAGAGGACCTGGAAGGAAGCCGGGGGGAGGACACATCTCCAAAAGACGTGTCTCGCCACTCCGGGGCCTCTGTTTGTGCTGTGGTCTGTGATCGTGCTGGCCTTGGAATTGTTCTCTGTGAGGCTCTGCTTCCCTCCCCCTTTCCTGCTCCTCGACCCGGAACAAAGATGCATTCCTCCAGGATTCTGGTGTCCCCTCAGGATGCACGTGGCTTTCAGTGGGTTGGGGGCTCATAACCCCAGTGAGTCACAGCTCATCACCTGCTGGCCTTCCCCGGGCAATTGTTGTTCCGTTGCTAAGCCAAGTCCAACTCTTTTCGACCCTAGGGACTGTAGCCCACCAGGCTCGTCTGTCTGTGGGATTTCCCAGGCAAGAGTCCTGGAGGGGGTTGCCATTTCCTTCTCCAGGGAATCTTCCTGACCCACAGATTGAACCCAGGTCTCCTCATTGGCAGGTGGATTCTTTACCACTGAGCTACCAAGGAAGCCATCACTTGCAGTGGCTGTTCTCGATTGAGGCCTCCTCGCTCAGTGGACCACTTTTACCTACAGAGCTTTCTCCCTGCTCTTGACTGTGTTCCTTACGCTTCCATCACCACCAAAAAGAGAATGTTTCCTGTTGCTGGATGAGTGTCTCTTCCTCTGTTTTGTCTCCTACTGGTCTTTCATCAGAAGTGAGAGCTCACTGGTCACTGGCTGATCTATTCACTCCCTCAGAGAAGGAAGGACCTGATTGTTGCTGACTCTGTCTTTATCTTGCTCAGGGTGGGTAGAGTGGGTGTGTATGTGTGTCTATATATATAGTGTGTATAGTGTATATATATATATATACACACACACTATATATACTATATTATACTATAATATATATATATACACACACTATATATATATACACACTATATATATACTATATTATACTATAATATATATATATACACACTATATTATACTATACTAAGGCAATGGCACCCCACTCCAGTACTCTTGCCTGGAAAATCCTGTGGGTGGAAGAGCCTGGTAGGCTGCCGTCTATGGGGTTGCACAGAGTCAGACACGACTGAAGTGACTTAGCAGCATACTATATATATATAAAGAGTATTCTCAGGTTTCTGATTTTGGTAGTTGATGGTATGTCATGGACCACTGTCCACCAGTGGATGGGAGAGAAACAGGTACAGGTAAGGATATTATATGGAGAGAGAGACAGAGAGAATATATGAGAAAATATATATATGATCGTACACACACATACATATGGAGAGAGAGAATTCATATCTTTATTGAAAATACAAAAATATGCCCTACAAAAAAATCAAGCAGCGACTGTTCATTTATTGAATTCACTTAACAGGCGTTTGCTGATCTGCTCTTCTTGTGCTGTGCACAATTGGAATCTGGCAGAAAACCACTTTGGAGAAAGTCATGAGACCGTGTAAAGATCACTCTCGAATCTTCCTTTTCCGCCCACCCCACCACCCCCTTCACAGCCAGGCCCTTATCAGGGCTTCTCTGTCCTTGACCTGAAACAGATCATCATCAACCTTCTCTTCCATCCCGCTGCCCTTGCCCAGCTCCCAGCCACCAGCATCCGTCCTTGGTGTGACAGCAGCCACTTCACGCTTCTCTCTGCTTCTCTTCAACCCCAGCAGTCTCTATGCAACAACCAGAGGGGTCTTTCAAATGTCAGTCAGAACACACCATCCTCCTCCTCCTGGTTAGACTTAGAATAAAGAGCATATGGCTGGCTGGGGCTCATACAGCCCTCGAGCTTCTGCCTCATCTCCCAGTACCCCCTCCGTCCCTCACCACAGCGATCTGGGCAAGAGGGCCTCCTCTGAGTGTATTTAACAAATTCCTCCATCTCCTGGAATATTCTTTTTTTTTCTCTCTCTCTTTTTTTTTTTAAGCTTTCATTAGAGACTTTATTACCAATCTGGTAATTCAATCTGAGTAGCTCTTTGAGTGTCTTTTAATTGAGATATAATTCACATACTGGGCTTCCTTGATAGCTCAGTTGGTAAAGAATCTGCCTGCAATGCAGGAAACCCTGGTTTGATTCCTGGGTCCGGAAGATTACCTGGAGAAGGGATAGGCTACCCTCTCCAGTATTCTTGCGCTTCAAAGCCCTTGTGGCTCAGCTGGTCATCCACCTGCAATGTGGGAGACTTGGGTTCAGTCCCTGGGTTGGGAAGATCCCCTGGAGAGGGGAAAGGCTATCCACTCCAATATTCTGGCCTGGAGAATTCCATGGACTCTATAGTCGATAGGGTCGCAAAGAGTCAGACGTGACTGACTTTTCTTTCACATACCATAAAGTTCACCCTTTTAAAGCATGGTTCACAAGCGTGGTTCAGTGTTTTTTAGTGTGTTCACAAGATTGTGCGACCATCACCAGTATCTAATTCCAGGATGTTATCATCCACACAGGAAACACCCTATACCCATTAGCAGTTACTCCCCTTCCGTGACCCCCACCTCCCAGCCCCTGCAACCACTGATCTACCTTCTGTCTCTGGATTGTCCTATTCTGGGCATTTCATATAAATGGAATCTCCTGATATGAGGTGGTCTTTGTGATTAGCCTCTCACTTAGCATCATGCTTTCATGCTTTCAGTGTTCATATATGTTGTATACACGAATCAGGGCTATAGTTTCTTTACAACTGAGAAATATTCCACTGTATGGATGTATCATGTGTTGCTTATCCATTCCTCATTTGATGGGTGTTCTGGGATGTTCTTACTCCCATTCTTCACATGGCTTCCTTCTCCTTTCTCTTCAGTTTTGTGCTGAAACTCACTCAGGTTTCCCGTACTTCTTACGGTTTGCACTTGTGTATATATCTGTTCCCCTGCTTGTTTATCTTCTGTCCTCTGTTCCAGACTGTGAGTTCTGTAAGGGTGGGGACCCTGTCTGGTTTTTTTTTTTTTGGCTGCAGAGTCTTCACTGCTGCTCATGCAGGCTTTCTCTCATTGCGGCGAGTGGGGGCTACTCTCCAGTTGCAGTGCACAGGCTTCTCATAGTGATGGCTTCTCTTGTTGCAGAGGACGGGCTCCGTAGTTGTGGCTCATGGGCTTAGTTGCCCCGTGGCATGTGGAATCTTCCCAGACCAGGGATTGAACCCGTTCCCCCAACATTGGCAGGTGGATTCTTAACCCCTGGAGCAACAGGGAAGTCCCGACTCTTAACTGCTTTTGTTCACCCTGCCTCACTCAGTGCCCAGAATAGGGTAGTGTGTAGTAGTTGCTGGATAAATGACTTAGTACATCTCATCCAGTTCTCGCTTTACATCCTCTTAAGGCAAAATGATTGTAATTCCTTTCTGTGGGAAATTCTGTATGTAGCGTTCTACTTACTGTACCTAGCTCTCTACTCTGAATAGTGGCAGGTTGCTGGAAGGATTCATCTGGTGTAGAACACTGTCGCATCTGCTGTGTAAGGCCACAGTGTCATTGGAAACTGCATGTGGCTGCCAGTGGCAGAGATGAGAAGTAACAGTGGTGTAAACCAATGGCAGGTGGTTTCTCTTGTGAGTAAAATGTCCTGAGATCTGCAGTCTGGGGCTGGGCTGGCAGCTCCACAGTCCTCAGGTAAAGCAAGATACTTCTATTCTTTTGCTTAACCATCACGACACTGATGCTGAAGCTGAAACGCCAATACTTTGGCCACCTGATGCAAAGAACTGACTCATTGGAAAAGACCTTGATGCTGGGAAAGATTGGAGGCAGGAGGAGAAGGGGACGACAGAGGATGGGATGGTTGGATGGCATCACCGACTTGGTAGATAATGAGTTTGAGCAAGCTTTGGGAGTTGGTGAATGACAGGGAAACCTGGCATGCTGCAGTCCATGGGTTTGTAGAATTGGACACGACTGAGCGACCAAACTGAACTGAGCTTTTGGGGAGCTTGGGAGATGTAGTCTTTGCTGAGCATCCCGAGAAGAAAGGAAAGAATGGCTGCTAGCTGGACAGCTAGCACCAGAAGGTCCATTTCCTGCCCCTGGGCCCTGGCAGCCAACGTCTGCCTGTTGGCCTGAGCTTTCAAGCCTTCTCCTTTCCTAAATGGCCAGAATCAAAGGAGTGCCTTTCTGTCTGATGGACCAGCGGGGGAGATTTTGAAGCCTCTCGAGGGCCTTTAGTCCAAAAAACTGACCATGTCACCAGCATTAAAATTAATGGTATCACACCTTTTTGAACATTTAGTACACGATCAGTTCTGCTCTAAACATTTTTCATGAAGTAATTTACTTCATGGGGCTTCCCAGGTGGCTCATTGGTAAAGAATCCACCTGCCAGTGCAGGAGACACAGGTTCAATCCCTGGTCCAGGAAGATCCCCTAGAGAAGAAAATGGCAACCCACTCTAGTATTCTTGCTTGGAGAAGCCTATGGACAGTGGAGCTTGGTGGGCTACAGTCCATGGGGTCTCAAAGAGTCAGACACGACTGACTGACTGAAAAACAACAACAACAATTTACTTTATCCTCATCTCCACCTTACAGATGGGGAGACTGAGGCACAGAGAGGTTAATAGTCCTAGACATTCTCGCTGCTAATATTTCTTTTTCATTCTTCCCCTTCAATGTATACAATGAACAAGAGGATTAAAAAATAAAGCCTGACCTACTTTGGTAGATTGACCAGTGTTCGGTCTCCCGTCTGATGAGCTGAGTTCCAGAGAGTGCTTTGTGGAAAAGCACTCGGCAGTCGAAACCACATTGACAGGCTGTTTTCATAGGAGTGCAGGAAGGGGCTTAACTCTTGGCACATCCAGCAAATGCCTACTGACAGGAGGAAAAAAGGATCCACAAGCTCTGCAGGATTTCCCCAGTCCGTGAGCCTGCAGCCAGTAGACCTCAAAGCATTTCTGCCAATGGGCAGAGCGTGGCCTTTGAAACCATGGCCTCTGTGACAGCTCTTAGGGTCCATGGGGAGAAAGAAGGCCCTCTCCAGTTCAGATCCTTTGAGGATTAATTCAGGCACCAAGTCATCTTTCTGGATGCCTGTCATCTGGAAGATAGTGAAGGACAGGGAAGCCTGGCATGTTGCAGTCCATGGGGTCACAAAGAGTTGGACACAACTGAGCGACTGAACAACAGGAATGATCAGCCATGCTGGATGGAAATCTCCGATTCTCAGAGTTCACCTCTGAACTGGGACTTTTTGAGACTGCTTCAGTCTCCTGTTAGTGGCTCTTTACAAACTCTGGTTAGTGGTGTGATGGTGCACTGTGATGGAGCAGGTGTTTCGGTCAGGAGTGCATTGGGCTGCAAGTATCAGACAACACAGGTGGCATTGTCACTTCAACACATTGGAGGTGGTTTGTGTCTTATAACACCTATGGGGAGAGGATGTGACTCAGTAACTTGGCAGAGTGAATGCCAGCGCTGTGCCCCATCATGGCTGCAAGACGGCTGTTGCCCCCACCCTCCCCATGGGGCTGGGGCACCCTGAGAGTTCAGTCCTTCCCTTCTGACAGAGTAGTGTTCTGGAGACAAGAGGGAGCCTCTCAAATCCAGGTATCACGTCCACATTCCAAGCTGGGAAAAGACAACTGGTGAAGGGGCAGAGGGTCATGTGGGTGAGCCTCATTCTTTTTGTGAGGAGAGCAAACACCTTCACAGATGCCCTGACTGACAAAGTTCGCTTACCCCAGTGTGGAGAGATGATTCTGCTTTATCTTCTGGACACACTTGTAATTTCCTTTTGCGTTTAGGTCTTGGATCCATCTGAAAATGATGTCTGAATGTGGAATGAGATTGGGTTCAGGGCTGAGCCTTTTCTGTTAACTCTGTGTTTGGGAATTGGCATGGTTGGTGGTTCTGGCACCAGACCCACTGGGTTCAAACCCTGCCTGGCTGCACCACTTGCTTTGCTTGGCTGTGTGACCGTGGGCAGGCTACCCTGCTGTGCATCAGTTTCCTAAGCTGTTAAAAATGAGGATGCTGGTAGACCCACCTTCACAGGCTTGTTATGACAGTTAAATGAGTTGATGATTGACTTGAAAACAGTTCTGGCATGTGACAAAAATCAAAGCCTTACCCTTCAAGCCAGAATGAGAATTCACAAGGTCTCGTGGGTCTGGGGACTTGGCAGGGAATCTTAGACCCCAGTCAGTAGGGAAAGTCACTGAGGTCACTGTCTCTTTCTCTTTACAAGAAATGGTCAGACTGTCCTCTGAAGATGACTATTGCAACATACGCTCCCACCTGTAGAGACGTCCCCTAATTCCATAACTTTAGTACATTTGATGGTGTCAGACTCTGACTTCTTAGCCAGTCTGCTGTGTATAAGATGGTCACTCATGGATGCTTTACCTGAGCAGTTTTCCTGTAGAGGTATGTCATATGCCACTCAACCAGAAGTTAGTTGGGCTAGGCTGGAGGCAGGACAACCATGAGACGGTTCCCCCCACCCCACCCCACTCCTGGCACAGTGAAGACCTCAGAGTTCTGTGCTCAGAGCCCAATACCAAGATGCTTCTCTGGGACAGGGTTGGGGAGGGGTGGAGGCTGAGAAGAAGATGAAGCTGTAAGATCCTCGTAGTGAGCAATCCAGCCTTGGTCATGATTGTGACTGAATCAGTCAGTGAAAGAACCAATGCTGAATCGTTAATGTGTGTTATTAACAGAATATAGGTCATAAGAGAAAACATGATTAATTACAAGAGGATCCCAGTGGCTGTCATACAAGATAGCAGTTAAGGGCCTGGATTTTCCCATGGCAAAGTCTTTTCTTCCCATAGCAGCCTTTCTTTGTTGGCAGGTGGGTAGAGGGAGTTCAGTGAATGGATTTTCCAAAATTGCTGTTCCAGAAACAGGGTGGGGATGGGTATGATGGGAACCTTCTCTAAATGAAGGGTGATTGGACCACTTTATTAGTAGGTGAGTAGGACCCTTATGCCCCCCAATGTGAAGCTCTGGTAAAGTCTAAAAAGGAGAATGCAGGTTGTAGCAGAAGGCCCCTCCTGGGCTTGGTTCTCCTTCACCTCAAATTGAAATGCCTAGGCCAGCCCCTTACAGACCTGTCTGCCGCAATGACCGCCTGGTCAGGGGGCTGCCTAGAGGTTGGATGAACACTGGTCAGGATGTGTCTTGTTCAGTAAAAGGCAGAAGGCTGCCATCTCTGGGCACAGGGAGAGAAAGGAGCTGGTAGGGCTTGGTCCCAGCCTTTGAGGCTGCTGATCCTGCCCACTGGGGAAATGGATGCCAGCACCAGCCACAGGCTCTCACCTGTCAGATTAGCCAGCCCTTTACCCAGGTGGCACTAGTGGCAAACAATCGACCTGCCAGTGCAGGAGATGTGGGTTTGATCCGTGGGCCAGGAAGATCCCCTGGAGGAGGAAATGGCAACCTTCTCCAGTATTCTTGTCTGGGAAATTTCATGGACAGAGGAGCCTGGTGGGGTACAGTCCATGGATTTGCAAAGAGTTGGACATGACTGAGCGCGCACACACACACACAGACTTCCTTACTTGGCCTTTGTGAAGAGGTGTGAGTGGATGACCTTTTCCATATGAGTTGAGATGGAAACTGAAGGGAAGAAGTGCAGGGGCAGAAAGAGCCAGGTGCATAGGCTGCTCTGGGGTCAGGAGAGCGCCCCCGGGCTGGCTTGGCTTGCAGAAGCACCTTGCCTGGAGCCATGGCTATAAAGCAGGCTTCACAGGATTTCAGTGAGGATCAAAGCCAAGATCATTAACATGTAAACACCATGAAATGTGATCTAAGAGATTGGTTTTTAGGATGTTGATTGTGGAGTAATGGAACTTTTGTCAGATACTTCCCTGAGAGCTCATTTTTTAAAACAGAAAAAAGTAGAGCTGCTGTAGGGGAATGGGGGTATGGAGGTCCCCTGCTGTCTCCCTAAGGACCATACTCAGGGGAGTTCAGGGTGAAACCTTCTGGGGCTCTGAGGAGGCTCTGCCCCCAACTGGCCCTGGGTCCCAAGCAAGACATCTCAGCATCCTGAACCTTAGTTTCCTTATCCATTAAGTGGGCAGATCAGAGTAGCTTGATGAGTTCTTCACCCGGTTCCTATGAACAGAGGTTTCAGAGGTCTTTGGCATCCCCAATACAGTTTGGGGGTGGAGGCAGGGAGGGGGCATTCCTAGAGAGACATGACATAGTTTTGTCAGCTCCTTGGAAGGATTATGTTCATTGGAACATGAAGGAGCACTGTATTGATTTCTGAGGTCCCTTCCAGTTCTAACAGTCAGTTATTTCTGTTGTAAATGATAGAATGAATCCTCCCAACTCAAACTGGCTTAAACTGCAAAGGGGGAATTCATGGCTTTGGGACTTGAAAATCTCAGAGCTGGCCTGACCAGAGTCCGCACTCAGGTATTCTTGTCAGGAATCCACCCTACTCCACTTCTGGATTCTGCCTCTTTCGGGTTTGACTTTATTCTCTGGTGACCATCCCCTCCCCCAGGGGGCAGACAAAAACCCTCAGCAGCCCCTACCTTCCACCCATTTCTTCCTCCCAGTAATCCAGCAAAATGTCCGGGGTCGACTGGGATTGACCTTGCTTGGGTCACGTGTCTCTCCCAAGAGCCAATCGCTGTGGCTGAGGGGAGGAGTCATGAGACTTGGAGGCAGGCCAGGATGCCCTCTCACCCCCGGTTCTCTCATCCTGGCTTTTGTTTCTTGGTATAAACCCTAGGAAGCAAGGTGCGCAGCCCTGTGACTGTAACCTCTGTGACAGGTGAGCCAGGGCTGTTGCTCTGGTGGGTGTTGGAATTACTTAAGCAACTCCAACTGGGGTCCTTCCTTCCCAGGGTGGTGTAAGAGGGGCTCTGGGCTGTCTGGGGTCCTGGCTGAACTCCCGGTGCTAAACCCTGCCTTTGCTGCATTTCCACACCCCTTGGGCATCTTCCTTTCTGCTGCGGCCTCTCCTGTGTATCAGGGACCCCAGACTGATGGACATCACAGCTTCCTCCATTTGACAGGAAATAGATTCCCAGCTCAGAGAGACGTGGCACCACTGCATGTCACTGCTGATGTGTCTTTAAAGAGCCATGAGCATCACTCAAGAGAAAGAAAGGGGGGAAATGAGTGGCAGAAAAGCAATTTCCGATGTAGTTTAAAAGGCACTGATTACAATTTTACAGGCTGGGGCTTCCTGATCATCCCAAGAATTTTTTTTAATGGAAAGCCTGGTGATAAAGGAAGGTGTTCTAGGTGCTTCTGGTTCCCTCTTGGCCTTCCAAGCATGTTGAAAATCCAAATCATTAGTATTTCATAGACCAGCTTTAGGGACTGCAACCACCCAAGAGATTATTTCTGAGTTTTTACAGAGTGTGTGTTTTTCTGTATTTGATGATTCTATGTATAGTAGCTGTTTCTAATTTTATTTTATGCTTTTCGAAGTGTCTTGGTAGTGAGCTGTGGGAATTGTCAAGAACCGTACTCACGCCTTCCCTTCTGTGTCAGTTGAGAGTCATTCGGTTGTGTGAACAAGTAGAAATTCAGGTCAGCCTGCTTACATATGAGAGGAAATGTTTGAACTTGCAGTCTGGGACATTCTGTGTGTAATGACCTCAGGGTTGCTGGGACCCCGTTTCCTTCCATCTCCTGGCTCTGCAGTCCTCTGTTGGTTTTATTGTCAGATGGGCTCTGGGGCAGCTCCAGGTATATATCCAACAGCTTAGCAGCCCCTGAGATTTTCCTATTATCCCAGCTCACGTCCTGAGACTCTGCTGTGGATCATCCTGATCAGCTGGCTTTGGTGCCAGGTTCACCTTGAGCCATCCCTGAGGTTAGGGCTCTGGAAGATGGGGTGCGGTGACTTTATTGGCCAGGCCTGTGTTTTTACGACATCATTCCCTTCCCTACCAACCTGTGGGTGGGGTCATCCTCACAGGAATCCCATGGGCTAAGTGAGAAAGATGAGGTTCCAAGGGCTGACCTGGAAAAGAGAAGTGGGTACAGGATGAACCAAAACTGCTCAGTGCCCAGGACCACTTCCCATATGAAACTAACACAGATATGGAACTGCCCCACATCCACTAGCTGTTACCTTCCCTTAACACCTACTCCACCTTTACCCTATCTCAGGACTAGCACAGGCATTCTTAGTCTTGGGTTCATGGACCCTTGAAGAATCCTTGGATGCAATTTAGAGGATCGTGAAGTTGGCTGGGGAAAAATTACATCTTTATTTTCTCTGCCGTCTAACTGAAATAATTTCCATTCTTTCTGAACAAAGGCCACAAGCCCCATTGTATTAGCAACACCCATGACTTTGTCGCCACTCGAAAACTCAAAAGTATTTCCATATCATATTACTGTTGCGGATATTGAAGATTATCATTTACACTCATCTCTTCCTAAATGACTGTAGTTCCTGGACCCAGTGCTAAGATCTTGTGATTTAAAGCATTCACTATTGCTGTTGTTCATTTGCTCAGTCATGTCCAACTTTTTGCAACCTCGTGGACTGCAACACGCCAGGCTTTCCTGTCCTTCACTGTCTCCTAGAGTTTGCTCAAACTCATGTCCATTGAGTCAATGATGCCTTCCAACCATCTCATCTTCTGTCACCCCCCTTCTCTTGCCCTCAGTCTTTCCCAGCATCAGAGTCTTTTCCATGAGTTGGCTTTTCACATCAGGTGGCCAAAGTATTGGAGCTTCAGCTTCAGCATCAGTCCTTCCAATGAATATTCGAGTTGATTTCCTTTAGGATTGACTGGTTTGATCTCCTTGTTATCCAAGGGACTCTCAAGAGTCTTCTCCAGCACTACAACTTGAAAGCATCAATTCTTAGGTGCTCAGCCTTCTTTATGGTCCAGTTCTCAGTGAAAAAACCATAACTTTGTATAGACCTTTGTCAGCAAAGTGATGTCTCTGCCTTTTAATACACTGTTTAGGTTTGTCAGAAGCATTCATAAAGAAGTGCAAAGATGACTGTGTCTCAGAATAGGTTTTGTGTTACAGATATTTCTGAATATAACTCATTTCCTTTGAAACCTAGTGTATTGCATTTTGTATGCTTGAGCATGTGATTCTAATAACCCACACTCTTCTTCACCAGGCTACTAACAGGGGTCCCTGGCCTGAGAAAGGGTAAAAACTAAGAACTCCTTTTGGCTTCTTCAACATCCCTAAGGGCAAGATTATTGAAACTGTTCTAATCCTTAGGCTCTGGAAAGTAGGCCGGCTGCTTGCCAGGTTCCCTTCCTCGGAGGCTCGCTGGAGGGTCTGGCTGGCATGTGAGGTCGGCCTTGGTGTGTGGGTGGCATGTGGACATGGCCGCATCGGGGAAGGATGGGGAGAGTCCTTGCCAGCCTGCAGTTGGCCCTCTCCTTGTTGATCACTGTGACCACGTAGCCTGGCCAAGTGGTCAGGAACAAGCTGTGAGTAAGTGTGAGGGACCAGGCTGCCTGGGTTCATCCTCCCTATAAGTGTACTTTTGACTGGCTAGGCAGCCTCAGCTGGTGGGCCCATTACCCACTGTGTGCCTCAGTTCTCTCATCTGTAACATGGAGGCAATAACGTTTTGTATTTCTTGGCTTATTGGGCAGGGATGGAGACATGAAATGAGCCTGCACGTTTTGCCTGCACGGAGCCTGGCACCTAGGAAGTGAAAGTCACCATTTAGCATCTGGGAAGGTTTTGCGTTGTCCTCTAGATCTCATCTCCCTGCCTTTGTGCCTGACCTCAACTGAAATGTAATGGCAAACCACGCGACAGTGGCTTCTCGACCCAGGGACATTCATTCATCCATGAAATATCCACTCAAAAATGCACAACCATACTAAATAGTCAAAAACATAAGCTAGTAATACAGAGTTACAAGTCAGGACAAGAGCTTTTTCTCCACCACTCCTCTGCTCACAGTTGTCTGAAGGGGATGTCATTATAATGGGCTTTCATCTGTGCTCCTGACACCTCCCTGCCCTCATCTCCTACACGCACTCTACTTCTGTTGCTCCTGAACGACCCCCAACCCCCACCCCAACACACACACGCTCAAGTGCACACACACACACTCCCGCCTCAGGTCACATGCCATCCCTGTGCCCGGAAGGCTCTTTCCCAAATGATCACTCAGCTCATGGTCTCTTGTGTTCAGGTCTTCGTCCTCAGGCCTCCTCTGGCCCCTCAAAAAAAGCAGCAGCTCCCTCCGTCTTAGGCACCTGCCACTCTCTGGCTGCAAATTGTATTTGTTCAGTGTCTCCCTTCCCTGCTGCAGTGTCTGCTCCCCAGGGGCAGCTACCTAGTCCTGGTCACTGGCGTACCCTTGGTACCTGGCACGCAACAGGCATTCAGTAAATACTCATTGAGGGAGTGAATTCGTGCATAACAGCCGGGTACTATGGTAGGAAGGCTCATATTGGCCAAAGACGTAACCTTGTGGTTTTGTTTTGTTTTTTTCTCCATAGATGCACAGTCTTTGACCTCAGCTCTCCTGGGACCCATCAGGAGCACTAGTGTCCAGAACATACCAAGGGTGAGTACTAAGGTTTGTCTGACTTTGGTTTGCTTAAGCTTTACAATTTGTGCATGTAAGTCTCTCTTATTCTTTGCTTGTTTTTGAGGTTTTTTTCTTTTTTCCTTTTTCTTTATTATTATTTTTTTTTAATTTTTATTTGGAAGAGTATCAGAGGAAAGACAGAAGTCTCCTTCACTGTCCCTCCCCACACCCACAATCTGATGTCTTCCCTCTGAAGTAATGACTGTCAGTAGCTGGGTGGATGTCCAGCCGGACTCATTTCCTTTCAACTTTTTAATTTCCGTTTTTAAAATTTACACCAAGTGAAATTCACTTTTTGGGGTGTAGTTCTTTGAGTTTAGGCAAATGCATGCCACTGTGTACCTGCCACCACGGTTAGGAGACAGAATGGCCGCGGCCCCCACCGTGTGGATATGCTGTGTGTCTATCAGCTAAAAATGTTGTGCGAGCAGTTACACGAAATTAAAATAAGTGTACACGGTAAGTACTTACCTGTAATATGAAGATTTTTAACATGTTTTGAAGTAGGTTTCTGGGTGTTTGGCTAGTGAACACCTTCTTTGGTTTTTTTGGCCTAGACCAGAGGAGGGGGCCCTGGGGTGGGGGGTGTCCCAGGTGATAGTGGGTCATTCCTAAGTGAGGACACCTACCTTTGTTGGCAGGATGCCACAAGGGGCTTGGGAGAGGGGGTGCTGTCTGACCCTTGAAGCACCGAGACCCCAATAGTGTGGCAAGTGGGAGAACAGAAGATTCTGGCATCCAGGCTCTGGATGCACATAATGGTATTGGCCGAGTTGCAGGGACCAGTCGAGTTTGGGAACCGAGTGACTCTATGGATAGAGAGAATTCCCTGGCAGTCAAGTGGCTAGGGCCTCAAGCTCGCACTGCAAAGAGCCCAGGTTTGACCACTGGTTAGGGAACTAAGATTTTGTGGCCAAAAACCAATTTTTTAAATTAATAAATTATAGACAGTATCTTCTTCCTTGTTTGTTTCTGGGGTGTCTTCATATTCCTGCATCCTGGTCTATGGATCTGCCCAGGTATGAAAGCTTGTTTGTGGGGCAGTCTCTTGAGACCAGCTTTCCATTGTGGGATGCTTCTTGGCCCAATTCTTTATTAACTTTTTTTTTATTTTAGAGGAATTTTAGACTTATAAAAAGTTACAAAAATAGTACAGAGAGTTCACATTATCTACCCTTCAATCAGCATCCCCTATTGCTACCATCTTCTATAGCTGTAGCACAGCTATCAAAACCAGGAAGTAAACTCTGGCCCAAACTATGAACTAAGTTACAGACTCGTTTTACTTGTTTTTTTCACTGATGTCCTTTTGCTGTTCCAAGACCCTGTCCAGGATCCCCGACTGCGTTTAGTGGTCCCGTCTCCTTAATCCTCCTCTCGTCCACCTCGGTTCCTCAGTCTTTCCTTGTCTTTTACAACTGTGACACTTCGGAAGAGAGCAGTCCTGTCATTTTGTAGATTGTCTCAATTTGGGTTTCTCTGATATTTCTTCATGACTGCAGTTTATGTGTTTTTTGGTGGAACACCTCAGAGGTGAGGTGCCCACCATGGCGTGTGGCACCCACAGGTCCACGTGTCTTATCACTGGTGATGTTAACCTGGATCACTCGGTCGGGTTGCTGTCTGCTGGTTTCTCCACTGTGCAGTAACTGTTTTCCCCTTTGTAATTGATAGATATCTTGGGAGAGGTGCTTTGAGACCACACGAGTTTCTCCTTAAGCTTGCGCCCACTCATTTTGCCACTCATAGGGTGAATCTTGCATGCAAGTTATTACTGTGGTATTTCCCAATGGTGATTTCTTTTTAGTGTCCTTCATTCCTTTTACATTTATGAATTGTCCTCATGATTAGTTCTGTAAGGAAGACCTGTCCCTTTCCCCTCATTTATTTCAGTTATTAACATATATTTGTATGGCCTCATGAAGTGAGGTGAAAGTCACTCAGTCGTGTCTGACTCTTTGCAACCCCATAGACTATACATTCCAGGGAATTCTCCAGGCCAGAATACTGGAGTGGGTAGCCTTTCCCTTCTCCAGGGGATCTTCCTAACCCAGGGATCGAACCCAGGTCCCCCACATTGCAGGCAGATTCTTTACCAGCTGAGCCACCAAGGAAGCCCTGTGGCTTCATAGGTACTCATTTGAATCTAGTGTGGTAGAAGGAGGACTTCCTTGGTGGTCCAGTGGTTAAGTCTCCACGTTTCCAGTGCACCAGGCTTAGGTCCAGTCCTTGATAGGGGAACTAAGGATCCCACATGCCGTGCAGCATGACCAAAAAAAAATTTTTTTTTAATTTAGTATGGTAAAAGTTCCAGTTTGTGAGTGAATTCCTATTATTGCCTCTCAAGCCACAGGAGAACCAGCATTGTTCCCACCTGGTAACCAGTACATCAGGGACTGGAGAGCAGGAGATGGGGTTTCATTTGTCCCTTCATTTGTTCCGTTCATTCCCTCAACAAATAGGCATTTGAGCACCTACTGTTATGTTCCAGGTACTAGGGATCCAGGAACGAATAAGAGAGACAAAACCCTTTCCCTGCAGGCACTGACATCCTACTGAAGGATAAAACAACAGGCAAATGAGTGAACATCGGGATAAGTACTATAAGGATGAGTAAAGCAGGAAAGGGGACTCACTGGGAGCAACTGGGGGTGATTTTATTTTATTTTTGGCCACACTGTGCGGTGTGTGGGATCTTAGCTTCCCAACCAGGGATCAAACCAATGCCCTCTGCATTGGGAGCACGGAGTCATAGCTGCTGGATCACCAGGAAAGTCCAAGGGGGTGATTTTAGACCGGGTGATTTTAGACCAGGCGATTCAAGAAGGCTTCTCTGAGGAGGCCCTGACCTAATTCTTCCACCTGCCAGCCAGGAGAGCTGAACAAATTAACTTACTTCTGAATAGGGTTTCAGGAATTGTGGCAAACAGGAAAATGTGTTCCCTCTCTGAGGAGCAGCCCCTACTTAGCTCTAGCCCATTTGCCGCCCTGTAGAAATGCTAAATGTTGCCAGATCTTTTGATTTTTTTCCCCAATAGAAGACAAAAATGAGAAATTCTTGCCAACCACCTGAACCCAAATTATGGTACATCAATTAACTTTCAGAGATCAGTGGATGACTATCTTTTGTTCATTTTCATTGAGTTTATTCATTAAGTTACTTTTGTAGCAAAAGATACCAGTTTTGCTGTTTGAGTAAGAATGTAGATTCTACATATAAATATATGTGTATATATATTCAAGTTTATTGAGTAAGTAATTGTATAATGGGACATATTAATAGATGCAGCTGAAAAGGGAGGTAGAACACAGAGACTCAGGTTTGGTAAATGCTGCCCTGTCTTGGCCTTCCATGCTTTCTTCTCTGGATCAGGAGTTCTCAGCCGGGGACCTGAACTGAGGCTGGTAGACGGTTACCATGGCCATGTGCCCTGAGCCGTTTGTGTCATGGTGGGTGCAGCAGCCTGGAATGGTTTCAGCTGCAGGAGCAGAAAACCCAGCTCACAGCAGCTTAAATACATGAGGGTTGCGTCCCATAACAACAAACCAAGAGGTACTTGGCTGCCAATGTTAGTTCAGAGGCTGAGTAATGTCTAAGCTGGAGCCTCTTTGAGTCCCTTGGCCTTCCCCTCGTGGTTCCAAAGCTGCTGCTGCAGCTCCAGCGAGAACATGGAAGGGTGCATCAATGCCAGCAGCCTGTTTTTCTCAGTTCTGAACTGCTCAGCACTCCCAGAATCCCCCTCCCCAGAAGATTCCACTTATGCATACTTGGCCAGAAATGGGCCATATAACCTCGCCCAGTTCTAAACTATGGAAGTGTTAGTCACTCAGTTGTGCCTAACTCTTTGTGACCCCATGGACTGTAGCCCCCGAGGCTCTTCTGTCCATGGACTTCTCCAGGCAAGAATATTGGAGTGGATTGCCATTTCCTTCTCCAGGGGGTCTTCCTGACCCAGGGATCGAACTGAGGTCTTCTACGTTGCAGGCAGATTCTTTACCATCTGAGCCACCAAGGAAGGTGACGAGTTTCGTTTAGCTTTTCAGCATCTTCTGAGGAGGAAGCCAGAGAAAAAGGGAATCAAGACTGTCAGTGGGTTAGCCAGCCAACAGTGTCTGGCTCCGCAGGGGAAGAAAAACAATAATAATGAACATTAATGGGTGCTGACTCGGTGCCAAGACCTGCTGTAAGCACTTTATATGCATGATCTCATTCACTCCTTCCACCCACCCTGTGAGGTCGCTGCTGTGATCTCCCCACTGGAATGACTTAGAAACTGAGGCACCGAGAGCTGAAGCCCTTTGCCAAGTAGAGGAGCTGGAGGGGAGCCTTTAATTAATTTATTTATTTTTATTTAAAAAAAATGATTTTATTTTGGCTCTGCTGGGTCTTCATTGCTGCAGGCAGGCTTTCTCCAGTTGTGGTGCATGAGCTGCTCGTTGCGATGATGTCTCTTGTTGCAGAGCATGGGCTCTAAGGCACAAGGTTTCAGTAGCTGCAGCACTTGGGCTCAGTGGTTGCAGCTCCCAGGCTCTGGAGCACAGGCTCAGTTGTTGTGGCGCACTGGCTTCGTTGCTCCAAGGCATGTGGGATCTTCCCAGATCAGGGATCAAACTGGGATCAGAGATCAATGTCTCCTGCATTGGCAGGTGGATTCTTTACCACTGAGCCACTGGCGAAGCCCCGGAGTGGGAATCTTTACAGTGTCTCCAGAGTGCTCACTCTTAGCCACTGCATTTGGTTGCTTCTTAAAAGGTCCTGGGGTTCCAGACTGCTAGCTGTCTGACTTCAGCTTAGATTCTTCTAGGAAGGGAGGAATCGGGTAGCATATTTGTTTGGGGGAAGTTTTGATCATTAAAAAGCTTCCTTGTGAATCACATCTGCTCTGTGTTCACATCTCAGTGGTTCTGGTCCCATCCTGGTGAGGGGCACTGGTCACACACCTTCCTCCTGGAGGCTGTTTGTGGCTTGCAGATGGCGGAGTCATCTCCTGACCTTCTTTTCCAAACAAGCTTTGCCTGTGCTTTAAACTTTTCTTCCCAGAACGGTGCTTCCAGCCTTCCTTCCTTTCTTGGGGTTCTGCTGATGGATTCAACACATATTTAATATGTCCCTCCTTAGTGCCCATCCCTGTAATGTAGTGGTGTGGGTGAGATGGCCCCCATGGCTGAGTGGGCCCTGGACTCGGGGTTCCTTGTGTAGTGAGGGAAGCAGGCCCTCAGACAGTCACAGCCCAGGCTGTATGGGGCAAACCCAGGAGGTGCCCAGACAAACATGGGGGTCAAGGAAGTCTCCTGGGAGCAGCTAGGGCCCTTGAAGAAGGAATGGCAGTCATCAAGGGGCAATTCTCTCTCTCCTCTAACTCCCCTCACGGCAGCTCTTATTGCTCAATCTCCACTGCCTTCCTGTAGGATGAAGGGTTTGGACTTGGGTTTCCATCTGTCCAACCAGTGAACAGATCCCATTTGGGCTCTGGGCTCCCAGGGCTACCTTCTTGGATAGGGAGTATTTGGGGAAAGCTCTGTAGGTGCACAAGCCAGAGCGATGAGAGTGCTGAGATGGGAGGCCACAGGGCCCTAGGAACTCTGAGGAGAGACACCTGACACTGACGTGGGGCTTCAGGGCCAGCTTCCTGAAGGAGGTGAAATCCACCAGAGCAGTCTGACACAGTGGCCGAGAGCACAGGCTCAGAGTCAGGCCCACCTGATCACTGATGAGCCCCAAGTGGGGAGCCTAACTGGAAGCTTCTGTTTTCTCCTAAGATTGTCTTGGGAATTACAACATGACTATGAATGTTGGGGGCTTCCCTGGTGGCGCTGATGGTAAAGAACCTGCCTGTCAGTACAGGAGACAGAAGAGATGCATGTTCGATCCCTGGATAGGGAAGATCCCCTGAAGGAGGAAATGGAAACCCACTCCAGTGTTCTTGCTTGAAAAATCCCATGAACAGAGGAGCCTGGCAGCCTATAGTCAATGGTGTCACAAAGAGTAGGACACAACTGAACAACAACACAATGAATCTTAAGTACTTAATGCCTGGCCGAAGTAGTCACATAATAGATGAGATGGCCATGATGGTGGTGGTGATGGTGGCCACTTTCACTCATTAGCCTTTACTGCATGTCAAGTTAGGCGTCCTTTAGTCGCCAACCTATAAGATAATAATAAGCACTCACTGCTGCTGTTAGGATTGTTTATTCCTCAGATACGAGTGTTTACCTTGCGCCCAGCTCTGAGCTAGCAGGGTTCCTGGACTGTGCTCTAGAGACAGCTGAGACCTGGGCCAGAAATTTTATGGGAGAAGAGAGGAGTTTGTTTAGTGTGTATTGGAAGCCGACAGCTTTCAGTCTCCCAGTCCCCTTTCCATTAGTCCCCGGGCCTTTCAGCAAGCTCTAGCCTCCAACGCATGGGCTGCCCTTGACCTCTGTGGCCAGAACGCATGGATGCTCTCTCTGCTCAGCCCATCAGCCGAGTCCCAAATTAGACCTGACAGTGTGATTTATTCTCTGGGATGGAGCTGGGAGGGCAGAGCCCCAGTGGGTGATTCCAAGGGAAGGTTGTCAGCCCGAATTAGCCCAGGCCCTTCATGCAGCCTTGCTGTTTCAGCTTCCACTAGCTAATAGGGTTTTCCAGGGTGTTGCTGGCTTTGGAGCGGCCTCCTCCCCATTCCCAGGGGCCAAGCCTTGGCTGTGATCCCTAAGGGGCTGCGTTTGATGAGGGCCCCGAGGTGGGCTCTGTCTGAAGGGAGTGGGGGCTCTGGGTCCTTTCATCTGCCGCAGCAGGCACTGAAAGTGGCAATGCCCCAGGGAGCAGTTATTCAGTCCCCTCCTCTCATCCTTTCAGTGAGTTCAGTACTGGCAGCTGAAGCCGCCTCCCTGCTCCTCACCTCCCAGTCTGTAATCACAGTTGTCTCTGCCTTCATTCATCCACGGAGAATGCCAGTGAGAGACAAGATTCTACTGCAGGAGCAAATTAACCCTGAGATCCTAGAGGTTGCATGCAACAAATGTTGACTTCTTACTCATGACTCAAGTCAGGTCTGCTGGGGTCTTTACCTCAAACCTCAGAAACCCAGGATTGGCAGGGGTGGGGCGGGGGAGGCTCCCATATCTTGAACAGCGGGAACATGCAGACTCCAAGGCCACCACTGCAGGGCACAGGAACTAGAGGGTCACACAGCAGAGCTTAGATGCCAAGGCCAGAGTAACACAGTCCACCTCTGCACACCCGGAACTAGCCGCATGGCCTTGCCTAACTGCAAGGGGCTGGGATGTGGGTGCATGGGTATTCAGTGAGCAGTAAATATCTGCCACTGTAGGCAGGTGTGGTATTTACTAAGCACCTGCTGTGTGCCAGTTCTCCTAAGGGGGCTCTGAAGATACAACGGGGCCTTGCCTTCTTGGGGCCCGTGGTTCTGTGGGGGAAACACGACCTCAGTAAATAATCACTGAATGATCTGAGTCATTACCTCTGCACCACGTGCCCTGATGAGGGAACCAGGAGAGCCTGTCCAAGGGGGATCTATCCCGTTCAGAGAGGTCAGAGGATGGCTGTCATACAGACTAGCATTTGAGGGGAGGCCTGAGGACGTGTGGTTCCCCAGGTGGCTCAGTGGTAAGGAACCCGCCTGTCAATGCAGGACACATGGGTTCAATCTCCAGGTCAGGAAAATCCGCCTGGAGGAGGAAATGGCAACCTGCTGCAGTGTCCTTGCCTAGAGAATCCCATGGACAGAGGAGCCTGGCGGGATACAGTCCACAGGGTCACACAGAGTCAGACGCAACTGAGCATGCACACGCATGTGCTGCAGGCTCTGTAGACCTTCATGGATCGGGGCACATGCCCAGTAAAGGAAACAGCATCAGCGAATTCTGGACGTGGGAAGGAGCTTGACTCGGAAGGAACTGGAAGGCGGCCAGCCTAACGACAGGATCCTGAGTTAGGGAGAGGAAAGTGGAGGCAGACCATGCAGGGTCTGCGTGGTTGTAGGGAGGAGTTCGGTATTTGTTAACACCTACCTTTTGGAGCTGTTGGAAAAATTACATGAGCTCAGGCATTCTTTCAGCAAAGGCTTGTTTCAGCTCTTTGGCAGGCAGTGTTTCAGGTCCACGGGACATAGTGAGAACAAGATGGACACGTGTTCCTATCTCGTGTAGCTGGCATTCTGGAAGGTTGTGGGAGACAGATAAGCAAGAAAACCAAGTAGTATCATTTTACCTGGTGCAAAAACTTTTGACCAGTGAAACAGGGTAATTTAATAGAGAGCATTTAGTTCAGATGCTTTTGGCCATGAGTAACAGAAAACCTGACTTGTGCCAACTTAAACTGTCAGGAAATGTGTGGACTCCCCAAGTCTAGGGGTTCTCGGGGCTGAGGACTTGGCTGCTCAACGTAGCGTGGAGAACCCAGGTCACCCTGCGGCAGCTGGGCTGTCCATGATGCGCCTGCTGCTGCTGCTGAGTCGCTTCAGTCGTATCCAACTCTGTGCGACCCCATAGACGGCAGCCCACCAGGCTCCCCCGTCCCTGGGATTCTCCAGGCAAGAACACGAGTGGGTTGCCATTTCCTTCTCCAGTGCAGGAAAGTGAAAGTGAAGTCACTCAGTCATGTCTGATCCTCAGCGACCCCATGGACTGCAGCCTTCCAGGCTCCTCCATCCATGGGATTTTCCAGGCAAGAGTACCAAAGTGGGGTGCCATTGCCTTCTGCAATGATGCACCTACCTGCACTTTAAGACAGGTCCCTCCCGTGATCACTGGTTGACAGTTGGGACACTGCAGGCAGTCTCAGGGGTGGAAGCAGAAGCTTTTTCAAACTCTGTGTGCCCCAGGGATCTCCTTCAGCCCACCTTTGTGGGCTGTAAATTATAGGGCCCATGGGAGAGCAGGAAGGCGGCTTCTGCCAGAGTCCAGGTGGCAGAGGATGGAGGACAGAACCAGAGTTGGGGGAGTGGAGGGTGAGGAGGGGGCAGATTAGCAGGTAGAATGGTTGGGGCTTGCTAATAGCACGGCTGCTGGAAAGAAGAGATGCTGAGCACACACGCTCGCATGCGTGCACACACACACGGATGTCCGCCTTGTACTGCGTCCTTCTCTGGTAAAAATAATGGTGCACATTTGCATATTGCTCTGAGAAATCTTGCAAGAAAGAAACCTGCTTCTTTGACGATGGAACCTTTTGCTTTTCTAAAAGGCACTTAGTAATCTGTTCTGCAGAAAAATTTGAAAATTTTTGCTTTAATGGTGTCTCATCTTCGTGGCACCTTAGAGTCACATGGGGAGCTTTAAGAAACCCCAAGGCCTGGGCCCCACCTCAGAGCATTTCACTAGAGTCACCAAGGGTAGGACCAGGTGTGGGATGGGTTTTTTTTTTTAAGCTTCCCAGATGTTTCCCGGGTAGGGCTGAGGGTGGGAACTATGTTTTATTGTGTCCTTGGTGAGCCTCGCATTATAGAACTGTATTGTTTTTCTGTGTGTCTGATTATCAAAGTAATAACTTGCTTGTCGTTCAAAAAAAAAGAAAGATCAAAGGACCTAGACTCTGCCAAGATAATCATTTTTTCAAGCCTGATGTGTTCCTTCCAGATTAAAAAAAAAAAATACTTGTATATGTTTTGTGTAAAATATTATGTGTGAAATGTGAAGTTACTCAGTCATGTCCGACTCTAGGCCAGAATACTGGAGTTGGGTAGCCATTCCCTTCTCCAGGAGATCTTCCCAACCCAGGTATCAAACCCAGGTCTCCCTCATTGCAGGCTGATGCTTTACCATCTGAGCCACCAGGGAATCCCAAGAATACTGGAGTGGGTAACCTATCCCTTCTCCAGTGTATCTTCCTGACCCAGGAACCAAATTAGGGTCTCCTGAATTGCAGACTGAGCTGCCTGCTGAGCTACCAGGGAAGCCTCCAATATTATACACACACACACACACACTCACACACTCACACACTCACACACAAAAGCCCCTAATATTATATATATGTGTGTGTATATATATCCCAAAGCAAAGTGATCAACTGAACTGAAAGCAAACTGATTCCCTATCTTGCCAGAGAAAAGATTTTTTTTTAAGTTTTGGGGTCTACTTGAAATATTTAGGGATATTGATGACATAATCAGCAGCCTATCTATATTTTTCAACTTATTAATTTTGTGACACATTTAGAATCAAGATATGAAAAGTGTTGAATTCAAAATGTGGCTTAGATCCTCTCACTTTGTAAAATGTCACTCATACTGTTCATGGACCTCCCTCTCATTGGAGCCCCTTTTCAGCCATCGATGCACGTTTCCGGAGTACACTGTTTCCACCTACCTCTAAAGTGCTTGTGATGTGGCACTTCTTGAATCTGTGTATTAAGTCATTTCTGGAAACTGTATCCCAAATAGTCTTATATCATTAGGCAGTTTTTTTTCAAATTCCCCTTTTAGTTGTGTACTGGTGATCTCTAATGGTAGCCAATAACTTTTACTATGTTACATTAAGAAAGGAAAAAAAAAAAAAACAGATTTTCGTTTAAAAGGCAATTACAGAAAATGAATAAATGAAAAAATTTGAACATATAAAAGTGGTTACATAAGCATTCATTTTTTGAGTCAAACAGACTAATGATTCCAATATGAATAATAAATGACAGTTTAGGAAAATGCAGTTTCATCCCACACAGCAGCACATTGCCTCGAAATGGTTTTCAGTCTTACTTTACACAGCCTTTTTTTCAGTTTTCCAAATTTTAGTTTAAATGCCCCTTCCATGTACAGTAAGACTTTTTTACATTGAGTATTTTGTTTAAATTAAATGATTCCTTTGTCCCTATGTTGCTTTCTGTCTTTAAAGGGCTGTTTAAGTGACTTAAAACACTTGGAATTGTGAAGTCAAATCCCCTGGAACAGTTCCTGAGTCTGTTATACTATATCCCTGCTTTTTTATTGTTGCCAAAGCTAGCATCTCTGAAATCTTTAGATGCTACTGTGGCTTTTTCCAAGATGGCACTTTGTTCAAAAAAAAATTATGTGAAAACTCTTATTTCTGAAGATCATTTTTGAGGGGGGAAATCTTACTTTATAGTTGGGTAGATCTTATATTCAAACTAAATTAATTAGGTTAAACACACAGAATTTGCTCAGTGGTATTTGTATTTGATCTTCCTGCCATGAGTAATAACTCCTTGGAAAGCCTGAGTTTTCTCTTTCCCAAATTAATCTCATTGGCTCATTCAATATTGATTAATCTCCTATTAGCTACCCTAAGCGGAAAAGGTGATGGCACCCCACTCCAGTACTCTTGCCTGGAAAATCCCGTAGACGGAGGAGCCTGGTAGGCTGCAGTCCATGGGATCACGAAGAGTCAAACATGATGGAGTGACTTCACTTTCACTTTTCACTTTCATGCATTGGAGAAGGAAATGGCAACCCACTCCAGTGTTCTTGCCTGGAGAATCCCAGGGACGGGGGAGCCTGGTGGGCTGCCGTCTATGGGTCGCACAGAGTTGGACACGACTGAAGCAACTTAGTAGCCGTAGCAGCAGCAGCAGCAGCACCTATCCTAAGAACCAGACTTCCCAGGTGGCTCAGTGGTAAGGCCACGTGCCAGTGCAGAAGAGGCAAGAGATGTGGGTTTGATCCCTGGGTCAGGAAGATTCCCCTGGAGGAGGAAATGGCAACCCACTTCGGTATTCTTGCCTGGGAAATCCCACAGAGATGCCTAGTGAGCTACAAGCCATGGGGACCCAAAGAGTGGAACATGACTGGGCGACTGAGCATGCACAAACCCATGCACCCTAAGAACCAATGAGGAGTCGTGAGACAAAAGGCTTCTGTTGGAATCGCAGCCTCCTACCCGTGTGAGTGTGGCCACGGCATTTAACCTGCCTGTGCCTCAGTGTTCCCATCTGTAAATGGATATGATATCACTACCTCTCTTGTAAAGTGGTTGTAGGGATTCAGGGGTTTTCAGCATTAAAGAATGCTAAAACTACCACACAATTGCACTCATCTCACACGCTAGTAAAGTAATGCTCAAAATTATCCAAGCCAGGCTTCAGCAATACGTGAACCGTGAACTTCCAGATGTTCAAGCTGGTTTTAGAAAAAGAGGAACCAGAGACCAAATTGCCAACATCTGCTGGATCATCGAAAAAGCCAAGAGAGTTCTAGAAAAACATATATTTCTGCTTTCTTGACTATGCCAAAGCCTTTGACTGTGTGGATCACAATAAACTATGGGAAATTCTTCAAGAGATGGAAATACCAGACCACCTGACCTGCCTCTTGAGAAATTTGTATGCAGGTCAGGAAGCAACAGTTAGAACTGGACATGGAACAACAGACTGGTTCCAAATAGGAAAAGGAGTATGTCAAGGCTGTATATTGTCACCCTGCTTATTTAATTTATATTCAGAGTACATCATGAGAAACGCTGGACTGGAAGAAACACAAGCTAGAATCAAGATTGCCGGGAGAAATATCAATAACCTCAGATATGCAGATGACACCACCTTGTGGCAGAAAGTGAAGAGGAACTAAAAAGCCTCTTGATGAACGTGAAAGTGGAGAGTGAAAAAGTTGGCTTAAAGCTCAGCACTCAGGAAACGAAGATCATGGCATCTGGTTCCATCACTTCATGGGAAATAGATGGGGAAACAGTGTAAACAGTGTCAGACTATTTTTTTGGGCTCCAAAATCACTGCAGATGGTGATTGCAGTCTTGAAGTTAAAAGACGCTTACTCCTTGGAAGAAAAGTTATGACCAACCTAGATAGCATATTGAAAAGCAGAGACATCACTTTGCCAACAATGGTCTGTCTAGTCAAGGCTATGGTTTTTCCTGTGGTCATGTATGGATATGAGAGTTGGACTGTGAAGAAAGCTGAGCGCAGAAGAATTGATGCTTTTGAACTGTGGTGTTGGAGAAGACTCTTGAGAGTCCCTTGGACTGCAAGGAGATCCAACCAGTCCATTCTGAAGGAGATCAGCCCTAGGATTTCTTTGGAAGGAATGATGCTAAAGCTGAAACTCCAGTACTTCTGCCACCTCATGTGAAGAGTTGACTCATTGGAAAAGACCCTGATGCTGGGAGGGATTGGGGGCAGGAGGAGAAGGGGATGACAGAGGATGAGATGGCTGGATGGCATCACGGACTCAATGGACGTGAGTCTGAGTGAACTCCAGGAGTTGGTGATGGATAGGGAGGCCTGGGGTGCTGCAATTCATGGGGTAGCAAAGGGTCGGACACAACTAAGCGACTGAACTGAACAGTCCCAGGTGGAATGTTTTCCAAACAGTCGCAAAGCCCTGTCCGTTTCTTTCCAATCTGATGAACTGCTGCACACTGGGCTTCACTGTCCTTTGCCATCTCCCGGAGTTTGCTCAAATTCCTATCTGTTGAGTCAGTGATGCTATCTAACCCTTCGTTATTATTATTGTTTAAATAATATTTTTAAAAATAACCCTTTGTATCATATTATATTAAATAATAATATTATGATTTAAATAACCTTTCATTATTATTATTATTTGAACACATACCTCACTATCCTTAATCATCATGTGGAAATGCACATGATAACCGTGAGATGCCATCACATACCCACCTCAGTAGCTGAAATCAAAAGACAGCACAGAGGAGATGAGGTCAGAGTTACATGTGAGGCCTTATAGGGACCATAGCTTTTTCCTCAGTGTGTTGTGGGAGGGCTCCGAGCAGAGGAGGGAGAGGGTCTGACTCAAGTCAGCAGACTCCCTCTGGCTGTGTGTGGGAGTAGGGCTGGGAGCGCCTGCTTTGGTTCATGGTCCAGGCTGGTGAGGAGTGGGGGGAGAACCAGGGAAGTGGGCAGATCCTCACCATAATTGGAGGGTGGGGCCAGTAGTAACTTTGAATGGACTGGATGTGGGGGTGAGAGCAGAGGGTGGAGGTTGGCACCAGGTGAAGAGTGAAGGCGTTGAGTTGAGAACCAGCAGAGTGGAGGTGTGCACGGAGCAGGTGAAGGTGGTGGGAAAACCAAAGATAGAGCTGATGGGAATGGATTCAAGAGAAACATGACTTTTTTTTTTGTTAAAGAGGAGTTTTAAAGGTATACAGAAAAATGATCACAGAATATAGAAAGTTCTCACGAACTCCATCTCTCCCCGCCTCAGTTTCCCCTTTTATCTACATTCCTGTTAGCGTGGTATGTCTTTTTAAATCGATGAACCAGTACTGATACGACACTATTACCTGAAGTCTGTAGTGTATAGTTAGGACCCATGCCTCGTGTTCTACATGCCATGGGTCGTAACACACGTGATATGTACCCACCATTACACTGTCATTCAGGGTAGCTGCAGAGCGCTGTGCTCCACCTGTTGGGTCCCACCCCTCCACCAACCATCCCTCCCTCAACCACTATTGATCTCTAAAGAAGAACAGGACTTTGTATCCATCCCCCCAGCAGACATGAGCCTGTGAAAATGCAGCTCCATATGTTTTGTTTGTTGCTGTGTCTCTTGTGCTCCAGCCATGCCTGACACACAGTAGCTGCACAGTAAGACTTACCTGGCGGTCAGTGGTTAACCCTCTGGACTGGGGACACAGGTTCAATCTCTGGTTTGGGAACTTGCTGCACTACACGGCCAAAAGATGAGAATAAAAAATAATATGCTCGGTTAGTGTCTTTTTGGATTGAAGAGGCTTTAGAACCTGAAAGGGCTTCCCTGGTGGCTCAGATGGTAAAGAATCTGCCTGCAGTGCAGGAGAGTCAGGTTCAATCCCTGGGTTGGGAAGATCACCTAGAGAAGGGAGAGGCAACCTTCTCCAGTATTCTTGCCTGGAGAATTCCATGGACAGAGGAGCCTGGCGGGCTACAGTCCATGGGTTCGGAAAGTCAGACACGACTGAGTGACTAACACTTCTAGAACCAGAGGGAGCCCTTGGAATCAGAGGCTGTACATAAGCAGCGTGTGACACAAATGTGCTCTGTGGACCTGGCTTCTGTTCCCCCTTGGGCTGCACTCCCCTCTACCTGAAATTAGGGGCCGAGAATGATCAGAATGTACTTCCAACATCTATGCCCTCCCTCACCCCCAAACTAACCATTTACAGAGTACCTGGTCCCATGGACAGTACTGACATGACTTCCCCATCTGTAAATTAGGGTAGTAATAGTATTGACCTCACAGGGCTGTGGTGAGGGGTCACTGAGATAATGCTGTGAAAACATCGTAGGTGTTTACTAAATGTGATGAGCTGTTGTTAAAACTAATAATGTCACTGCCATTATTCTGACTTCACAGCACTCCCCATGTGCTGAGGGAAGATACATATCAGATAATCACTCAGATAACAACATAATTTAAACTAGTGGTTAAACTCTAAAGGAAAAGTTCAGAATGCCTTGACAGCGAGTTAACAGGTGGGCCCTTACTGGAGTGGGGTTGGGAGAGTCCGAGAAGCCTTTTCTGGAGAAATGACCCATTAACCTAGACTTGACGGATTAAGTAGGAGCTCGCCCAAGGGTGAGCTGGAGGCCGGGTGTTTTGGGGGCAGGAAGAATAGCCTGTTCAGAGGCCCCGCGTTGTGGTGGAGGGAACAGAGGCCCATGTGCCCTGAGCAGAGAGATGGGGGAAGGGTCATTCCGGACCTGGTGAACCATCCATAATGATTGGTCTTCTTCCAGTGGCCCCTGAGAACCGAGGAAGGGTTTTAAGGAGAGAAGTGATCCCGGCTCGCTTGGCTTCTTAACGCCTGTGTGCAGCACACTTTCACGGCTGGCCTCCCAGCTGCCTTCCTCCCCCCGGGACAGTTTATACCAGAAACTGCAAGCCAGGGTCAAGGTCAGAGACTCCAACCCTCCCTGCCACCTCGTGGTGCTTTGTGTGGCCCTCTGGCTGTCCGTCTGCAGGCCTGGAAGGAGCTTTACATAAGAAGGTGCCCCCATTCCAGACTGAACCCTGAGGAAAGAAGCAGCTTGCGGATCCATCCCAGGCCACAGGGAGGCCCACGAAACAGGTCACCGCAGCAGGGCCTCTTGCTCAGAAAGGCTCGGGGCCTCGCTGACTGACCATCCCCTCCTGTCAGAGAAGGGACCCGGCCCCACCCGTTTCCCTGTTTCTTTTGTAAGATGCCCACCAGCAGGCTTCTCTCAGTTCCCTCTTGCAGGCCAGGCCCTGGAGAGACCGGGGACAGCAGTGGGGAGGAGAGATTCCGGATGACCTTGGTCTCCTCAGCCCGGCACAGGAAACAGCTATTTTGTGGCCCAAGAGTTTGGGGAGGCCCCTGTGCCCAGCCCCTCCGAGAGGGCTCAGGTGATTCCTCCAGCCTGGGGAATGGTGTCAGATTTCTGGGGTGCGGAGAGGCCCAGGTACCCTGAGCAACTCCTCTGATCCTGCCCTGGAGTCTCCCCTGCCGGTTTCTGGGTAAGTGGAAGACTTGCTGTCCCCTGTCTGGCCACTCCCAGAGAGGAACTCTGACCCGTGGAGAGGATGGGGGGTCTCCCTTCTGAGCACTTGGGGGCATTCTGTCTCAGGAAGCCCACAAAACTTTGAGCTGTGGCTTCTCATCATTGCTGTCTGGGGTGTTGAGAGGCTTAGAGAGTCTTTTAAACTGATGGTTCCACACCCAGGGTCTGTGCTGCTATTATCTTGCTCAGTCCTCCCAACACCTGTGGGAGATGGGATTTCTTAAACAGATGAGGAAACCAGGGCACCGGTCTGTGAGGGCTCTTGCCTCAGCCCTGCAGCTGGGAAGTGGTGGGTTTGAACCTGGGCTGTTTGGTTTTCTAATCACTGGCTGTGCCTCTGGCCTGCCTGCCCTTATCACAGCACTCTGTTTATTTTCTTCTTAGCACCTACTCAGTTTGTTGACTTGTGTATTGCCTATCTACACACCCTTTAGGATGTAAGCTCCTATTTGATAATACTAATTATACTTCTTGTTTGCTGCTCAATAAACATCTGTTGAACGAATGATGACAAGGATGCGGAGGAACTGGATCACTCCCACTTTGCTGGTGGGAATGTCATATGGTACAGGCACTCTAGAAAATAGATTGGTAAATTCTTAAAAACTAAGTGGGCAACTCTCATCTGACCTGGCGATTTGACTCTTGGGCATTTATCCCAGAGAAGTAAGACTTGGGTTCACACAAAAGCCTATATACACAGTTGTTCACAGCAGCTTCTTCATAATAGCCCCACACTGGGAACAGCCTGGCTGTCCCTCAGCAGATGAATGGTTAAACTGTGCTACATCCATACAATGAAATACTATCAGCAGTAAAAGGGAACAAACTACTGATATACTTGCCAATTTGGATGAACCTAAGGTAGCAGCATCACTGACTCGATGGACAGGAGTCTGAGTGAACTCCGGGAGTTGGTGATGGACAGGGAGGCCTGGCGTGCTGCAGTTCATGGGGTCTCAAAGAGTCAAACACGACTGAGCGACTGAACTGAACTGAACTGAAGGTAGCAGTAGCAGCAGCAGCAGCAAGGGAGTTGTGCTGAGTGAAAAAAGCCAGTCCCACATGGTTGCACACAGTATGCTTCCATTTATATAACTTAAAAAAAAAAAACTATATATGCTATAATTTTATTTTTTCCACTCATCATTGATAGTTATCTTTGTTTTATAATATTATTTTTAAAAGTTACGCTCTATTTACAGTTACTACAAAATGTTGGCTATATTCCCCACGTTGTACAATACATCCTTTTAGCCTATCTTATACCCAGCAGTTTGTACGTCCTGCTCCCTCATTCCTGTATTGTCCTCCCACAACTACTGATTTGTTCCCTGAATCAGTGAGTCTGCTGCTGCTTTGCTGTAATACGCCGCTAGCTTTGTTGTATTGTTTGTGTATTTACTTTCAGCTGCTCTGGGTCTTCGTTGCCCTGTGTAGGGTTTCTTTAACTGGCGAGAGGGGCTGCTTTCTAGTTGCGGTGCACTGGTTCAGTAGTTGCGGCGCAAGGCTTGGTTGCTCTGCGGCAGGTGAAATCGTCCCTGGCTAGGGACTGAACCCCGTGCCCCCTGCCTTGGCAGGAGGAGTCTTTACTGCTGGACCACCAGGGAAGTCTGTTGTATTTTTCAGACCCCATAACTAAGTGAGATCCTACAGTATTTGTCTTTGTCTGACTTATTTTGCATTGTCCTCCAAGTCTATGCATGTTGTTGCAATATGTAACATTTTAAAATGCCAAAATCACACGAATGGAGAACATATTGGTGGTTGTCAGGGGTGAGGGATGTGGTTATGGAGGAGTGGGTGTGGTTATACAAGATAACACAAGGGGTCTTTGTGATCGTGGACCTGTTCATATCTTGGTTGTATTGGTGGATGAAGGGGCACACACATGTGATGAGTGGGTGTAGAACAGGATTGCACACACAGATGAATACAGGAATTGGAATATTGTCAGTAGATTGTTTCAGTGTCCGTATCCTGGTTAGGATATTGTGTTTCATTTTTGTAAAATGTTACCTTGTGCCAAACTGGGTAAAGTGTATGTAGTATCTCTCTGTGGTGGGTTTAGTTGCTAAGTTGTGTCCAACTCTTGCGACCCCTGCCAGGCTCCTCTGTCCATGGGGTTCCCCAGGCTTTATCATGTTTTACAAATGTAGGTGAGTCTGCAATGATCTCAATAAAAATTGGCTGTTTTAAAAGTCACCAGTGAGACGGGAAAGAGAGAGAAGGGGAAGTGGAGGATGGATCTCTCTGCAGAGACCTGGGAGATGGGCAGGCAGAGCACCAGGCCTGGAGGCCATGGGAGGGGTTTTGAGTTTACCCTGAGGTCAGCCCCAGAAGGGTTTCAGACTGGAGAGGGGCCTGGCCAGTTAAGTGATAACATCACACTTAGAGATTACAGTCAGAGCAACTGGAGGACAGAGCCACGGCAAAGGGACCGGAATGTGGAGGAAAGGGAGCTGGCTGGGGAGCCTTTTAGGGCTACAGCTGACCAGCCTCCATAGGAGAGGGTCAGTGATGACTCCTTGAACAAGGCACTCAGTTAATATGTTTGGTCAGCTAGCCTCCGTGCCTTGTTTGGAGTGTGTGTGACACGTGTAGACATGTGTCAAAATTAAATATAAAAAACATACACACATACATATGTGTTGTTGTTCAGTTGCTCAGTCGTGTCCAACTCTTTGCAACCCCATGGACTGCAGCACGCCAGGCTTCCCTGTCCTTCACCATCTCCCAGAGCTTGCTCAAACTTATTGAGCTGGTGATGCCATCCAACCATTTCATCCTCTGTCGTCCCCTTCTCCCCCTGCCTTCAATCTTTCCCAGCATCAAGGTCTTTTCTAATGAGTCAGCTCTTTGAATCAGCTGGCTAAAGTATTGGAGCTTCAGCATCAATCCTTCTAATGAATATTGAGGATTGATTTTCTTTAGGAATGACTGGTTTGATCTCCTTGCAGTCCAAAGGACTCTTAAGAGTCTTCAATACCACAGCTCAAAAGCATCAATTCTTTGGTGTTCAGCTTTCTTTATGGTCCAACTCTCACATCCACACATGACTACTGGGGAAAACATATGTGTTATTTATTTATTTGGCTGCTCGGGATCTTAATTGCAGCATGTGGGAACTTTGGTTATGTCATGTGAACTCATAGTTGTGACACGTGGGATCTAGTTCCCTGACTAGGGATCAAACCTGGGCCCCCTGCTTCATCAGAGCGTGGAGTCTTGCCACTGGACCTACACTTAAAACCAGTATGTGTTACTATATGTAATTATACTTCAATAATTAATGCATACATACCATCAAATCTTAATGATTAAAAAAAAATAGCCCGCATTTCTTAAGCCTTTACTCTGTGCCAGACTCCATGCTAAGCACTTTACACATATTCGTTCATTTTATCCACACAACAATTCTGTGAGGTGGGTACTTCTGTTTTCATTTTATCGATGAGGCAGCTCAAGTGAAATCACTCGTCCAGGGTCACGAGGCGGCCTCACAACTGAGCGGCCACTGGCACCAGGGCAGGCCAGCTCCAGAGGGCAGGTCTCTTTGAGCCCCTTTCATCTCATTCAGGCCTTTCCCTTGATCCTAATGGAGTAATGGTACACCAAAGCCAGTGGGGTGTCCTTGCCGAGGTCCTCAGGCCGTGAGCCATTTCAGAGAGGCTAGCCGTAGTCATATCTCAGGGTTCTCAGATCCAGAAGTCCAGCCTTTGATTCCGGAACAGAGTCTCTGCAGGAGAGCCAGGCTGGGCTTTCTTGTCCTGTCTCTCATCCTCAGCTGAGTCAGCTGGGGATTAACCCCCTGCCGAGTTCAGGACAAATAGAACATAGAAAACCAGCTGCTGCTTGGCTCTTACGAAGAATGAAGGAAAGGAGTAACCCTCTGCATAATGCTTCCTGAGCTCTGGGGCGCCAGGGACAACCCGACAGCCTTGTTTCTGCATCCCACGTGTGGTGTTGTCCCACCAGGCAGGGGACGCACATCTTGAGACTCGTAAACCTTCTTGATGCCGCATTCCTTCCTGTTGATGTCGCAGATGCCCATTTCCTGCTTGCAGGGTTTTCCCTTATGAATAGTCGAAAAACAGCTGCTTACTTTGTGGTTTTAAGGATGCTTTCAGTTGCAAGTAACAAAAACCTTGGTATCATCTGGCCAAATGGTAAAGACATTTAATCCGTCTTAGAAGTCTAGAAGTGAGTGGGTATCAGGCCAGGTAGGGTCAGCAGCTAAATGTCTGCCATCTAGGTTCTCGGCATTAGCTTTATCCTACAGTCTCTCTCTCTTCTCTCTCTCTCCATGACCCAGGTGCCTCTTTGTCCCAAGATGGCTGCCAGTGACAGTCAGGGCCACCTGCTTTCCTGTCTACAGATATCGAGAGAAAGAGAGAAGAAAAAGAGCCCAGTCCCTCATGGGTTATAAATACTTTTCTTGAGGCTAGGATTGGTCCAGCTGAGGTCATGTGCTCTCCTCACCTGGCCAGTCAGATCACCAGAGGAATGCCACACTCTGATTGCCTTTGACCAGTTGAGGGTGCATCTTCCAGGGGAAGAGGGGAGTGAGTATTGAGTAGACAACCAAATACTGGCCAGAGCTGGGCAAGGCCTCCAGACTCGGTGACCAAGGCTAAGTTAAGTTAACGAGTTATCAGGCTCAACAGGTCATGCCATTGGAGAACAAAGGTTTTCTTTGGAAGACGTGTAGTGATTTGTATCCAGTCTCTGCCTTCTGCCTCCTTTTCCACCCTTACCATGTGTACCATGTACTCAGTCACTCAGTCGTGTCCGGCTCTTTGTGACCCATGGACTGTAGCCCACCAGGCTCTTCTGTCCCTGGGATTTCCCAGGAAAGAATACTGGAGTGGGTTGCCATTTCCTCTTCCAGAGGATCTTCCAGACCCAGGGATTGAACCCACATTTCTTGTGTCTCCTGCATTGGCAGGCGGATTCTTTATTTCAGGTCGGAAGCCCCCAGAGAAAGGCAGGGAGTTAGGTGACTTGCCCACGGTCACACACCCAGGGAGCAGGGTACCAGGAATCCACATACGAGTAAAGGTAATAGCAGCTAACGCCTCCTAGTGGTTACCTGTGCCGGGCGCTGCCCTCGGGGCTTTATATATGAACCTGCTTACCTGGTGGCACAGAGGTTAAAGCGTCTGCCTGCAATGCGGGAGACTTGGTTTTGATCCCTGGGTCAGGAAGATCCCCTGGAGAAGGAAATGGCAACCCACTCTAGTATTCTTGCCTGGAGAATCCATGGACAGAGGAGCCTGGTGGGCTACAGTCCACAGGGTTGCAAAGAGTCGGACATGACTGAGTGACTTTACTTTCACTTTCACTCTTCACGTCAACCCTGTGAGGGGAGGTACTGTAGTTATTTCCATCTTACAAGGAGGTGACAAGTCAAAGATAAGAATTCACATTTGCTTGCGAGGATGCTTTGTACCGGACTGTTTCAGATTTCTAGCTCGTTAAAGCTGAGACAGATCATGGTGGCCACTTGACAGGCAAGAATACTGAGGGGAAAAAGAGGTTGACAGTGATCGCAGCTACTGCCCATTCCTGGCGTCAGGTCCTGTGCCAAGTGCTCCAGACATATAGACACTGACGCTTCCTCTGGAATCCTGTGCAGTAAGCCCTCACAGATGAGGAGACATAAGCTCAGAGAGCTGAGGTGACCTGTTTGGAGCTGGAAGTTACTGTAGTTGGCACTCAGACTGTAGCACCTGTGCTCCCAACAGTTGACCACGGTCACCAAGGACATTAGGGAGGATCAGTCACCAAATGTCACCTGTGTGCCTGCTGTGGCAGTCACTATGCTGGTGCTGAGACACAACCATGCACAACACTGGCATTGACCCCCTCGAGGACCTCACATTTAAGTAACTGGACACAAACAAGACTGATGTTCACCATCCAATCTGGTTGCCTGTTGCCTGTTACCATCTTATTGTTTTATGTCTCACCCTGGTATATAAGTAATGCAGAGTCAACTCACAGTGGCTTATTGATCAAGAAGTCCAGAGAAAAGGCAGTTCTGAGATTGGTTCCACAGCTCCACATGTCAGAGCCCCAAGAATGCACTCCTGAAATCATCTTGACCTTTCCTCATGGTTGCGAAATGGTTGCTGTGGCTCCAGGTAACATGTCCTCTCAGCCACAAGGCAGGAAGCAGAAAGCCAGCTAGGACTGCCATACTGCTCTTTTATGAGGAAGCATTCCTACCTTCTAGTAGCCTTCTCAGCTGGAAAAGTGAATATCTAGCTTTTTCAGCCTAATATTGGCAGGTTAACAAAGGAGATGTGGGGAGGCCAGTTGAGAGTGTTTGCTGTGGCTTAGCTGGAAAAAAGTCAACTTTCTTGCTGCTCAAGCCTGACCCCAGGTGACTCTCTTCATGCCGCGGACATTTGCACATTTATTCTTGCAATGGAGAAAGATCTCCTAGAGGTTAACAGAGGGACTCTATAGAGTCAGTCTTCAAGATTTGAAACCAGCTTTGCCATTAACCAGCTGTGTGACCTTGGGCAAGTTCCTTCATTGTATGCCTCAATTTCCTCCTATGCAAAGTAGGGTTAATAAAAGTATCATTCGCAAAGGGAATGGCAACCCACTCCAGTATTCTTCCCTGGAGAATTCCATGGACAGAGGAGTCTGGCAGGCTACAGTCCACGGGGTCACAAAGAGTCAGACACGACTGAGCGACTAACACATACTCAAAGGATTGTTGTGCTGATCAAATGAGCTAATACAAATAAAGTGCTTAGAACAGTGCCAGGCACATAGTAGCCCCCATATGAATGTTGGGCAGCGTGATTATCCTTTGTCCCATTCATCAGATGGACTTGAACTTGTCCTGGAGGTGCCAGCACTCCTGGGAGAGTCGGTACAGACCATAAGACCACAGGAGCTGGTCTTGTGGAGGCCAACACAGCACCCAACAGGAGTGCCAGGTAGCCGGCCTTTCCAGACACCACTTCAGGCAGCCAGTGGGCCAGACAGAGGGGCCCCGTAGCTTTCCTGAAGGGCAGTGCCGGGTGGGTTGGGGAAATCAGGGAAGGCTTCACCCAGGAGGCAGCTTGGGAACTGGGCCTACAGAAGAGGAAGGATCGGCATACATGGCAGCCACTGAGACAAGCAAGCAGAGACAGCAAGCAGGAAGTCCAGAGAAAAGACTTCTTGTCTCAGCAGCAAGCAGAGACAAGACCAGTGCAAGGCAGGCGGTGAGGAGGCTGCTGGAAGAGTCGTTGGAAATTCTCTGGGAATCCTGGGGGTACTTGGCCTGTGAGAAATCATCTCGGTAGGGTTAGGTGTTGTGTCAAGAAATCATCTTTGCATCCAAGAATCCCCTAGAGATGGTGAACGCTTTTGGTCACAAGAAGAGGTCTTTGGAAGAGGAGATCCACACTGCACCTCTGTGATAGTAATAATGGGACCAGTTATTGGGCACTGTGCTTTCCATTCATTCCTCATTGAACCCTCACAGCTTCCTGTAAAGCCAATGGTGGTGCCCCCGTTTTTCAGAAGAGTCACTCCACCTTCCCTGGCTTACCTGTAGCAGAATACAGTCTTGACTGATAAGAGGGCATTGGTCATTGCTCCTTTGGGAGCACCCAAAGCAAAGGAGCAAAGGAAGCTCGTGCTTCTAGTGAGGGGGGTAGACAAGCAAACTACTGAATGGAGAAGTAAATTGAAGCCAGGTTTTCTGCAAAGCCAGTAATCTTCACTAAGATTCAAGGAGCTGTTAATACTACTAAGTGGTTAGAGTACAGGCTCACATTCCAGCCTTATCTCTTCCTGGCTGTATGTGACCTTGGGCTAGTGTCCCGTCCTTAAAGAGCTTCCATTTCCTTATCTGTAAAATGAGGATCATGGTTAGGACCTCATATCGAAACATAGTCTCTCTTGCACTTGGGAAGGAAATGGAGAGTGAGTGGACTGGCACAGGGCCACTGGCTGGGAGAGAGGGCTCCCGAATCCTTGCATGTGGCTCTCAGCCTCACAGTCACAGGATGGCTGCCACACCTCCAGTTATGGCATCCACATTCCAGGAAGGAAAAGGATGCAGAGGATGTGCTCCGTTTTATTGGAAAGCAATAACTTTACCAGAAGGCCTCTTCCCCCATGCCCAGTGGACTTCCACTTAACCTCTTATTGACCAGAATGAGACACCTATTTAACCATAACTACAAGGGAACCTGAGAAGGCAGTCTTTTTGTATGTACCTCCCGCTGCTCCAAACGAATTCGGAAGAAAATGGATTTGACAGCTGGCAGTGAAGTCCATGGGCTTCCCTTGTAGCTCAGTTGGTAAAGAGTCTGCCGCAATGTAGGAGACCCAGGTTTGATTCCTGGGTTGGGAAGATCTCCTGGAGAAGGAAATGGCAACCCACTCCAGTATTCTTGCCTGGAGAATCCCATGGACAGAGAAGCCTGGCAGGCTACTGTCCATGGAGTCACAAGAGTCGGACATGACTTAGCGACTAAACCACCACCCACCACCAGCAGTGAAGTCTGTGCAGACACAAGTATGAACCATTCAGCGTGGGATGGCTAACATGTGTGCTTAGCACAGGAGCAGGCCTGGGTGGAGAGTCACAGTATTCTCACAACTGAGGGTCCCAGTTCTTACTCTTGTTATCAAGAAACACCATGATTTGCACCCAGTTTCCTTATCTGCCCACTGGGGATGCTCCTTGCCTTAAGGTCTCCTGAGCAACACTTATAAAAAGCCTGCCCAGGAAGGATTTGAAATACTGCACATCCTACCCCATCAGAGGGTAGGGACTGGCTCTTTCTTGAAAACCCGTCACGTTTATTACAGCTGAACCCAGCCCTACCAGGTGACTGTCAGCCCAAACACGTTGCCTTGTAATGGCTCGTTTACTCCCCTCTACCCCTCTGTAGTCTGAACAGCGTGGGGCTGAGAGCAAAGTGGTGACCTGATCTAGCCAGTTCCCACCTGGTACTCAGTTTACGATTGAGTACCCTGGAGTTCCTCCTGTGTGAGGAGGCAACCAGATCCTCTCCAGTCCACGCCCTTCCTCTTCTCTACATCAGCACCACCCCGGTTCTGGGCGAGGCCACTTCTGCCCCTGTGGGAATGGCTACCCCAGCTCCCAGAGGGACTAACTCTGCCACTTCCCGGGTTCATCATCTACGTGACAGCCAAGTTGGGTCACTGCCTTCTAAACCTGCCACAAGGGACAGCTCTAGACTCCTCAACACTCCGAGGTCTTTCCACTTGCTCTTCGTCTCTACTCCTCACTTACCACCCTCCCTTCTCTGGTCAGCTTCACATCCTTCAGGGCTTAAATGCCACCACTTCCGAGACGGCTTCCTTGATACCCATGCTGCAGCACCCTGTTGTTGTCCTCCATCAGCTCATTCTTTCTTCACATCGCTTATTCTAATGTGCGTGTTTGGTAAGGGCACGCAATTCATGTATATCTCCCCGCTCCAGCCACGGGGCAGAGGGGGTCTAGTTCACGCACTGCTTTATTACAGAAACTTCAGGAAACATTCCAATGGTGAAAGGAAATGGATGAAACCTTACTGCTTTGTTCCCCTGATTTTGAAAGCATTTATTAAAGGTAATTGGGAAAATATAGGAATGTTTAGGTATAAAGAACACATTTTCAAAAATAACTGGGTGACTTCCCTGGTGGTCCAGTGGTTGAGACTCTGAGCTCCCAATGCAGGGTGCCTGGTTTTGATCCCTGGTCAGGAACTAGATCCCATATGCTACAACTAAGAGCCAGTGGAGCCAAATAAATAAATTAATAAATCACTGGTAGTCCCAACTCTAAAACATAACCCTGATGAACATTTTGCAATTTTTTTTCAACCTTTTTCTATGATTGCATCTGCATTTATAATAATAATAATGTGTAATGTCATAAGGATATATGGTAATACATTTAACCATTCTCCTGTTAGCCATTGAGGTTGGTTCTTTTTTCTTCCCCCTTTATAACAAATGCCATGAGTTTTTTTTCTTCATTTCTAACTGTTTCTTTGGGATCCAGAAGTAGCTCTACTGGAAGGTGAGAACCTTTTTAAAAGCTGTTGCCAGGTTTCCTCTTAAAAGTTTTCACCAACTGTGACCATTAAAAAAAATGGTTGTCCTGCAAGTGAGTGGCTGGTTTCCTGGTGTCCTGGGCTCGTTTGAGCTCCCAGGGAGCCCCTGCCATCATCTGCTCACGGCCAGTGCCCCTTCTAGCCTGTCTTCCTCAGCCGAGGCCTTGTTTTGAGCACCTATCCTGCGTGCAGTCCTGGGAAAGGATGTTTGATTATGGTGTTGTTCAAACAGAGCTGTAGTCCTCACCAGCTGTCAGTGAGTACGTGGGCCCTAGAGGCAGCTGTGCACCAGTCTTGGGTCAGGAGCCCTTCAGAGCTCACTGGTACGGTGCAGGGGCAGGACCCCACCCAGCCCTGCGCCCCGGAAGCCCTCCTGTATTTCTGAGGTGGGTGTCTGTCCCTCCCACCCTTTACCCAGCTGTCACTTGACAACTTGTCCTGAACCTGTACTGTGAGATACCCCTCCTCTCCCTGCACCCGCTTCCCCCACCCAGGGCTAGGAGGAAGTACACGTTCCCCCACCCTGCCCAGGGTGTTTGTGTTCACACGGGCGAAGTGGCCCTGCAGGTTCTGGGAAGTGCAATCCTTTCACAGAGGAGAGTGAGGAGCCAGGAGAGGAGAGCAACAGGGGCGTGTGTGTGTGTTCCAGGAGAATGAGAGCAACAGGGGTGTGTGTGTGTGTGCACACACGTGCCAAGAGAGTGAGAGTAACTGTGTGTGTGTATATGTGTGTGTGGCAGGAGAGTGAAAAGAGAGAGCAACTGGGGTGGGTGTGTGTGTGCGTGTGTGCACACCAGGAAAGTGAGAGCAACCAGGGTGAGTGTGTGTGTGTACGCGCGCCAGGACAGTGAGAGCAACTGGGATGTGTGTGTATGTGTGTGTGCACGCACACAAGCAACTGCGGTGTGTGTGCGAGACTGAAAGCAACTGGGGTGTGGGGGGTGGTATGTGTATGCACCACCCACAAAGGCATAAAACTGACCCTCAGGTACTTCAGAGTAGGTCTGCAGAGATCAAACAGCTGAGACTTTCACATATATTTACATGATTTTTAAAATTACATAATATGAGTACAGTAGTATATAATACTCATATTATGTAACAGAAGTACAATCTCATTTTTAAAAAGAATTCGTACAATAGAAAAGACTTTTTAAAAACTTTGTTACTGGGGAACGTAACATAGGCACAGAGAAGCACATAAGACCTAGATACACAGTTTGGAGAACAGTTACAAGGCAAGCACTCCTGTAACCCCCAGATCAAGGAGAGAATCTTGCTGGCACCCCCAGAAGCCACCACTCTCAGGATTCCCTGCCCACCATGTCTTGCTTTTGAAGTTCGGTCACCTGTGTAAACAACTCTGCAGATCATGGCTCCATTTTGCCTGTTTTTGAACTTTACCATTATGGAATCGTAACCCATTTTATGTCGTTCTCCATCTGGTTGCTTTTTTTTTAAACCCCCGCCTCAGGATCATGTCTGGGAGCCGCATCCTGGTTTTGATGTCAGTGCATTTCTGGTATGAAAGCTCGTTCACACTGATGCACAGACAAGTCTCACGAAGGCTCGCATTTGTGCATCTTGTTTGATGAGTATTAGAAGAAAAAATAATAACTTCAGCACTGTTATTATTAAGGCTTTAGTGAGTGAGTTGGTTGAAAGGACCATCTTAAGTAAATAATAGCATACGTGGTATGTTTTGTAAATAATAGCACAGGTGGTCTGTTTGGTGTCAGTGAAGGTGCGTGACTTCGGGAAGTTTGGGAGCTTTAGGGTCCAAGACAGGATGATCGCTTGTATGCATACCACCGCTCCCCTCCCTCCGGCTACAGCTGGAGCACAGCCTTCAAGATTTCAGCTCTTTGTTGACCTAGGTAACTATATAGACATAAAATAGGTAGCTGGGATTTTTTTTTAATTCTAATTTTCTTTTTTGTTTGTTAAGAGTGTGTGCCATTCTTCTAAATTACTTCTTGGAGTTTCTGAGTTTGTTCTCCAATTAAAATAGCCCATTTCCTTTTAAGATTGCATTTCGGGATGGAGGTGGGCCTGGATATATATACATATATGTATATATGTATGCTCTCGGGCTGCAGCTGTTGGGAACTTGGAATCTGGAAGGAACTTAACAGAGGGACCAGGCAGAGACTGCCGGCCTGGGACACATCCCCCATGGTGAATTAGCACGGGATTGTGACTCAGGGATCCGACATGTGCAGGGCCATGATGCAGCCATCTGTGTGTGCACATGTGTGAGAGAGACACACAGAGAATGAGGACAGGGACACAGAGGTGAAGCGGAGACACAGAAGCGTGGGGCAGAGATGCAATGGACAGGATCGAGGGCGCAAACTGAGACCAGCTCGAGGGCTAACTGGCCAGGTGGCTGGTTGGTTAGTTGGTTATCTGGCTGAGTGACTGACTGGTTGCCCTGGTAGTTTGGGCTTGGGGTTTTCTCAATGGACTCAGGAAACCCAGGACTCCGTGGATTATGGGGGACTCGCCCTGATCTTGGAGCTGCTGTGGACCTGGGGACAGGGCAGTTGACAGTGGCTGCAGAACATCTGGGTGTCTGACTCCTCACCCCCATGAAGGTACTTTGAATGGAGCTGCTTTGTCTTTATTTGTGTGTGTGTGTGTGTGTGTGTGTGTGTGAATCCTGAATGATGATGTATGAGTGCTGTGGGGAGTGGGGCCATACAGGGGTCATCTCGGGCTCCTCCAGCAGTCCAACAAGGCGACACTGTTAATCCTCTCTGGTCTGTGTTGGGGGCAGGATTTGATCCCAGGAGATCTGACTCCAGAGCAAGAGCCTAACTTCTTCCATGAAATTACGGAGGAACAGAGGCCAGGTGTTTACTGAAGATCCACCATGTTCACAGCCTCATGTCTGCTTTTTGGAGATGACAGTAGTTATGATGGCCATAGAGTCACCCACCTGGGTTCAAGCCCCCCCCTTTGCCTTTTTCCTCACTGGGTCATCTCAGACAGGAAACTTGCTGCTCTGAGCCTCAGTGTTCCTCTCTGTAAAGTGAGGAGAACAGTAAGGCCCTCCCCCTAGGAGGCAGTGTGGATTGAGGAGGGCCAGCTGTGAGGCCAGTGCTTCTTAGCAGGGCCACCATTATTACATGTAGTTGAGGGGACTGGACCTTGGGAGCAGGCCTCCAGCCTGGGCTCCTGGCTCCATAAGAGCCAGATTTGGCTCCCTCTTTTGACAACTTGTACTTATGTGCAGGGATCCCCCTGAGTAATCTCGGGGCAGACTCTGGAGTAGTGAGCCAGACCGAGATTCAGAACCCCGCTCCTCTGACAGTGAGCAAGTAATGTCCCCTCTCAGAACCTTGCCTTCCCATTTTGAAGTAGAGGTACTGAGAACACTGCCTCCAAGGGTTGTTAGGAAATTTAAGTTCAGAGTTTTGTGACAGTCCTCTGTAGGGAGCCTGCATTCTGGATGGGGGAGGGGTGGTTACTGTTGGCAGCTGGGCACCACGCAGGAAATCAGGGCTCAGCTCTGTATGTCCCCCTCACCCCCTCCCCGCCCTCTCACCGTGGGGAGGCTTCCTGGTATTCCTGGGGGGCTCCACTGCCCACCAACCGCCCCCACTGCAGAGCTGTCCTCAGGTGAGGACAAGCGGAGCCCGGCCCCCCAGGAGCAAGCTGGAAAGAACAGAGCTTCAACAGATGTTCGTTGATGAGGATTCCCTGGCTCTGTTTAATCAAGATTGTCAAATATTGATTTAATCTCCAAGCCCAGCAGATGTGATCTTAGCAGTGGCAATTAGCTAGGATTAGTTAGCAAGTCGGGCTCCACGCTGACAAGACATCATCTTCCAAAGGCAGCCTGACCTGGCCACAGGAGTGAACCCTGGGAGAGGGGGACAGACCGATATTTAACCAGCAGTCTGACCAGCAGCAGTCACGAGAGCAGACTTGGAAGCAGGGCCCCTGAAGCCCCTGTGAGCCCAGCATTGTCCGAAACAGTGATCGTGGGGAACACTTGGGGTTCAAGGCAGCAGCCACTGACAGAAAAGCTTCAATATCAAAATAAACACCACAGGGACTTCCCTGGCGGTCCAGTGGCTAAGACTCCACACTCCCAATGCAGGGGGCCCAGGTTTGATCCTTGGTCAAGGAACTAGATCCCACATGCCGCAACTAAGTCCCAGCACAGCCAAATAAATAAATAAATGGACGACCACAGCAGTGCTTATGGCGTGACACTGGATGTACAAGCGGGGTGATCCCTTGAGGGGTGTCTGACTCCTGGAAAGGGGCTTGTGCCCCTGATTAAGTCTCCCCAGAAAGATCTCCCCTTGACCACCAAGGCCCCCAGCCCAGCTCTATCACTGTCCCCCACTCCTCGAGCCATGGCTCAGCTCCTGGGTGGGCCTGGCACGTGTGCCCGGACTCCAGGAGGCATCCTTTTTTAATTGTGCATTTCAAAGTCTCGTTTGAAGTGAGCAGGACTGCACCCAGAATTGGAACAAGATGCTCAATCTACATATGCTTCAGGAAGGTAGTGACACCCTCAGCCGGCCCCCCGCCCAACCCCCCAGGGACTCGGCAGCGGGTGCCCTCCTGGCTCTGGGACCACCAGGAAGCAGGGGCTTGTTCAAGGCTGGCCAGCCAGGGGCCGGCTTCTGAGCCCAGAGGAACCAGAGTTCATTCTAAGGCCACATTTGGCCCTAGTGTTTGCTTGAGATATTATTATTACATAAATGAAAATGGTCATTTTTGTTGTTTAGTCGCTCAGTCTGACTCTTTTGTGACCCCATGAACTGCAGCCTGCCAAGCTCCTCTGTCCATGGAATTTCCCTGGCAAGAATGCTGGAATGGGTTGCCATTTCCTCTTCCAGGGGATCTTCCCGACCCAGGAAATCAAACCCACGTCTCCTGCATTGACAGGTGAATTCTTTCCCACTGAGCCACCTACTAATATTTATATATCACTGTATGCCGGGGTTATTCTAAGTCTCTACATTCATTAGTTCATAGCGTCTCCAAAAGTTATGCCCTATTATTATCGCCATTTTACAGATGGGAAAACTGAGGTATCAGGCATCTAAGTCACCCGCCCAGGGTCTAACTAAGTGGTAGAGGTGGGAATTGAACCTGAGTGGTCTTTACTTCTAACCACTATGCTACTGCTGTCACATCAGGAAACATCTCTGATATCTGGTAATAAGTAAGAAAAGCAACCATGGAGCTGTTAACTCTTTTATTTAAAAAAAAGATTCATCTCTGGGTATAAGCACTTATTCCGGTTTAAACATTTTGGGTAAATGCTGTTTCCATTTCTCTGGGGAATACATAAGCCCCAGATGGGTGCTGCTTTCTTCCCTCAGGGGGTCTAGGGGCAAGCATCCTGTCAGATCACAGAGAAATCTCCACTTGGAAGATGTGTATTTTTCAGACTCCATGGCGCTAGAGGCGAGGTGGTGGTTGTTCAATCACTCAGTTATGTCCGACTCTGAACCACATGGACTTGCAGCACGCCAGGCTTCCCTGTCCACCACCGTCTCCTGGAGCTTGTTCAAACTCATGTTCATTGAGTTGGTGATGCCATCCAACCATCTCATCCTCTGTCATCCCCTTCTCCTCCCCTCAGTCTTTCCAGCACCAGAATCTTTTCCAGTGAGTCAGCTCTTTGCATCAGGTGGCCAAAGGACTGAGGTGAGGACTTGTGCTCAATCCAGGGAGGGGGGTGGCTTTTCCATTCTAACCACATCCATCGGAGTGTTTGTGGCGTGGCTTTCGCTCCACCCATGTTTCCCTTCCCAGGCTCCACTTTTAAAACTGAAAACCTAACCCCAGCCTGAGTCGCCCCTCACCTGTGCAGTTGTGAGCATTTCCTTATAAACTCTCAGAGAAAGGTCTGGAAAAAGACATGCAAGACCCATTCTTTCTAGGATTTGGATTTGAGACAGAGCCTCATAGGAGTCTTGAAGAGGGCCTTGAACTTGTATGCTTGTAAAAGTTTATATATAGCCAGGGAGAATATTTTGTTTTTTTAAGTTTTCCTTTATCTCCATTCCATTTTACTCCTTAGAAGTAACTGCTTAACAATTTGACGGATGTCTTCCCAGACGCTTTCTTGTATATTTTATAGGATTTATGTACATACACACTCACACTAACAAAATCTGCCCCCCGCTTCATTTAAACCTAATGGGCCTGGGGGGACTTCCCTGGTGATCCAGTGGTGAAGAATCCAACCTTCAGTGCAGGGGATGCAGGTTCAATTCCTGGTCCAGGAAGATCCCACATGCCACGTGCTACTGAGCCCACACGCTATACAGCCCGTGGACCATAACTAGAGAGTTTGAGCACTGCAGCAAAGACGCAGTATGGCCAAATAAAAAAAAAACAAACCATGCTTTCTATCTGAGTGACCTTGGGCAAGTTACTAAGCCTCTCGGACTCAGTTGCATTGGCTTTATTTACTTATTTTTAATATTTATTTATTTGGCTGTGCTAGGTCTTAGTCGCAGCACTCAGCATCTTTCACCCTTGTTGTAGCATGTGGGATCCAGTTCCCTGACCAGGGATCAAACCCAGCCCTGCATTGGAAGCGAGGAGTCTTAGCCACCACCAGGGAGGTCCATGCATTGTCTTTAAATGTCTTTAAAGGTCCCTCAGTTAGTCCCTCCCTCACAGGCCGGTTTTGAGGGTGAAATGGGTGCATGTGTGTAAGCATTTCACCTGGGGCACAGTAAGCACTCCAAAGTAGGAGCCAAGCTCATTCACTTCAGGCCGTGGAGACGATTCCTTTACAGGACACAGCACCCGCTCACTGTTTATCAAAGCAGCAGCCCCTTCCCTGGAGTAAAGGCAGCCAGACACTTAACCCATCATTTGCTCCTGGGCACTGGGGCTGTTCCAGTGCTCCCGTATCACAGCAGTGGGGCAGTGTGAGCGCGCCTGTGATTGAACCACCTTGAGCCTGTCTGTCAAGGTGCATTGGGGTGAACACCTCAGGGAGAAGTTCCTAGAAGGGGAATTGCTGGATTCAAACAAAGCAATATGAGGACTTCCCTGGTGGTCTAGGGGCTAACGCCCCATGCTCCCAATACAGGGGGCCTGGGTTCATTCCCTGGCCAGGGAACTAGATCGGAAGTCCCATGCTGCAGCTAAGAAGTCACTTGCTGCAGCCAACTAAATAAGTAAATATTAAACAAGCAACAACCAATATGCCCACCTAAAATTTCAGTGTGTAATTCCAATTTTCTTCCTATTCTTTCAAGAGGAGAAGCCCATTAACCAATTTATATCATTAGAAGCAGGATGAGCCACTTGGGAACTCTGACCTTTCTGAGTGAAATAGCTCTATATGGCTGCCTTTGCCCGTGTGGGGGCTGCCCTTAACTTCTAGGTAGGAACATGGACCCTTCCTGAATGCCCGGGAACATTTAGTTAAAAACACCCATTCACGGGGCTCTTGAGGTTAAATACTAAAGTACAGATTCTCACCATGTGATATTGTAAGAAAAAGTATTTTGGTCTTCATTCAGGTTCCTGGCACAAGAGCTTCTAACACCCTTGAGAGATGAGGGTGATACCATCTTTTTGTTATTTAAGATAAGCTCCTTTCAACCATTACTTGAGTTTATGCTGAAGGGGTGACTCTTGGTGGACCCCTGAATAGCTTCAGGGTTGCCAGAGGAACCAACCATGTGCTTAGAGGTCAGTCCCGCCCCATGACCTCTGGGAAAGGGAGAGGGGCTGCAGGTTGAGTTAATCCCCAGTGTCCAGTGATTCAATCATCCCTGCCTTCAAACGGAATCTCCATGAAACCCCAAAAAGGAGGGTTCAGAGAGCTTCTAGGTTGATGAGCTCATCCATGCATTGGAAGGGCACCACACTCCACACTCCATGGGAACAGAAGCTTCTGCACTTGGAACCTTTCTGGGCTTCATCCTATGTATCTGACTGTTCATGTGTATCCTTTTTAATAAGCCAGTAATAGTAAGTCATATTACTATATATAAAATAGATAACTAACAAGGAGTGACTGTATAGCATTGGTGGCCCAGACAGTAAAGAATCTGCCTGCAATGCCAGAGACCTGGCTTCCATCCCTGGGTCGGGAAGATCCCCTGGAGAAGGGAATGGCATCCTGCTCCAGTATTCTTGCCTGGAGAATCCCATGGACAGAGGAGCCTGCTGGGCTACAGTCCATGGGGTCACAAAGAGTCGGACACAACTGAGCGACTAACACTATGCCACTGTATATAGCACAGGGAGCTGTGTTCAGCACTCTGTAATAAACTAAATGGGAAAAGAATCTTTAAAAAAAAGGAAGTAGTGTTTCCTTGAGTTCTGTGAGCTGTTACCACACATGATGGAGCTTGAGGAAAGCCTATTGGGAGCCCCTGATTTGTAGCCAAGTCAGACAGAAGTGTGGGGACCCTGGGGACCTGCTTCTTGCTCTTGGGGTCTGACGTGGGGACAATCTTATCAGCTTAGCCCTTCACCTTTGGGGTCTGTGCTAACTCCAGGTAGTTAGTCCGAGGACTGAGCTAAATTGCAGGACATCCAGTTGAAGAGTCGCTTGGTATGGAAAACCCACACATTTGGTGTCAGAACTGTTGAGAGTACAGCACAGATCACAGTAGTGTATGGCCGTAGTCAGGGCCCTGCTCCTTGTTCTTTGGACTGATGGAGCAGAGTCTCTGCCGTGATAACTTTCTAATGAGATTTCTGAGATTCCCATCCATCTCATTTCCTAGGGGAGCTCTAAAGCGGTCCTGCATTTGCTCAGATTTCCAATAAAGTGGGGAAAGATATAGGAGGAAGAAAACAGACTCCTAATCTGAAATCTGCTGAGCTGTTGCTGACATTCTAGAGCTTTGTCCTTATGAATTGATTCCGAAGATACATGCGTCACTCATGTATTCATACAGCACACCCATGGGACCTGCTGTATCTTTTATTGAGAGTGGAGCAGGGAAGGTATGGGAGCAAGACTGTCGAGGTTTGCATCCCAGCTGCCCCACTTGCCAGCTTGTGACTTGGCCGTGTTACCCTTGCCTCGTCTGTAACATGGGCATGCTAGGGTCCCTACTTAATAGGATAATGATAGAACACAAGTTAATATACCCCAGGAGGGTAGCTCCACATGTGATCCATCAGACTCATAGTGTTAACGTTATTGTTACAAACATCACCACCATATTATCCTTCCCCTCTTCCCAACCCACGTAGCAAGAACACATATGTTAGATTCCAGTCCACCACAGACTTGGGGCTGTTCAAGGCCTGAGGAGAACAAAAGATATTCAGAGGCTTAAGAATCCAGTGCGCTTGGGACTTCCCTGGTGGTCCAGTGTCTAAGATTCCACCTTCCCAATGCAGAGGGCCCAGGTTCCATCCCTGGTCAGGGAACTAGATTCCATGTGCCACAACTAAAAGCACAGCCAAATAAATAAAATATATATATTTTTAAATCCAGGGGGCTAACTCTTGTAGGTGAGTGTGTATGCACCCAGAGCCCAGAGAGCTCAGCCAAGGGAGGACAGAGGTGAGCCCTACCTGGACTGTGGAAGAGCTGGCGGAAGGAAAGCATGTGGGCCAGCAACACTGGGGCTGAGGGGTGTGAACTAGGCTCCCCGGAGCGGCAGTCCTCCAAAATACCTCCTCTAGTCATCACCAGTGCACTCCAGACCAATGCTGTGTGTGCTCAGTTGCTCAGTCGTGTCTCTTTTTGACCCCATGTACTGTACCCCACCAGGCTCCTCTGTCCATGGCCTTTCTGAGGCAAGAATCCTGGGGTGGGTTGCCATTTCCTCCTCCAGAGGATCTTCCAACCCAGGGATCGAACCTGTGTTTCCTGAGTCTCCTGCATTGGCAGGCTGATTCTTTACCACTGAAGCCACCAGGGACACCCTCTTCAGACCAGTAATCGCCACCAAAGGTGATCCTCTTGGCAGCATCCAGCCCTGTGGACCCCCTGGTCCTCCCCAGACCACATCCCCCTCCAGGCCCTTCTGCATCACACTTGCCCTCCTGCCCCTCGGCCTGAGCCCCCTGGGACTGGTGTGCTCGTTCCCTCTGGCATTTGCCGCCTCTTGAGGCTAGACGTCAGACCCTCCTTTCTTTGCTGTCTCCACTTCTCCCTCTGTCCTCAGCCCTGGCTGCATACTGGAGTCAGCTGCAGAGCTCTAAAAAGACGCTCATGTCTGGGCCTCACCGCCAGCCAGGTGATTCAGACACTCTGAGGAAGGAATGGGAACACCTGTATTTTTACAAAGCTCCCCTGGTGCCTCTTATGGACAGCTGGAGGAGAGAACCATGGCCTCGGACAACCCCTTGTACACGGCCTCTCCCAGCTTTCCTGCCTGGACACGTCAGCCTTGCTCATCAGCCCACCTGGAACACAACAGGCACCCTTAGTCCTGACCCCCATCAGAGGGCACCCCCTCTCTGAGCCTTCAGGGTAGGATCTCCTCCCGCCCTGTCACAGCATTGACTCCTTTATATGACTGACTACCCTTTGAAGTTCCCTTTTTTCTCTCTTTGTTTACTCATTCCTCTGGCTTCCTTCTACCAGATGTGCATTCTTAAAAGAAGACATGGTCCATTCTCTATCTTCACTTCCTGCAACAGTAGCACATAATAGTAGATGCTTTAAAAAATTTATTGAATACCAGATTTGAAGTGTTTGTGGAATGAATGAGTTATACATGCCTAGTAAATGTTGAATGAGTGAATGTTTTTTAAATTTGTATCTGATACAGGAATATAGTTGATTAACAATGTTATGTTAGTTTCAGGTGTACAGCGAAGTGATTCACTTTTACATGAACATGTATCTATTCTTTTACAGATTTTCCCGTTTAGGTTATTACAGAGTATTGATCACAGATCCCTGGGCCGTACAGTAGATCCTCATTGGTTATCTGTTTTAAATGCAGCAGTGTGTGCGTGTCAGTCCCAAACTCCTTAACTCACTCTGCTCCCCACCCTTTCCCCCTCCTAACCATAACTTCATTCTCCAAGTCTGTGAGTAGGTGTCTGTATTGTGAATAAGTTCATTTGTGTCATGTTTTAGATTCCACTTCTAAGTCTTTGTCTAACATACTTAGTATGATGATCTCCAGGTTCATCCATGTTACGGCATTGGCCTTATTTCATTCTTTTTAGTGGCCGAGTAGTATTCCATCGTATATATTAGCGTGTTCCACATCCTCTTTATCCATTCTTCTGTCAATGGACATTCAGGTTGCGTCCATGTCTTGGCTGTTGTAAACAGCCCTGCAGTGAACGTTGGAGAGCATGTATCCTTCTGAACCATGTTTCCCTCCAGGTATATGTCCAGGAGTGGGCTAACTGGATCATACGGTAATTCTGTTTTTAGTTTCTTAAGGAACCTCCATACTGTTCTGCATAGTGGCTGCACCAATTTACATTCTCACCAACAGTATAAGAGAATCTCCTTTTCTCCACAGTGAATAAGTTTTTAGTGCTTTAAGAATGTGGTAGATATTTGTTGTGTGAGTGAATGAATGAATAAGTTTTAAGAACTAACAGTTCTTACTGGTCAAATGAATGACTTGTATATGCCAGAAATGGCTGAATCACCAGTTGTTATATATGTTTTGTTGTTGTTTCATCATGTAACTAAATGTCCAAAGGTAGAATTGGGTTGGCTTCAGGTTCAGGCTTGATATTGAGACTCACATAGTGACTGTAAGCCCCCAGATTGTCTGTAACCTCAGCCCCTTTCACAAACGGACTTCCCTGGTGGTTCAGATGGTAAAGCGTCTGCCTACAACACGGGAGACCTGGGTTCGATCCCTGGCTAGGGAAGATCCCCTGGAGAAGGAAATAGCAACCCACTCCAGCACTGTTGCCTTGAAAATCCTATGGATGGAGGAACTTGGTAGGCTACAAGTCTATGGGGTCACAAAGAGTCGGACATGACTGAGTGACTTAACTTTCTTTCACTTTTCACAAACGATTCTCCCCTCATGATCACAAGAGGCTGCAATGATTCCATCCTTCACATCCTCTCCTACTTGGGGTAAGAGGAGAAAGCACAATCTTCAGCCCCAGCACTTCTAGCGAAGCCATCACTGAGTCTGTGGTTCTGATTGAGCCACATGGTTTGTTCCTGACCTCGAGAAGAAGCCCTTCTCTAGCCCATTGGATGGAGATTAGAGGAGGCAGATTCTCAATGGGAAATCTGGGCTATTGTTAGAAAAAGAAGTCATGGAGCAAACTACAAATGTCTTAACACTGGAAGACTTATGTTTTTCCCTTCTGCTTTGCCCTGTGAGGTTCTGGTAGACATTGTGGCCCTGCAGAGCAGGGCCCTTCAGAGCCAGACTGGGGCCATGATGCTAGCCTGTTAGTCTGCTGTTCTAGCCTCCAGTCTTTGGGGGCCTGATAAAGAAGTGTCTTCTCAGCTCCAAGTTAGTTCCCCAGCATCTCACAAATGACAGTCTGGGAGCATTTACACAGCTATACCATAAGTTGCCTGCTCTTCTAACAGACCCTGATATTTTCAGAGAACCAGTGTGGCCAGCCCCAGATACAAGTCCTCCCTGGCCAAGGGCAATCAGAATGGTCACAGATATTGCTTTACCAGCTTCTCTGGCAAATAGATGGCCACAGTGACCACATTCTGGCCAATGAGACATAAAAGAAAGTCTGTGGAGGTAGGGGCAGTGTTCTGGCAAATGTCCTCATTCCTGATTAGAGCAGACAGGTAAGAAGAATGCTCTTACATCGTCTTTTCTTTGGCCCTTGCCAATAGTGCAGCGAGAAGCATGACTGTAGCCGCCAGCTTGTGACCATGAGGCCACAAAGATGCAAGCCAGCTGCGCACTGCAGGACAGTGCTGGGGGAGAAAGAGAAAGCACCTGACATCATTCACTTGGCCCAAGCCTGGAGCTGCCATATCTGGCCTCCTCCTCCCATGAGATGATGAAATGTCTTCATTGCCCAAGACACCACTGGGTGATACCATTACTTACAGCCAAATGCCTCCCATCGTCGCTTGCTTCTCTCCTTGTGCCACTGCCTGGACCCCATTTGATCTCCTCTGCCACTCATGGCTGCCTTCTTTGTTCACAGCACCGTGTATTCATCAAGGTCCTTGGATGCCAGCAGCAGAAGCCTGACTTGATAGTCTTGGGCGGAAGCAGATTTATCAGTACCTCATAGAATCAAAAGGGGGAAAAAAAAAAGAATCAAAAGGGGGCCAGAGGGCCAATCGTAGAAAGCAGGCCAGGAGCCAAGCAACCCTGGAAGGAACCCAGGGACTTCCCTGGTGGTCCAGGGGCGAGACTCCATGCTTCCAGTGCCAGGGGCCTGGGTTTAAATTCCTGGACAGGGAACTAGATCCCACATGCTGTAACTAAAAGATGCTGCATGCCACAGTGAAGATCGAAGATCCTGTGTGCCACAACTAAGACTTGGCGCAGCCAAGTAAACAAGTGCATATTTTTAAAAAAGAAAGAAAGAAAAGAACCCAAGCCTCCCTTGCAAGTCACATGTAG
>SJXQ01005678.1:114704-156200 GCA_006408695.1 Aepyceros melampus
GGACCCCACACTCACCAGCACGGAGGACCTGAACTGCAAGGAGAACCTGGAGCAAGACCTGGGCGACGACACCAGCAACGACCTGCTGCTCAGCTGCCCGCACTTCCGCAACGAGATTGGCGGCGAGTGCGAGCGCAATGTGAGCTTCTCACGGGCGGCTGCTGGCTCCCCAGGCGGAGGTGGGGGCGGCGGCGAGGTCCGTCCGCCGGAGCCCACCCTGAGCGCCTACCGCACCAACGCCAGCATCTCGGTGCTGGAGGTGCCCAAGGAGCAGCAGAGGACGCAGAGTCGCCCGCGGCAGTACAGCATCGAGCACGTGGACCTGGGCGCCCGCTACTATCAGGACTACTTCGTGGGCAAAGGTGACGTGGAGGGGCGGACGGGCGGGTAGGGCATTGCTCCTTCATTCTCTGTGTTCGTCCTGCCCTGGCACGGAGGATGCAGAAAGAGGCAAGACCTCCCGCAGAGAGGGGCTAGGGGACGCAGTGAGCCCCATCTCATGACACATGCTTCACACTGCGCTGCAGGAGACAATAGACAGGCATTTAGCAAATATGTGCTGTGTTCAGCTGCGTGTCAGGCACTTTTTAGAGTCAAGGTATACAGTGTTGACCAGCTTAAAGCAAAAATTTTGTCTTCCTAGCATACAGTGTTTTAGTGGGGTAAAACAAGCAATTATACTAGATAAATATCTAAAGTATATAAGGTGTCATGAGGTGGGAAGTGCGGTGGAGAAAAGTAAACTAGGGAGGCGGGAAAACTGTCAGGGTCTGGGTGTTGCGTTTTCAATAAGGAATGGTCAGGGAGGACTTTCTAGGTGGGTCCCTTTTGAGTACTGAGCTGAAAAAGGTCAGGGAAGGAACCTTGCAGGAATTGGAGATGGTCTTCCTGGCATGGAAAACAAGTACAAAAGTCCTAGAACATTGGGGGAATAGGATAGAGGCCAGTGTTGCTGGGACAGAGTGCATGACGGAGGCTGAAAGGAGACAAGATCACATGGGCTTTTGTGAGCCATGGTGAGGCTCTCATTTTTACCTTAAGTGAAATGGAGCCACAGGGAGATTCTGAGCAGGAGAGGGCCTTGATCTGACTCAGGTGTTCACAGCTTCCCTCTGGGGAAGGAAGCTATAGGGGCAGAGGATCAGGGAGGCCCAGGAGGAGTCTACTTCAATAGTCCAAGCAGGAAATGGTGATAGGCAAGTCTAGGATAGGGAGCCCAGGAGTGAGGAGAAAACAGGCAGATTCTGGATCCCCTCCGAAGGTGGAGCTGCTGATGTTTGGAGGGTGTTAACTTGGGGATCACACATGCTTAAACTCACTGATGCTGATGAGGCAATCCTCAGAGGCAACAGAGCATAGTGCAAAGACCACAAATCCAGGCAGCCACAGAGGCCAGGCAGGAGACAATAGAGGGAGGCATACCAGGCAGGGGCTGTGCAGAGGGAAACTCTGGTTCACTGTTGTCATCCAGGAAGTGTAGACAGATCCAGTGTTGCCATCCTTTCTAATTATCTAGATTCTCCTGAAATTCAGATTTTTTGAATATGGATTCTCCTATGTCAATTCAGAATTGTTTGTAACTGCCAGTAACAGGCTTAAACAACATAGATTATTTTTCTCCATATAAAGTCTAGAGATGTGCACCTCAGTGCTAGTATGGTTACTCCTCAGCATCGGTGGAATGCCAGCCTTAGTGCATTAGCCTCCAAGCCCTCAGAGTGATCTCCTGATGCTCAAGATGGCTGCCTGAGTTCCAGCCATCACATCCATGTTTCCAGGCAAAGAGAAAGAGGAAAGGATTCAGACAGAATAACAGATTTCCTGTCAAGTCAGCACCCCTCCCCTACCTTTTTATTAAGTCAGCCCCTTTTAAGAAGAGCATTCTCAGAAGTCCTAGCCAACTGCTTCTATTTATTGGTCACTCCAGTCTGCAAGGTAAGCTGGGAAATGTTGGTAAGACAGAGCCTCTCTCTTCTTCTTCCAAGAACAGAGGTTTTCTCTTAAGAAGAAGGGAAGACTAGATAATGAATAGGCAGCTAGTACTCACAGCTAATTTAAAATTTTTTGTAAAGCAATGTCCTAGTCAAATACAACTAATGTCATCCCTCTGGGTCATCCCTCTGTCCAGAGTACAGTCTCTGGCGTTCCCCCAGTGTTGGAGTCAGCCTTGGGCTTGGGGTGTATGTTTCATAGCTTATTAGCTATATGACACATGTTACCCCTTGTACTCTGTGTCCTCGTGTGAGGAACAGAGATGATTGTAGCAGTATCATGTGTCCAGAAAAAAAGTGACACAGAGATTGGAAATTAAAGGATGAAAAAAGAAGTTCAGACAGTGCTAATCAAGAGAAAGCCAGTGAGGCAACATCAGTATCACATGAAATAGACTTCAATGCTAACAGCATTTGTTAGAAGAACCGAAAGGACCGTTTCATGTAGATTTTTTAAAAATTTACCAAGAAACTCTAGTAGTTGTGTGCCTGGTAACCTGGTTGAGGGACATATAAATAAAAAACTAATATGGCTACAGGAGGACATGAAGAAATCTACAACCCATGGGAGAAGTTGACAGGGTCTGTCTGTGAAATTTACAAACCTAGTGGCCAGAATATTCTGCTGAGGGGATTTGAAAAAATCTGGTTTTGCATTTATATTATATTAATTTTCTACCTAACCAGCAGAGAACACATTCTTTTCATTAAGCACATAGAAATACCTACATGGAAGAACTGTGGTAAGGATCAAAGAAGATTGTACATCAAAACACTCAGTTCTTCATCAGGCAGGTAGTAAGTACTTATCATGGAGCTTTAAAAAGAAGCTGTTTTCTTTCAAAAAATAATTTCTTTGTAGCTCTGGAAGCTCAGAAATGTTAGTCATTGGTCAGTGTTTATTGAGTGCCTAGTGTATTCTAGGACCTCAAGGGTACTGGGTATGCATTGGTGGAAAACAGAATAGCCCCTGCCAGTGTTTCAGGGATAGATTGATATCTGTGGAGCACATTTATTCTGTTCTCTGACCAGCTGGGGAGATTGTCAAACCCACTGCAGGTACTGTTCTGATTGGACCATTAATTAATGTTATTTGAGCTTTAGATAAGCCTTTAATTCATGAAGAGCATCTCATGAGACTAGAAACACTCTTTTAAACATGGAAAGCACTGGAGTGGGAAGAAATTTCTGGCAGTGTATAGAGGCCTGCTTCATGGACTGAAGTTGAGACAGACTGCTGGTGGGCATGCATCAGAAGCAGGAGATACTTGGGTTAGACACCAGGAAGAACTGTTTGCCTGGAAAGGTTGTAAGACAGCAGCTTTTTTTTTTTTTTTTTTTTTAAAGCAGAGACAGCTGTCATTTCGGAGAGAGGACAAATGACTTCCTCCAAATGAGTCGTTATTAAAGGCTCAGTCACCATAAGGAAAAAAAAAGAGTAGTGTTGAAGTTTCCTACATCTATGGGAGCATGGCTAGGTACAGGTGATGCTTAGGGACTTGAGTTGTGGTCCTGTTCTGTGATGAACATCATGCCCTGCTGGTAGTAATAGCCAACACATCTCACTTGTTCCCTCTGTGCCTGGCTCTGTGCTCCACACTTACTAACCTATTTAATCCTCACAGTCATGCTGAGATGTGAATCTGTCCTTCCTGATCCCATTGTACTAATGAGAATGCTGTCGAGTGACGTGGGCCACGTGTAATGAGTCCAGGGCCCAGATTTCAGCCAAGCAGAAGACACTTTAGTCTACAGTCTTTTTTTTTTTTTTTTAGACTAGAATTGTAACTGCTTCACAAGGGCTAATTGGCAGCTAAGCCGCTGAGCATTTGCAAATACGAGATAATCACAAGAGACTAAGTTTATTATAAGGCAGGCACCGCACTAAGCGTTTTTTTATTTGTAGCTTCAGTTCACTCTCACATCACCTCTTATGAATTGCGGGTAGCACTAGGGCCCCCTTTTTCCTAGATGAGAGCATGCAGACTCAGGAAACTTCTGTGACTGCAAGAAGATGCAGTAAGGTGGGCTTGACCTTTCATGGTCTCTCCATGAGTATGGCTGCAACCAGGCATGAAATTTGTGTGACCAGGACCCACAGGGCACACAAGAGCCTTCCCTGACTGTCCCCTCAGCAGGCCTGCTGTGGGACATCACCCCTCCTTCCCAGAGAGCTGGCTCTGAACTTCCTTGCTCTTCCTTCTCAGAACATGCCAATTACTTCGGGGTGGACGAGAAGCTAGGGCCAGTGGCCGTGAGCATCAAGCGAGAGAAGCTAGAGGACCACAAGGACCACGGGCCTCAGTACCAGTACAGGATCATCTTCCGGACCCGAGAGGTAAGTGCAGTTGCTCACGTTCCTGTGACAACACCGTAGCCACTCACATCGCTGAGCCCCTACTCGGTACCTGGTTCTGTGAGCAAGCACTGCCCCTGCTTCAGCTCCTGTAATCCTTCCCACAGCCTCACAAGAGCCATCCCGTCAGTCCCCCCATTTTACAGACAAGAAGACTAAGACTCCGAGATATGTATGAATCAGTGGCCAACATTGGAATCCGGTGGGTCTGACCACAGAGCCCCAGATTCTGATATTTGCAAAAGGTTGAAGGTGGTGAGCATAAAAAATAAAGGGAGAACTGTAGGCGATTCTTTCAGGATCGTGAGGTTTCCTGCAGAGTGGAAAAGCAAATGAAGGCTGCAGGTCTCAGGCAGGGTAGGAACTGGGGACTCTTAGGAGCGGGCACTGCTTTTGATGGGCTCAAAACATCCCAGCCCTGTTCCTTCCATTCAGAATAGAGGAGCCCCTTGTCCCGGTTTGGTCCAAGTTTTCCCCTGGAATAAAGGTCAGCTGTGGCTAAGGAACGAGGCCTGTTCTGGGCACCCTGTCTGATTATGTCTCTTAAGTTTTAAGTGGAGGATAATCTACTGTCTGGGGATTTTTGTTTGTTTGTTTGTTTGTTTTAGTTTGGCTCCCATAGACAGAGGAGCCTGCCAGGCTCGTTGGAGCTTGTGAGATCTTTACTTGTGGCATGCGAACTCTTAGTTACAGCATGTGGGATCTGATTCCCTAACCAGGAATGAAACCCAGGCCCCCAGCATTAGGAGGGCTGAGTCTTAGTCCAGTTTTTGCCTGCTTAAGTCAGAAGTAGAATTCATTAGCTCATGAAACTGCAAGTCCAGGGGTAATGCTGGCTTCAGGCATAGCTGGATCCAGGCACTGAAATGACATCACCAGAGCTCTGTCTTCCTGTCTCTTCCACTCAGCTGGCTCTGCCACTTTTTGCATTGTGGGTTGTCATTCTCTTCTGCAAACAGACCAGCTGCTCAAGTCTTCTACATCTTTATACTTTATCCTCCACATTCTTGCCTGTTGGAGCTCTGGGAAGAACTCTGATTGGCTCTGCATGGATCACACGCCCATGCCCCAGGCCAGTCACTGTCTTCAGGGATGATAGAGGAATGCTCCACCCTGGGTCCAGGGCCAGGCAGGGCACTGTGACTGATGGTTCTGTCAGAGCCACCTGGCGGTGCTTGAGAGGCAGTTCCTCGGCAAAAGGAGAGGGAGCTAGGCCAGCAGAAACGATGGAGACTTCCAAAAGACCCAAATGAAGACTTTCCAGAAAAGAGGCAATCATCAGCTGGGCTTCCCAGGTGGCGCTAGTGGTAAAGAATCTGCCTGCCAATGCAGGAGACATGAGAGACACAGATTCGATCCCTTGAGTCAGAAAGATCCCCTGGAGGAAGGCATGGCAGCCCACTCCAGTTCTTACCTGGAGAATCCCATGGACAGAGGAGCCTGGCAGGCTACAGTCCGTGGGGTTGCAAAGAGTCAGACATGACTAAAGCAACTTAGCACGCACATCAGCTGGGCAGACCCCCAAAGTTGATCTCCCTCCCCATGCATTACCCCATCCCCCTTGTTCCTGGCAGACATGGGGACCAGCAGGCAGCCGCTGCCAGGGAGTTTGGCTGCGGGGCCGGCCAAACCTGGACCTCATCCAGACGGCAGATGCTGCACTGAGGGCCGCAGCCCCAGCCCCTCACGAAGACCTTCCCGCTGAGGGGGAACAAGAGGACACAGAGGCTTTGTGGCAGCGCAGGAGAGGCAGCCCCCAAAACTTGGCGTCCATCCCGCAGGTGGCCCCATCCCCCTATCTCCCTAGCACCGCCCCCTGCCCTGCCTTTCTGGCCAGATGAGCGCCAGGGCAAAATGTGAGGTGACAGCTCACACTGCGTCAGAGTGTTTGACATATGGGGAGCGGCCAGGTGAGGTGACAGCGGCAATCGTATACTAATAAATAATATTGCAGCTGCTGTTATATTGCAGGTTCACTTCACACTGCGTGTCAGGCGTTTTCTATACTTCTTACGTGCACTCACTCACTTAAATGTCATGACAGTTGTACAGTGAAGGCACTATAATCCTTCTCATTGTAATGATGAAACAAGCACAGTCAGGGTAGGGGACTTGCCCAGAGCATCCTCAGTGGGTGACAGGGCAAGGTGTCAGCTCATGCCCCAGCCACCCCTCAGCCGCCTCTGGGTTGTCTCTGACTCAGCTCAGGCTGTATGTACATCGGACCCATTCATGAGTTATGACTGCAGTTTCATGCCAGCGTTTTATTGTGTGTGTGTGTGTGTGTGTATGTGTGTGTTTTCATGAAGAAAGAACATGTAGAATGATTTTTTTTCTAATGTACCAGACTTTGCTTTTTTTGTTCTGGGATTTTTTGGCCATGCTCTGTGGCTTGCAGGATCTTAGTTCTCTGACCAGGGGTCGAACCCAGGCCTCAGTAGTGAAAGCACAGAATCCTAACCACTGGACCACCAGGGAATTCCCCCAGAATTTGTTTTGCACACTGAGAGTCGTGAAGATGCTAGGTCAGGGTGTAATATTTTTCTGTGGAACCGACTTGGTGCCATTACTGGATTATGCCTACTTCCACACACTTCCCACCCCCAATACCCATAAAAACTAGTCTCTGAGCGCCCCCAGGCTGGACAAGAGCTCAGGGACACAAGTGTGGAGTTCTCCCCTCGACAGAGATTTACTCAGCACCACCACCAGCCAGCCCTGCACTGGGCACTGAGGAAACAGCAGTAAATACAGCAGAGGTGCTCATGGGACCCTGGGGAAGGCAGACAGTACATAGATGGCCTAGCAATTATGCACTGTGGCCTATGATGACAAGGTAGACCAGAAAGCAAGGAGGAGATAAGTGTGGGCGTGGTGAGATGTTTAGACCAGATAGTCAAGGGCGGTGTCGCTCAGAACATTTGAGTAAAGGGCCTAAAGAAGATGAGAGAAGGAGCCATGGGGACATGTGGAAGAATGTTCCAGGTGAAGGGAACAACCTGTGCAAAAGTCCTGAGGTAGGAAAGTGCCTGGTACAATCACTTAGTGGTCGTGAAACCTTAGATGACTTCTCTCAGCGCTTCCATTCCCTCCGTGGGATCCCAGGACCGTGGCGTAGGCTTGCTGAGGTTGCCCATATAAAGTGGGCACTGCTGGGCCTGGCACTTGGGGAGGGCCCACAGTTAGCCTTTGGCAGGGGTCACAGTTTCCCATCCCTTTGTCACATTCCAACCAACCCTGTTAATTTTGGCCCAGCGTGAGGTTCATAGCCACAGGTAGGCCTTTCTCTGACCTCACATGTGTGCAGCCCACATGGGTATTCAGTCCTGGGCCCAGCCCCTCCAGAGCTGCCCGTTGGACACTCAGGCCTGAGGACCTTGTCATCTGGAGGAAGGAGCAGAGGCCAGTAAGGGTTGCATTGCTCCTTCCAAAGGCCCTTACTGGGACTTCCCTGCTGGTCCAGTGGCGAAGACGCCACACTCCCAATGCAGGGAGCCTGAGTTCGATCCCTGGTCAGGGAACTAGATCCCACATGCCACAACTAAGCGCCAACACAGCCAAATAAATATATTTTTAATTAAAACAAGCAAAGGCCCTTCCTGCCGTGGCAGCAGAGGAGTCACATAACCCAAAAGTAGAAAGGACAACAGTCATAAGAATAGTTAACACTTTTAGCACATATTCCTGACGTGTGCTGTTCCATGTGTTTTATATTCACTGACCTTTCACAGCCTCTCAGTAGTCCCTGGATGTGGGTTCCGTGGTCCCCGTTCCACAGATGAAGATTCTCGAGGCCTAGGGAGATAATCACTTGGGGTCCACAGTGGCAAGCCAGGATAGGAACCCAGACTGCCTGCGTCTCCAGCCCATGCTTTTAACTTCTAGCCACTCACTCTAGGGCTGAGTTTGAATCCTGGCCCTGTGACCAGATAGCCTGGGGTTCGACTGAGCTCTGCCACTCACCAGCCTTGTGGCCTTAGGCAGATGGCTTTGCCCCTGGACGCCTCCATTTCTTCATCCGTAAGATAGACCTGTACTGTCTGCATGCTGTCTCCAGGAAAGGCGGGAAGGCTCCCCTAGAGTGGCGCATGCGAGCTGGGAGCACATGGCTGCCAGGCAGCGAGTGTCTCTGAGCGGAAGGTGCTGTGATGATGCTGAGGTCATGGCTGTCAGTCTTTGCCAAGAGGTCAGAGGGCCGTGCTGGGGAGTGAAGGTCAAGCTCACGGACAGAGTTCTGTCCTTCTCCTGTCATGCACTCGTGTCTTGTGGGCCAGAGCGAGGGGCCCAGGCTGTTTTCCAAGCCAGCTGGCTGGCCCGCCCCAGATGGCCGCCCCCAGCCACCAGGGAGACAGAGTGGGCCCACGTCTCCCAGCAGATGGGATGGGAGCGTTGGCAGCGTCAAGCTTCCCGCCAGGACAGGAACAGACTGGAACTGGGCTTCGGTACCACACACCAGAACGTCAGCCTCACCCGCCCTGAGCCTGGAAAGGACAAGCTCCAGGTCCAGGCCAGGGCAACCCTGCCCTGAGCCCCTGGCTGGCAGGACACGGGGACTGCCAGCAGCCAGGGGCTCCCTGGCCCAGTGGGTTCCCTTTGGCTCCCAAACATGAGTTTTTGACAGCCTTAGTTTTGTTAGGGTTAGAGGTTTGGATTTTTTTTTCTTTCTTTATTGAAAAAAGTAACAGTCTCTCGTTAAGAATTTAAAGAGAATTTAAATGTATGCACAGTAAAAAAGGAAGAATCTTGTATTAAGTGCAGAAAACAAGGGTAGTAGTGAAGTTCATTTGGGACCGCACTTGTGTTCAGGGGGTACCTCTGTTGGTGTGATGTTATCTCCAGAACATACTGTTAGTGAGGGGAAAAAACAAACTGCAGCTTCCTAATAAGGTTCAATTTTCTTTACATTTTTAACAACACATATGGCTTTGTGGAAATACATTTGTGTGCTGTGACAACAGTTAACGTATCGAGTGCTCGCTTTGTGCAGATAGAGTGGTAAGAAGCACTATATAAATTTTTCTTATTGAACTTATTTTTTGATTGTGCTGAGTCTTCACTGGGGCTTTCAGGCTTTCTCTGGTTGTGGGAATCAGGGCTACTGTTGGTTGTGGTGCACGGGCTTCTCATTGTGATGGCTTCTCTTGTTGCGGTTCCTGGGCACTAGAGCACAGCCTCAGTAGTTGTGGCACACGGGCTTAGTTGGTCTGAGGCATGTGGGAGCCTCTGGGATCAGAGACTGAACCCACGTCTCCGGCATCGGCAGGCGAATTCTTTACCACTGAGCCACCAGGGAAGCCCTTTGTATTGAATCTTTACAACCCTTTTTGGCAGGTGCTGTTATTCCCCATTTTATTGGTAAAAGGCACAGAGAAATTCAGCAGCTTGCCAGAGTCACACAGCTGGAAAAGGGGGAGAGCCAGGATTTGAACCGAGGCAGACTGATTTCCAAGGGACCTCCTGGAAAGAACTCCGGGAGAGTGGACCAGCATGGAGGAAGGCAGGGGTGCTTCTGAGTTGGAGGCTGGTGGAGAACAGCCTGCACGGGTAGGAACCTCCTTGCTGGCGTGGCCCTGAGGCCCTTTAACAGCTCAGTGAGATGATGCCAGGTGTCATCAAGGGTCTTGCGGGCCGAGTGATGAGTTTAGATTTTATTGGGAGAGAGATGGACTGCTGTCAGCGCCCTCTGCACAGAGGAGAGACAGGATCTGACTCAAGCTGCTGCGGGAAGAACGGATTGGAGTCAGGTGGAGACCAGGGAGAACAGGAGAAGGCTGCTGTCAGTCCAGGTAGGACAGGACCAGGTGGAGGGTGGAGGTGGCCGCATGTTGCAGCCTGCCAGTGCCCTACTTATCATCCCTAGCAGAGAAGTACAACTGGGAGCTTTTCAACTGGTGGCTTTTGGTCAAGTCTTCAGAGCCAAGAATGTGACGGTAGGCCACCTGTCTCCAGTGCGGAAGAAAACGAGGACTTCTGGGCCACACTGTCTCTTGTCTCCAGCAGAGGGCACTGTGGGACAGTGTCCACAGGATTCAAAGGCACTGATTGTGGGTCCGTGAGTGGAAATTCACAATCCCAGGGCCACCCAGATTGACAGAGCAAAGCATCCATATCATGGCTTTTCATGATCTGTTTCAAGACTATCCTGCCTATGATAAGAGAGAGTTGTTTGTTTATAACTGGGAACTCCCACCCATGAGATCATCTCCTCCTTTCCACGCATGCCTCTTGCCCAGGTCCTGTTTGGCAAGGGCAGGCTGTGTGTTTAGAGGCAATGTTGTGGCATGTTCTTTTTGCTGTCTCTTGCGTCTGTTGACTTAGGGTGAGCGTGTTTTTCCAGTTAACGCTGAGCCGCCTCAGTCTTTTAAACTGTAGCCCCACGTGTGTTTCAGGTGCTCACAGCAGTCCCCTCAGGGGAGGATTTTTTTCCCTGTCCTACTGTAGACCAGGGAGTCATCTTGCGATGGCGCCAGAGCTACAGTGCCTCGCCCAGGACATGGCGTAGCCCGGCGGCCAGCAGTGCTCTGTGGATGGAGTCAGTAAGGATGCGCAGCAGGGGCTCTCAGACAGGGCTGGTATGTGTAAATGGGCACAGCCACTTGGAAAACTGCTTGGCAGTTCCATAAAAGTGAAAATTAACATGCCTGGTGACTCAGCAATTCCTCTCCTAGGTATAAACCCAGACGCAAATGTGTTCTTGTGCTCTGATAGGTGCTTTTGTGACTGTTCCTAACAACACTGTTTGCAGTTGTCAAACACTGGAAGCAGCTTCCACACTTATCAGCAGTAGGATGGATTAAATCCATCGCGGTAGAAACGGCAGCCTCTTGCAGCAACCTGGTCCCATCTCATAGCTGTGGCATTGTGAGAAAGAGGCCAGATAGAAATGAATACAAATCATGAAGCTCAGAAGCAGGCAGAAATAAATCATGGTGCGAAGAATTAGGATAGGATTGCTCTTGTTCTTGTTTAGTCACTGCGTGGTCCCTGACTCTCTGCAGCCCCATGCATGCACTGTAGCTTGCCAGACTCCTCTGTCCATGCGATTCTCCAGGCAGGAATGCTGGGGTAGGTTGCCGTTTCTTTCTCTAGGGGATCTTCCTGACCCAGGGATCAAACCCACGTCTGGCACACTGGCAGGTGAAGTCTTTCCCACTGAGCCACTAGGGAAGCCTAGGGTTGCTTTTAGGGAGGTGAAAAGGGACACAAAAGTTTTTTGGAGACTGGTAATGTGTTTCTTCATCTGAGTGGTGATTACCTAGATATTCACTCTGTGCTAATTCCTCGAGCTGTACTTACATGTGTGGTGTACTCTTCTGGAGTACATTATATTTCAGAGGGAAAAAATTACTCAAAGAGAAAAATCATGAGCTCTGGAGACGTCACACTTAGGGTCGAATCTTGGTTCAGCCACTTAGCTGTGGTGATCTTGGATAAGGCACCTAGCATCTTAGAGCTTCAGTTTTCTTATCAGTAAAAGGGAGATAGTAACATTCCCCTCCTTCAACAGACCTACACATATACTAGTAGTTATAACTACTATCATGCCTGAATACAGTGCAGTTGAACTGTGCTTTCATAAATGTGACTTGTTATTAAGATAGATCTGTTAGAAATTACTTTGTCTGCAAAGTAACAGAAAACATGACTATAGCTAAAACAAATACAGGTTATTTTAATTCAGTTCAGTTCAGTCGCTCAGTCGTGTCCGACTCTGCGACCCCATGAATCGCAGCACGCCAGGCCTCCCTGTCCATCACTAACTCCCGGAGTTCACNCAGCTTCTCCAGCATTACTGGTTGGGGCATAGATTTGGATTTTAATTATCTAACAGGAAATCTGGAGGGAGGAAGTGGCAGGGACTGACTTCTATGTGATTTTGTTGTTGTTGTCTCATTCCTAATGATCCCAGGGTGACTGTTGCAGCTCCAAACATCTTATCTTCATACCAGCGTCCTTAGAAAAGAATGAGCAGGTGGAAAGGGGCTTTTTAAACCAGAGAAGAAAATCTTTACCAGGAAAGATAATCTGCCACAGATGTCTTCCCCAAGCTAAATTGGTCTGGATCTAGTCATGTGGCCACCTGTAGGAGAAACTTGGAAAACAGCCTCTAGGGAAGGGGAACGCGATGGCCGTGATTGGCTTGACTAAAGGTTTTGTTTTGTTAAGCAATTTAGACAATGTGTATTTCATAATTTACTGTTACATTCCATCAGGATATTTGTTATGACAGTCGAGATAAAACATGTATCTTTGGAAAAAAGCTTCAAATGCTTAGCTTCATAACATATAAATATAATGCACATAACAAAGATATAGCAAGAAACCTCCACCTACCCATAAATTGGAAAAGACCCTGGTGCTGGGAAAGGCTGAGGGCAGGAGAAGGGGGCGACAGAGGTTGAGATGGTTGGATGGCAACATGGACTCAATGGACATGAGTTGGAGCAAACTCCGAGGGATGGTGAAAGACAGGGGAGCCTGGGCGTGCTGCAGTCCATGAGGTCGCAGAGTCAGACATGACTGAGTGACTGAACAACAGCAACAGCCCAGAAATTGCTATCTTCATCATTTCTGAAACACCTCTGTATTGGCCACGATGCTTTCAGCTCTAAGAAAACTTAAGTTTGTAAAGTGCCAGATAATAACTGTCTTAGGTTCTATGGGGCATAGGGTCTTCTTCAGACTATTGAACTCTGCTAATGTAGTGTGCAGGCAGCCACAGGTAAAACAAACAAGTGTTTTTTTATTAGTATTCTAATAAAACTTGACTTTATAGACACTTAAGTTTGAATATCATTACTTTCTACATCACACGATATTAATTTTTTCAACCATTTAGAAATGTAAAACATTGCAGGCAGTGGGCCAAATCCAAACCACTTGTGGAAAAACGTACAACCCGACCAAAGCAAGGCACTGCAGCAGTGAAATGAGGGGTGAATGCTGGTAGCCAACCTTTTATTTATTCATTTTGCATCACAGTTCAAAAAATACAAATTATAATGATGGTAGTATCAACATAGAGCTCTTCCTGTGTCTCAAACACTTATTCTAAGGACTTCAAAGATATTCTCATGTACACCTCAAAGCAATCCTAACATATTATTATTATCACTTCTTTTTTATAGAAAAGGGAACTGAGGCACAGAGAGGTTGAGTGCATGCCTTGTGCTAAAATCTGAGCCTGGGCAGTTGGAGTCCCAAGTCCACGCTTTTAACCTCTGTGTCATGTTGCTTCTACTAGAAAGATAAGGTAGTGAAGACCATGTAGGATTCTCATATCATTCAGCTGCAGTATAAATTGTAACCTGCTCTGCAACCTGCTCAGTATCAGTTCAGCTCTGCAACCTGCTAAAACAACACTAACATATTTCTTTCTGTAGTATTACTTTTTCATTGTATAGGGTGTTTTCAGCTTTTTAAAAAATTAACTTGTTTAGCTGCAGAGTCATACCTGACTCTTTTGTGATCCCATGGATTGTAGCCCACCAGGCTCCTCTCTATCCATGGGATTTCCCAGGCAAGGATACTGGAGTGGGTTGCCATTTCCTTTTTTTTTTTTTTATTTAAGATAAATATTTTTTTTTTTCAATTATTATACCTCTTTATTTTGTATGGTAAAGGAAAACTCAAATCCTGTATACATAGTATATAGTTCTGAAAATAGTGAAGGATAAATAAGATATAATGTAAAGTATTTGCAAAGTAGCTCTAAATTATTTATTCAATGAATGAGAAAACCTTCTACATACTAATTATCTAAATTTATAATTTGTTCTTACTTATTTGTTTTCTTTTTTTTAATTAATTTTTATTTTTAGTTTGTTTTGCTTTACAATACTGTATTCGTTTTGTTACACATTGACATGAATTAGCCATGAGTGTACATGAACTCCCAATCCCGACCTCCACCTCCACCCTCCTGCCCCACACCCTCTCTCTGGATTATCCCCGTGCATCAGTCCCAAGCATCCTGCATCCTGCATCAAACCTGGATTGGTGATTCGTTTCACTTATGATATCACACATGTTACATTGCCACTCTGCCAACCCATCCCACCCTCTCCCTCTCCCACAGAGTCCAAAAGGCCATTCTATACAACTGTGTCTCTTTTGCTGTCTTGCGTACAGGTTTATCATTACCATCATTCTAAATTCCATATATATGTGTAAGTATACTGTATTGGTGTTTTTCTTTCTGGCTTACTTCACTCTGTATAATCGGCTCCAGCGTCATCCACCTCATTAGAACTGATTCAAATGTATTCTTTTTAATAGCTGAGTAATACTCCATTGTGTATATGTACCACAGCTTTCTTATCCATTCATCTGCTGATGGACATCTAGGTTGCTTCCATGTCCTGGCTATTACAAACAGTGCCGCAATGAACATTGGGGTACACGTGTCTCTTTCAATTCTGGTTTCCTCGATGTGTATGCCCAGCAGTGGGATCCTTTTCCACTGACTAAAGGTTTTAAAATCTGACTGCACATCAGAATTTCCTGAGAAGTATTAAAAGAGAATAGGTATGTAAATATACAGGTATGTAAGTGTGTGTATACTGCATACATACATACAAGCCTGGGCCCCACCACCAACCAGCTGAATCAGAGCCATTGGTGGTGATTTTGACAGGAAACCAGAGCTACAGTTCAAGACCCACGATGGTTCTGGTGTCTGGGGCAGGCAGGTGTTTTACCTAAGAGTGTGTGGTGATAGACTTCCCTGGTGGCTCAGACAGTAAAGAATCCACCTGCGATGCAGGAGACTCGGGTTCAATCCCTGGGTCAGGAAGATCCCCTGGAGAAGGGAATGACTACCAACTCCAGTTTTCTTTCCTGAGAATTCCATAGACTGAGGAACCTGGTGGGCTACAGTCCATGGTGTCTCAAAGAGTTGGGTGTGAGTGAGCAACTAAGCACACATTATGGTAATACATGCACATGTATTTCTGTGATAACGACAGTAAAAGTGTTTGTTAGCGTGCCGACATTGCAGTCCCTATTTTATTCACTGTACCTTTTATTACCTGACACAGTCCACCTCCCCACCTGCGTATCAGCTCCAGGAAGACAGGGGTCTTTGTTTTTTCACCACACTAAAGAGGGCGCTGGGACAATATTTGTTGAACAAACAAAGGCTGTTCCATCCACTGTCCCAGCACTCCCTGGAAGCTGAGGTGGAGCGATAGGAAGTCACTTGGTCAAGATCTCACAGCCAAGGGGCAGCAAGTTCAAGTTCGTTCAGACCCAGTGCTTTCCAGCCCCAGAGTCCAAGCTTCTGACCATCACACATGTTGCTGTGAGAACAGAACAGCCTTGTGGGCCCTCTCTCCTTCCTTCCCACGTCCTGAGAACCTCGTCTCCCCCCCTCTCCCTGGAGCAGCTCACCACCTTACGGGGCTCCATCCTAGAGGACGCCACACCCACCGCCATGAAGCACGGGACTGGGCGGGGCCTGCCCCTGCGGGACGCCCTGGAGTACGTCATCCCCGAGCTCAACATCCACTGCCTGCGCCTGGCTCTCAACACTCCCAAGGTGACGGAGCAGCTGCTGAAGCTCGACGAGCAAGGGGTGAGCCGGGGCCCGGGAGGGGTGGGGGCGCAGGGGTAGCAGCCTGCAGCCCCGCTGCCCGACCCTCTTCCGTCTCACTTTTTCTTTTCCTCCAAAGAACAGAAACCCACTCAGGCTAGTTCCAGTAAGAGGAGGAACCTTCTATCAAGTTCTAGGGCTGCCAGGAGCCAGCATGTGACTGCTGGGGCTCCCAGGGGAGATAGTCTAGGACTGAGGCAGCCACCGGGTCCCCGTGTGTGTCAGTGCTCCCGCTCCCTCGCTGCATACTGCCTCCCACAGCTCCCAGAGTGCTATTAGGATGAGAGCCTTGTACAGGCCCCGGCTAGCTGACCCTCAGTCCCGGAAGAGCCTCTCCCAGCCCCACGCTTAGGTCATGTGACTGTCCGTGGTCCAGTGACCAGCGCATCAGGGACACATAAACATGGCTACCAGGGCTCGCCACCCCCCCGCCTCAAGAAATAACGTCAACCCCACTGAGCTTTCCAGAACGGCCTTTTGCAGAACCCTAGCCAGTTCCAGCCCACTTACTATGGGAAGCTGGCCAGGGTGGCCGGCTTTCCCTCTAGAGAGCGCCACCCTCCACCCTTGTATAGAAAGCCTGGGCGTGGTGGCAGCGCCCCTTGCAGTGCCCCTCTAGAAATGCGGAGAGGGAAAGGGATGGCTGGGACATGCCCCCACACCTCTTTTCTTCTCTGGCTGCAGCACTGAACCCCTACGTAACCCCAGCAGCCGGGGAGAGCCCCCTCTGTCCCGCGCCCTCCTCCATCTCTGCCTGGCCTGCCTCCCTGACGCCGCTCTCACCTCTGCAGCTCTGCCGGAAGCACAAAGTGGGCATCCTCTACTGCAAGGCCGGCCAGAGCTCGGAGGAGGAGATGTACAACAACGAGGAGGCCGGCCCAGCCTTCGAAGAGTTCCTCTCCCTCATCGGGGAGAAGGTCTGCCTGAAGGGCTTCACCAAGTACGCCGCCCAGCTGGACGTCAAGAGTAAGTGGCCGCAGTGGGTGGCCTGGCAGGGGGGGAGCCCTAACCAGCCCACTTATCCCACGGGCCTACAGTCCAAGGCCTGGTGATACCCTGGGGAGGACGCAGGGCAGCGGGCGTTCGAGGACTCGGCTAGTGACAGTGTGGGTGGTGCAGGCACTCTGGATAAGAGTGTTGCATATTCTAGTAAAGCCTGAAGATTGTCCTGCTCTGTGTCTCAGCACCTGTGTTCCCAGACACGTGCTCTGAGATCCCGAGCACGTGCGTGCCCAGAGGAGTGCTGAGGGGGTCACAGCCACAGACACCTGCGTGGTGCCCACTGTGCCCGAGACCCCAGGGAACACAGTACTCCTGGCCAGTCTCCCAGATTGCAGCCAGCTGGAGGTCACCTGGCCCTGGTGCTGGCCAACCATGGCTTCAGTGGCCTCACCTGTCACAGCTTATCCCCTGGGATGTCAGCCCACGAGAACAGGCATTCCTCCATCTGTTCTATTGCTGCTTCCCTCGCACCTGCAAGTAAGTAAAGCTGGGGTCCTAAGGGGCCAAGGCGTAGGCCTCTGGGGTGAGTGTGACACCCTGGAGTCAGTCGCAGCGCAGCCTGGGGGTTCCCTGAGACGTGCAGCCGAAACCAGGTCCTGGTGTCCTGCCTGGACAGGAAGGGAACCTGACCTTGTATCGGGCGCAGGCCTGGACAACAGTGTGACCTGAGAGGGGTGAGTTGGAATAAAATAGACAAGGAACAAGAAATGTGTTCCAAGAAAAAGAAACAGCACATGCAAAAGCCCTGAGGACCCAAGGCTTCAGGGAATAAATGGGAAGGACAAACTGAGGGAGGCCGGCAGGGGCCTCACATGCAGGACCTTTAGTGTTAAAGATTAGTGATTTGGGTCTCTTTGCTATGAGAATTTTGAAACTCATAAGAGGCAGCATTGAATACTATTAAGAAAACATTCTGGAAACTTCCCTCATGGTTCATTGGCTCAGACTCCACACTTCCAGTGCAGGGGGCCCGGGTTCATTCCCTGGTCAGGGAGCTAAGATCCCACATGCCAGGTGGCCCAGAAAACAACAAAGAACAGTGCACAGCATGTCCAAAAATTTCTAAAAAAAGAAAACACTCTGGAGTCAGATAGTCTGAGTTCCAGTTCAAGCCCTACCACTCACTGCAGTGTGTAAGCCCTGGGGTGAGTCACTCCATCTGTGTGCCTCAGTTTCCCCCTTGGAGTCCACAATCAGGTGGGTTTCTCCCCAGTCATAACACCCTGCCATTGGAGAAGAACGTGTCTTGACACTCAGGATTAGCATTTCCTTTTTCATAGTTTGGCAATCTGTATATGCATCTTTAAATAGTTAACCCATTTTGCTTGTTTGGGGATATAAAGTGAATGGAATTATATAGTTTGTGCTCCTTTGTGTCTGGCATCTTTTGTTCAACATTACATTTGTAGGATTTGCCCATGTGGTGGCAGTGACTCATTCATTTTCATGGCTGTGTATTTTTCCACAGTATGAATTGTTTATCCCTGGGACTGACATATTGAGAATAGTTGTACCTGTATCCTGGGGCACTCGTGTATGATTTCTCTAGGCAGTGATCCTAGGAGATAAAGTGCTTGAGTCATCAGTGAAGCCTGTCTTCAGATTCAGTAACTATTACTAAAGTTTTCCAAAGTGATTGTACCAATTTACACACCTCACCAGCTGCACAAAGGGTTCTGGTTGCTCCACACCCTCACCAGCCCTTGGCACTGTCAGACTGAAATGTTTACCAGTCTGGTGGGTGCTTAATAAAGATTTCCTTTTTATCTTAATTTACTGAAATTTTATTATTGTTGCTGCTGTTGTTGTGGCTGCGTGACATGTGGGATCTTAATTCCCCAACCAGGAATCAAACCCACATGCCCTGCTTTGGAAAGACAGAGTCTTAACTACCGGGCCACCAGGCACATCTCTAAATTTACTGAGCTTTAAAGGGTGAAGTTAAATGAAAACATCAACTTAAAAACTAACACAGATGGCGTGTGGGACGTGGCAGGAGCCCAGAGGTTTTGGAGACGTGATGTTTAACTGGTGTTTCTGTTTCAGCCGACTCCACGGGAACCCACTCCCTCTACACGACGTACCAGGACTACGAGATCATGTTCCACGTCTCCACCCTGCTCCCGTATACCCCCAACAACAGGCAGCAGGTCAGTGGGGCCCAGGGTAGGGGCTCCAAGTGACTTCTGGTTGATGCACAGCTGAACCCAGGGCAGCTTCCCTCCCCTCGGTCTTTGGCTGGCTGCTGGCCCGGCACCGGCTCTCCTGGCACCACCTCAGGCAGCAGGTGGAGGCCTTCAGCCCTGGAGACCCTCTCTACCACAGTCTCATCACTGGGGCTTGAAGACTAGATCAGGCATCATTCGATGTCACTTTTTTGTTCTGGCTATTCCTTGGCCACCCTGCTACCCTAGCTTCTCTCAAGGGTCTCTTGAGTCATCAGGGGTCCTGTGGGAAAGAACCAAGTGAATCAGTCAACGTTATTTTGACTGCAAGTGACAGAGAACAAATCAAATGAGTAAAAGCGAAAAATGAGATTTATCAAGTTATATAATTCTCAAGTATAATTCCAATACTTTGGCCACCTGATACAAAGAGCTGACTCATTGAAAAGACCCTGATTCTGGGAAAGACCGAGGGGAGGAGGAGAAGGGGACGACAGAGGATGGGATGGTTGAGTGGCATCACTGACTCAATGACATGAGTTTGAGCAAGCTCCGGGAGATGATAAAGGACAGGGAAACCTGGGCGTGCTATAGTACATGGGGTCGCAAAGAGTCGGACACGACTGAGCGACGGAACAACAGTTGTCAGGTCCTGGGAGAGGGCTGGCTTTAGGTATGGCTGGATCCAGGGGCTCAGACAGTGTCAGGAGTTCTTCCCATTTCTCACCTCTGCTTTTATTCTTAGTGGTTGTATTCACAGATCTTCCCAAGGAGTGGCAGCTCTCACCTTACATCCCACCAGCTTAGCTCCCTCAGGAGAAAGAGAGCTCTGCCTTGCACGTGTCCTAGAAATGTTTGCAGGCTGAATCTCACTGCACCACCCACTTGCCAGTCCCAGGGCAGGGATAGAATAGACTGGCCAAACCTGAAGCATGTGCCCACCCCTGAGGGGGCCAGTGGGAGGTGCTTTCCCAAAGGGGATGGACATGGCTGCCTGGAGGAGGAGGAGGTGCTAGGTGGGCACAACAGCTGCTGCGTGCCGCCAGGGCCTCCTCTCCTGGACACGCCATGCATATCCAGGAGCTGTTTCTCATGAACAGAAACCCCACAGGCTTTTGATGGCTTAGGAAGTGTATGAATTTTTTCCTATTGGTACGGGGTTTCCCAGGTGACTCAGTGGTAAAAAATAACTGCCAATGCAGGAAACCTGGGTTTGATTCCTGGGTCAGGAAAATGGTCTGGAGTAAGAAGTAGCAGCCCACTCCAGGATTCTAGCCTGAAGAATCCCATGGACAGGGGATTTTGGCGGGCTGCAGTCCATGGGGTCACACAGTCGGACACAGCTGAGCACACACACCACACCACCGCAGGTGGCAGTGTGCGTTCTGCTGACCATTTTTATGGTCAGACATCAGTGATTTTTAGAAAGTTCGCCTAGTAGCATCTGTAAGAACATTGCTCTCATTGAACCTGAGTTGGCATTCTTTATCTGCTACTTTCTTACTGTGTCGTCTCACCTCCCTGGGCCTCGGGTCCCTGCTCTGAAATGGGCAGAACAATAGCACCCCTATCTCAGAGTCATGGGGAAAGGACCCTGCACTTGTGTGTGAAACCAGAGCTCATGGCAGGGCCCAGCACAGGAGGTACACGGGAAGCAGCTGAACGTACTCCTGGAGGTGTGGTGGGGAAAGCTTGGCTTGTGGGGTTGAGCAGAAGTGGGTTCAAATCACAGCTCCTCCCTCCATGACTCTGCACTGAGGGCAAGACATTTAACCCTCGTGAACCTAACTTTTCTCATCAACAAAAGGAGGTCAGATGAATTAATCCCTCACAGGACTTGTTGTAAAGATGAAATGAGGTTACAGCTTTCATATGTGGGTGTAAGACACCTGGTTCAGGGCTGGTCACAATAAATGGGTACTTAAGCAGTTTAGTTTAATCCTGTGTAAAACACACAGAGAGCCAACAGTTCAGCAGTGTGTATTGTGCCACTAAGTGTGATGATTTCCACACTGTCATCTCTTACCTGGATACTGCAACCACCTCTTAATTGGTCTTCCTGTCTTGCGTTTGGCCACTTCTCATTCATTTCCTACCCTGTCTGGATAACAGGTTTCTAGCACAGAAGAGGCAACACATGGAAGAATGCTCTAAGAAGAGAACTGGGAAACTTCCTAGAAGGGGGAAGAGACCCCCCCCCCCCCACCCCCCATTGGCAGGAATTCCTAACGGGTACATGAAGGCTAAACTTCATACCTAAGAACAATGTGGGGCTTCCCTGGACATCCAGTAATTAAGACTCTGCACTTCCACTGCAGGGGTGCAGGTTCGATCCCTGGCTGGGAAACTAAATCCCACATGCCTGCACGGTGTGGCCAAGAAAAAAAAGAACAATGTAATTTTAGCAAGGAAGTAAAATGCCAAGAGTACATCATCGCCTTTAAAGATGACAGTTTTTCTCAGAGGCCATGACAGGCAGGGGGGAGATGACGGGGTTTCCTGTGGGCTGATCTGAGGCTATCACCCCAGCCTTCTCAACTCAGGTAGCCAGAGATGGGCCCTGCCAGCGGTCTCGAGGCTGCCTCTGCCAGTGTCCATGAATGCGACCTTGAGCAAGTCAAAGGCTACCAGACAGTGCTGTCCTCCAGCTGACGTTTCTTGAGCACCTGCTGTGTGCCAGGCCCTACTCTAGGCCCTGAGAATAAAGCAACTGGCAGTCAACAAAGCAGACAAGATCCTTGTTCTCCAGGAGTTGCCACGTTAGTGAGGAAAGACAGAAACAAAAGGAAGAGAGGCAGCCGCTTGTTAAGATGAGTGTGGCCGAGTAACACACTGTAACTTGAGTAACGGGCAGAAAAGCAGAGGGGATGACATCATGGGTAAGACAGTCAAGGCCTCGTGGGAGGGTGACATTTCAGCCCAGACCTGAAGGAGGGCAGGCAGGAGCAAGCCATGTGGGGATCTGGGGGAAGAAGTTCCAGGCCTCAGGATGGTCCGCGGGAGCCTCAGGAAAGGAAAAGTTTCTGATTCATTCAAGGAGCAGCAGCAGGCTGGTGTGGCTGGGGCAGAAGGGGAGCGTAGCAGGAGCCGGCAGAGAGGTGACGGGGCGGGTCATGAACCTGGAGCCTACCCTGACGTTTTCCTCTCCCCACCACCAGCTGCTGAGGAAGAGGCACATAGGCAATGACATCGTGACCATCATCTTCCAGGAGCCCGGGCGCTGCCGTTCACCCCCAAGAACATCCGTTCCCACTTTCAGCATGTCTTCATCATTGTCCGGGCCCACAACCCCTGCACTGATAACGTCTGCTACAGGTACACGCCCCTCTCCCCCGCTGCAGGCACAGAAAGTCAGGAAAGCTGGCTTCCAGCAGCCGGGGAGCGTGGGGGTTGGGGGAGAGAGCGCACGGCTGGCCCAGGCAGGCAGCTGCCCACGTTTCTTGTCCGTGCTTCAGTAGGGGAGCTCTACTCACTCATACCCACACCTCCTGAGAGAGTGGTTCTTAACCAGAAAGGGCCATGTCATCCCAGTTTCGACAGAGAAACCATCAGGAATTTGTTTTTGCCTGGAGTCTTTTGGCTGCAAGTGACAGAAAACCCACCTCAAAAAGGTGGTCACAGGGCTTCCCTGGCAGTCCAGTGGTTAAGACTGTGCTCTTCCAGTGCAGAGGGCACAGGTTCGATCCCTGGTCGGGGAACTAGGATCTCACATGCCTCGTGATGCACGAAAAGAACATAAAAAAATAAATGAAGAGGCAGTCTTACATGCTGGCTATCATAAGTGACACATTCAGGCCCACCTGGAGGGGTTCCACTTCCCTGTACATCGTTTCATTTGCTGGCAGCTCCAAGCTTAGCATCTTGCCAGCTGCGGACCCAGCAGAAAGAGAGCCTACTTTTCCCAGAAAAAGAAGCCCCAGAACTGAGGCTCATTGACCCACGTGGGGTCACATGCCCATCCCAAAGCAAGACTAGCAACTCTGCTGGGCATGGGGCGCGTGGCTGAGAGGCACCAGAGTGTGGCCCAAAGGAAGACTGGAAGATCCAAGGATGGAGGCAGGGTAGACAGGGGCAGCCCCCTCGGGAGACAGAGCTGCTGCTGCTGCTGCTAAGTCACTTCAGTCGTGTCCGACTCTGACCCCATAGACGGCAGCCCACCAGGCTCCCCAGTCCCTGGGATTCTCCAGGCAGGGAGACAGAGAGAGCTGAGGGTTCTTAATTCGAAGATCAATAAGTGCACAAGGGACTTCCCCGGTGGTCCAGTGGCTAAGGTTCCACGTTCCCAGTGCTGGGGGCCTTGGTTCAATCCCTGGTCAGGGAACTAGGTCACTCATACCACAACAAAGACCTAGTGCAGGCAAATAAATAAATAAATGTATTAAATAATACTGTGTTACAAGCTTCAGTCCCGTTCAATGTCCTCCCCCAAGCACCAGTCTCATCGGAGGACATGGCCAGCCCCCACAGGACAAATGGAAAGTGCTCTGGGTGTGGAGTGAGGAGAGTGCTGTAGTTCTTGAAAACCATCCTATCAATAACCTGGGCCCAGGCCAAGGTCTACATTGGTCCCTGGTTAGCATCACAGACACTGGTGCCTGGGCTTGGGAGTGTTCAGTTCAGTAGCGTCCGACTCTTTGCGACCCCGTGAACCCCAGCATGCCAGGCCTCCCTGTCCATCACCAACTCCCGGAGTCCACCCAAACCCATGTCCATTGAGTCGGTAATGCCATCCAACCATCTTATCCTCTGTTGTCCCCTTCTCTCGCCCTCAATCTTTCCCAGCATCAGGGTCTTTTCAAATGAGTCAGCTCTTCGCCTCAGGTGGCCAAAGTATTGGAGTTTCAGCTTCAACATCAGTCCTTCCAATGAACACCTGGAACTGATCTCCTTTAGGATGGACTGGTTGGATCTCCTTGCAGTCCAAGGGACTCTCAAGCGTCTTCTCCATCACCACAGTTCAAAAGCATCAATTCGTTGGCACTCAGCCTTCTTTATAGTCCAACCCTTACATCCATACATGACCACTGGAAAACCATAGCCTTGACTAGACAGACCTTTGTTGGCAAAGTAATATTAGTTTGCATTTAAAGGGAAAAAAAAGTTTGAAATTAGATGCAAAAGGTAAAAATTTTTTAAGTTAAAGATCAAAATTCACCTTTCATCTCTTAAGTCCACCTCATCCCATTGCCCTCGCAGAGGCAATTGCTGTTAGTGATTTCCTGATAACCTAGGCCCATACAGGCAAATGTGTGGAAGTATCCTTTTCCACCTTTTTAATTAATACAGGTGGTATCATATCCCACACACTGTTTGTTCTGCATCCTGTATTTTTTTACTCAGCAGATTTTGAGAACTTTGCACACCAGTCTGTAAAGTGTTTTTCCCTTTATGGCGGTGTATTATTCCATTACATAGATGCCTAAGAATCTCCCCCTATGCCTTAGCGATGGGTATTGGGGTTGTTTCCTGTCACCTGTTAACTACATTCCACCTTGCAGTGCTATTATTAACACATTCCCTCCACGTAGTTTTGTGACGGAGGGGCAGTGGTTTGTTTTCGGCCATGCTATGCTGCCTGTGAGATCTTATTTCCCTGGCCAAGGATTGAACCTAGGCCCTCGGCAGGGAAAGCACTGAGTATTAACCAGTGGACCACCCAGGAGTTCCCCATAACCTAGTTTAGACTCTCATGGCACACAGCTGGGATAGGTAAGGTCCTCAGCATGGAGTTACTGGGCCAAACGGTATGTGCATAGGTGCTCTGGGTGGACTCGATGAAATTGCCAAGAACCTACCAGTTTCTACTCATTTGAAAAGACCCTGATGCAGGGAAAGATTGAAGGCGGAAGGAGAAGGGGACAACGGAGGATGAGATGGTTGGATGGCATCACCGACTCAATGGACATGAGTTTGAGTAAACTCTGGGAGTTGGTGAAGGGAGGCTTGGCGTGCTGCAGTCCATGGGGTCACAGAGTCAGACACGACTGAGCTAACCAGTTTCTTGTCTGGGCCAGATACGTGAGAGGAGGCAGGGGGGTTCCAACATGCAGGAAGGGTTGTGGACCACCAGGCTGGATGTGTTGCCGCTGGGAGCCAGCACACCAGGTGGAAGGCCTGCGGCCCCTTCCCCCACCCATGCTTGTTTTCAGGACAGAGCTCCAGCTCAGAGGGCTTGTGCCTCCAGGCTCCCTGTAGGCCTGAGGTTACAAAGATAGAGTTGTTCTTGAACATGCGCAGACATGTGTGCGCACACACCCTTATAGCACATTAGAGGCAGGAGGTGCTGGGTGAGCCCTTCTCCCCTTTCTCCTAACCGTGAGCTCCCCTCTCCTACCTGGCTTATCATGGGAGCCTGCAGCCGACCTCCGCGCTTTCCAGGCCAGCCTTCATGTGGTTTCCAGAGGGTTTCTTTTTGTTCTGACGTACCAAGCTTTCTTGGTTTGTTTTTTTTTTTTTTGCAATTCAGAATATTTTCATTATGCAACATTTCAAACGTTCTGAAAAGTACAGAGAATAACAGACACCCATGTGCCCACCACCAGATCTCACAGATGTTAACATTTTGCCGTCTTTGCTTCAGCTCTCGCTTTAATTTTGAAGAAAGAAAATGTTAGAGATGCAACCAAACTGCCCCCTCCCACAACCCCTTTTCTCCCCTCCTGCACACATAGCTGTTCTCTGGACAGACCTTTCCCTGTCCTCTCTTCTCCCCATGACCCTAGACACATTTCTGTCATAGAACTTGTCACACTGTAAGAATAAGGTTTTTTTTAAGATTTATTTGTTTTATTTCTTGGCTGCAATGGATCTTTATCACTGCACACGAGCTTTCTCTACCTGTGGTGAGCAGGAGCCGCTCTCTGGCTGCAGCGCACGGGTTTCTATTGTTGTGGCTCCTCTTGTTGCAGAACATGGGCCCTGAGGGCGTGGGCTTCAGTAGTTGCAGCTTCCGGGCTCCAGAACACTGGCTCAGTAGTTGTGGCACACAGGCTTAGTTGCTTCAGGGCAACTAAGAGAGATCTTCCCAGGGAGATCTTCCCAGACCAGGAATTGAACCAGTGTCCCCTGCATTGCAAGGTGGATTCGTAACCACTGGACCACCAGGGAAGCCCCAGGAACAAACAGTTGATGTGGCTGGTTGCCTCCCTCAAGGGTCACACCATGTCACACTCACCTTCATACATCTGTGCTGGGCAGCCTTGTGATGTAAAGGACCCCAGAGATGCCTTGGCAACTAGGCAGATGCCTGACCCAAACATTGTAGGTCCTGGGAAAATAGCTGTTGAATAAATGATTGTGGGTGTCTAGAAATACTGAGCTCCAGTGACCAGGTGACCTGGTGGTCACACCATCTCTTGGCTGTATAACACAGTACTGAATGGCACACCAGCACCCCCACAGCCTGTGAGCTGTGAACACCCCATTCCTCCTGCTGGGGAAATGAGGGACCAGCCATTCTGATTGTCCAGAAACCGTCAGTAGCTTGCAGTTCCACGATTCTTAAAAGCATGAATCAGGACTATGGGAGAAGCCAGAATCTGTCACTATGAACAGTCAAGTCCTGAATGAAGAAGTTGCACAGCTAGTCATAGCTGCAAAGCCCAGTCTGAAGGCAGCATTAATCAAAGTGGAGAGACTGGCAAGGTCATCTCACATGTCCCCTGGCCTGGAGGCAAGGCCCCCTGCAGGGTTTCCCACAGGAGAAAACCTGCCTGGTTTGGGTGGCCTCTGAAGGACCTCTCCCCCAGGAAATGCCTTTTTCTGTCAGACCTACATGTTGGCAGGAACCTATTTCTTCTTGGTCTGTCCGTTCAAGTCTAAATCATGACTGTAATCAGTACTGAACACCTGTGCTGGCCCCGGGGCATCCGCGAAGCCCAGAGTGGCACCTGCCCTCACACATTGCCAGAATGTGGCCATGGAGCTAGGGAGCACAGGGCCTGGCCTTCCTGGGTCTGCAGGAGCTCCCTCCATGGTCTCTGCACCTGCTCTGGCCCCTTTCTTCATGGGGCAGCCACGGTGATCCCTGCAGATGGTCCATCTGGCACCTGTGTTCATCGGGGACCCACAGGAAACAGGTGCCCCCCACTCAGGGTTTTTTGGTTTGGTTTTAATTTATTTGGCTGTGTCTGGGCTTAGTTGCAGCACACGGGATCTTTCATTACAGCGCATGAGCTCTCTAGTTGTGGCGCACGGGCTCAGTAGTGACAGGCTTCGTTGCTCCATGGTTGTGGGATCTTAGTTCCCCGACCAGGGATCAGACTTGAGTCCTCTGCATTGCAAGGTGGATTCTTAAGCAGTGGACCACAAGGGAAGTCCCCTACTAGGGTTTTAACTGAGAGATTAATGAACAGGCTGATAGGTGTGGCTAGGGCTTCCCTGGTGGCTCAGACGGTAAAGAATCTGCCTGCAATGCAGGGTTCCATCCCTGGGTCAGGAAGATCCCCTGGAGGAGGGCATGGCAACTCACTCCATTCTCACCTGGAGAATCCCATGCACAGAAGAGTCTATGACAGTCTACCCTCAGTGGGGTCACAAAGAGTCTGACAAGACTGAGCAGCTTTCACTAATAGGTGTGGGTAGGTTAAAGGAACCAATATAGGAAAGTGAGGCATCCAGGAGCCAGCAATAGCAAGGAGCCATTACCCACCATGAGGGATGAGGTCAGAGGGGACGGGAGACATTTCTGGAAACCAGGGAGAAGTATGGCTCTGGGAGAGGGGCCACCCCTCAGAAGCTGTGGCTGTTGAGCAAAGGACCACAGCCACTGTCCTAGCTTGACAGGCAGGCAGTGAAGAGAAAGAAAGACTCCACCCTCTCTCTCTCTCCCCTCCCCTTTATCCTGGCCAGGGGAACTGGTGAAGCTGACACAGCCTGTGGAAACCCACTTCCGGGGTGCTGGACGGGGCAGAAAATGGCAGAGACTAGGTCTGGGGGTGCAGATGGTCGAATGGGTGGTGGTTTTCCCAATCAGGATGCAGAATGCTTGCTCACTGTCAAGGCCCTGCCTGGCCTGGTCCCTGCTGACCTCACCAGCCTTCCACCGTTTACTCTCTGGGCTCTGGCACGCCAGCCGCATCTCACCCTGTGCGTGCTCTTTCCTGTCAGGTCTTATACCTCCCATGCCCATTGCCTGCAGCACCCTCTCCTCTGCTCTTCCTTTGGCTCCTACTCAGCCTCAGATCCCGGCTTAATTTCTCTTCCTCATAGCACCACACCCAGAACACTAACTCCCCAGGGCCGTCCTGGAAGTGCTGGTCAGACACATGCCCTGGTCAAGTTGGGTGGAGGGTCAGGAGTCAAAACTTAAACAAGCCTTACACTGTGGTTAGGTTTCATGAAATAGGTTTAATCAAGAATCTCATTACTTTAAAAATTGTCTTACAGTATCTTAAAAATTGTCTCTCCCCAACACCATGATCACAAGCTGACATTTTTATAGAAGGTGAATGCAGTACTCTTTAAGAAAAAACCTTCTTTTTAGTATTTCATACTGTTTTTTAATTGTAACTGTGTAAATAGAATAATTCACTCATGGTATACCTGGAGGCTTTTTTTTTTCTTTAATTGGCTACATGTAGCAGCATGTGAAATCTTAGTTCCCCAACCATGGATTGAACCCATGCAGTGGAAGCTCAAGAGTCCTAACCCCTGGATTGCCAGGGAGTCCTTGGAGCCCCCTTTAAATTAAATGTCTTCCCCTGCTCCCTGGGTGCTCACTCTGGCAGGTGCGATAGCCTTTCTGCCTGATCTTTGAAGTCATCAAAGATCACTCAGTGGCCCTGTAGCCACTGAGTCTCGAGTTGGTCATCGCAGCATCTTAACAGAGATTCATCAGCTCTGAACCTAACTTAGCAGCCAGTCTCCTGCCTCCCAGCTCAAGGCTGCCTCTACCTGGGAGCCTCGGTGGATGGAGAGCCTGCGTCCCTCTCCTCTGTTTCTCCGCCTTGCACTTTCCCTCCCCTAGGCTCCCTGCCAGTTTCTGACCTGTCCAGGGAGGGAGCACAAGAGGAAACAAGAAGCGAGAAATTACCACTGGAGCTGTGGTGACAACTGCTGCAGGGACTAGCGAGTGCCTTTCTTTCTACCAGCTAAATAATTTCTGGACTCTGGGCTCTTCAGGGGCTCCCGACCTCCTTCCAGAGCTCCCAGGCAGGAGCAGCCCCCAGTCTCCTTCCAAACTTAAGGGTCACCGAGGAGGCCCCTATTTCAGGGAGGGAATGGAAATGACAGGCCCACTTTTTCCGTGAATTTTCCTCCCAATAAGATTCTCCCTCTCTAGTTTGCATAATGGGAGAGGAAGTTCAGGAATTTGGGGGAGAAGGTTTTAGATCATTTCTTTTATACCTTCTCATTCAGTTGCTGTATGTTTGTGTCCTAATGGCAGCTCAGTTAAAACCAAAGTAGGGGACTTCCCTGGCGGTCCTGTGGTTAATACTTCGCCTTCGAGTGCAAGGGATGCAGGTTCGACCCCCTGTTTGGGGAGTCGAACCTGCAAAAGACCAAGACATAAAACAGAAGCAATATTGTAACAAATTTAATAAAGATTTTTTAAATGGTTCACATCAAAAAAATCTTTAAAAAAAAAAAAAAGTAGGAAGGGTCCCATCCTAACTTCCCCGTGTAGTGAATTTTCAAAATAACCTTTGTAGAGATGATTTACAAAGCATGTTCATGTTACGCAAGTGTCTGAGAGAAGTAAACCACAGAATGTTCCATATCAGTCTGATTTTCTTATAGTAACATTGCTTAACGAAAAAGTCAGAGGCTCACAAACATCATTTCTTCTTGGCTTACTCATCTGCAGGTTGGCTGAGGCCTGGCTGCCCTTGACTGCGTGTCTGCTCCAGGCACCCTCATTCTCCCGGACCAGTAGACCCCAGAGCATGTTCACTTCATGGAGAGGGCGGGTACATAGGAGGCAAGCCTGGCGCACATGCCCATTTGTGCCTTTGCTCGAATGCCATTAGCCAAATCAAACCTCATGACCAAGCTTAGGATGAACAGGGCGGGGATGTACCTATCCATAAAGGTAGAGAGAAAAGGGATGAATCTTTGCAAAACTATAATTTACCACAAGCCTGTATGTATGTAAAACAAGAATAACTGAAGTTGAACAGTGTTAGGAAAATTACCCTTTAAATATCAGTGGATGTTCTAACATCTGCTGTATAGGAAGTAAAAACGCATATGTGTACCCTAAGACTTTCTCCAGTTTCCAGTCTAGTCAGCTGGCAACTTACTAATTAGATGTAGACTTCCTTTCTTAGAAAGGAGACTCCTCTTTCTGATCGTGTATTTTCTTTCTAAAGGGACTCTCAAGTGCCTTTCTTTCCACCATCTAAAAAATTTCTCCCTTCTCAGTATGGCAGTGACCCGATCCAAAGACGCCCTCCTTTCGGCCCCCCGATCCCTAGCGGAACCACATTCCGAAAATCTGACGTCTTCAGAGACTTCTTGCTGGCCAAGGTGATTAATGCCGAGAACGCTGCGCACAAGTCTGACAAGTTCCACACCATGGCCACCAGGACCCGCCAGGAGTACCTCAAGGACCTGGCGGAAAACTGTGTCTCCAACACACCCATTGACTCCACCGGCAAGTTCAACCTCATCTCCCTGACCTCCAAGAAGAAGGAGAAGACAAAAGCCCGGGCAGGTGCCGAGCAGCACAGTGCTGGGGCCATCGCCTGGAGGGTGGCGGCTGAGGACTATGCGCAGGGGGTAGAGATAGACTGCATTTTGGGAATTTCCAACGAGTTTGTGGTGCTCCTAGACCTACGCGCTAAGGAAGTGGTGTTCAATTGCTACTGCGGGGATGTCATCGGCTGGACCCCAGACTCCTCGACAATCAAAATCTTCTACGGGCGAGGGGACCACATCTTCCTCAAGGCCTCTGAGGGTTCTGTGGAGGACATAAGAGAAATTGTCCAGAGACTGAAGGTAAGGGAGAGAGCCCCTCAAGGTGCAGCAGTTCTGTGGTCTGGCAGAGGCCTTAGGAACCACTGAAGTACCTCCCTGAGCCCGGTCAATTGGCCCAGGACACTCGTCAGCCCCAAGAGAATCAGAATTCACTTTACACACCAGGGGTCTAGTGGGTTCTGCAGCCTGGGTTCTCCCTGGGGAAGACTTGGGCCAAAGATCTGAGGCTCTCCATGTCATCACCTTGAGAGGACAAAAAGCTTATTTACTCACTCTAGATGTTTAAATTCATGTTAAAAATGTAAGGATACTTTCCAGAAGAGTTAAAATATTGGATTGGCCAAAGAGTTCATGTGGATTCTTCTGTACCTTCTTACAAAACACCAGATGAACTTTTTGGCCAACTCAACAGAATGAAAGACTTCCGGACCTTTAAAATATAGGGGTGGAAGCAGGATATTGGGGGTGGGGTGTAAAAAAGCATAAGAAAACAAATTATGTGGCAGGAATAATTCCACATCAGTAATCATAATAAATGTAAGTGATTTAACATTCTCTGTTAAAGAACAGAGACTCACAGTCTAGATTAAAAAATCTTACCCTAACCTTTTGGCAGCTCAGGCTCAGACAGCTCCCAACCAAAGGTAGCAGATTGGTCTCAAGTCAGATGACAGTTTAGTTGGTAATGGTCGTTGGAAGCATTGGGCTAAGAAGTACTAAGGCTACCTCAGAGCCCCGGGTGAAGGAACGCTGTGGTCAGTGATTGGCCCTCAGTGGGTTTAACAGAATGTCAACCATGAAATAAAGAAGGCAGTATATCACGGGAGTTAACAACACAAGTTCTCAAGTCAGAAGGCTTGGCTTCAAGTCCCAGCACTGCCACTTACCAGCTGTGTAACCTCACCACGTTACTTAACCACTGGGTGACTCAGTTTTCCCATCTGAAAAATGGGAACAGTGATCATCCTACATCATGTGGAAGTATTAAGGACTGGATGACTTATGTTGCCCAGGCAAGCTGGCCTGACTTAGGAGGCTATGATCTCCAGAGGCCAGTATCACAGCCAGCCCTCTTTACCCTTCTAGGCTTTTGTACTCGTTCCTTGAGTTCAGGTGGGATTGGTAAAGACCAGCTTTCAGCTTCCCTGACTCCAAACTTCATGCCCCGCCTTAAACTACAGCAACAGCTAGTGTGTAGATTTCCCATTAGGATGTGAGGTCCGTGAACAAGGGCCTCTGTTTTGCTCACTTGCTTATCTCATTTGTGTAGATCAGGGCTGGCATATAGTAGGTGTTTATTAAATGCTGATTAGTCAATTAGCTGAATAAGATGATTGACCCCTGATTGTGTGCTCATGACCGTTGATCTCACAGCCCTCCACCCGCCCCATGGAGTGTAGGCACTGTTTTTACCCCATTGGACCCATGAGGAGCATGCGGCTCAGAGAGGTCACACAGCCAGTAGGTGGCAGACTGGGATCTGAATACAGATTTTTCTGACTCCAAAACCTGTTTGGCCCAATCTTGAGACTAATGACTAACTGCCTACTCAAGCTGTGAAAGTCAACATGTCTAAGAGCAAGCTCCTGATTTCATTCCCCTTGCCTCCCGGGGTTCTCCTATCTCATCAGAGAACAAGCCCATCACGAGTGGAATTGTAAGCCTCAGCACCAGCCTCACTCCTCTGTCTCTCATACCGACATCCAGTGTGTCGGCTCCACCCCCGGAGGCAGACTCTGCTACTGCTGCCCCTTCTGCAACCCCTCTTGGCTCCAGTAGCCTCCTTGCTGGTCTCCTTTGCCTCCTTGCTTGCTTCCCTGGGGTCTGTTCTCAGGAAGGTTGTCAGAGGGATCTTGATCATGTCCCTGCTCTGCTCAAACCCCTCAGCTCACTCCAGGTATAAGCCCAGTTCCCTATGGTGGCCTGTGAGGCCCTACATGGCTGGGCTGTCTATCACTCTTGTCTCCTTATTACTCTCTCTGCTCCAAGAACACAGACTTCTATGTCCAGAGTGGGCTCGTCGGGCAGTCAGCCTCAGGGCCTTTGCACTACCTGTGCCCTCTCACTGGAACACATTCTTCATCCCCACATGCCTCCCTCCCTTTCTACATGCGTTTATTCAAAGGTCACCTATCGGTGAGGCCTTGTTATCCAAAATTGTAAAAACCCCCTCCACAACCTGGCCTTGAGCTTGTTCCACCCACTTTCCCTGCTTTGTCGCAGTAGCACCTACCACCATTTGACATGTGTTTTTACATATTTGTTGCGTCCCCAGCACCTGGGCCAGTGTCTGGTGTGCAGCAGACACTCAGTGACCGTGGACGGAATGCACGGATACGTGCTGTCTGCAGTGATAGCAAAAGTGGCCTTTCACAGGGGGCCAACTATCTTACTCCTTGCAGCCTTGCACAACCTTGCATTTCTTCTTCGCAAAAGCCAATGAGGGAGATTCTATCATTAACTCAATTCACGGTACACAAGGGCGATGACTTCAAAGGGAAGAAGCGTTTTGACTCCCAAAGCAGGGGCCATGGTCTGGATGAAGCCAGTCATGAGTTTCTCTTTTGAGGCACTAAACTGTAGGCTTTCCTTTCAAACAAATTTGTTTTAACTTCTTAATCATGGAAGATTTCAAACAGACGCAAAAGTAGAGAAACTCGCCTAGTGAACCCCTAGCCTTATCACCAGCTTCCGTAGTTATCAGCCTGGGGCCCATCTTGTTTCTCCCTTTCCTCTCTCCCTTCCCTTGATAATTTTGAAACAAATCCTAGACATCCTGTCATTTCATCGGTAAATGTGTCAAGATTTATCTCTAAAACATACGGCTTCTGAAAAATGGCTATTTTGCCTATTCTATATTAAAAAAATGAATAGTAATTCCTTAGTGACATAAACAAGTTGGGCCATGAAATCAGTTACTGGATCTCAGCAGGCAATTTTCAAGGACAGGGTAGAAAAGAATGAAGCACTGAGGAGGCACCTGGTCTCATGGAGCTTCGTCCCAATTCCACATGTTTCCTCACCTCCCAAATGCTCATTGTCCAGACTAGCCAGGAACAGATGTGTTTACATCTTCAGGTAAGTCCTTCACCATCCACACTCGTTTCTTGCTACCCACACTTGGGAACGTCTGTGTGGATTGCAAAGAATCCACTTTTGTGTATGTGGATACACGTGTAAATGGATGAATGCACAGCGTGGCTTGTGACATAAGATTCTTACTGTGCAGCTCTAATGAGTACATCAGATAGCATCATTTCTAATCAAGAAGTGACTTCTCATGGGAAATGTCAACTGTTACCCAGCCGCTTTCCTTAAGGCAGTTTTTAGGCAGGCAGATCTTGCTGTAACTTGGTTAACAGCTCCGGCTTATCAAGTTAATCTTTTTATTCCAAGAAGAAGAGGGAATCCCTAAGGATATGCTGAAGCTCTAGGTGTTCTGTTCAGTGGCTTCTTCTATCTATGGTCATAGGTTAGCATGGCGAAAGTCTCCCACAAGTGAAGCAGGGAATAAATCAGAGAGAAGGCCCTCCCCATGTGGTCTGATTGGCTTCAGGATGGGGACAGTCTGAGGTGGAGGTTCGAAAGGGGTTTTTGCCTTGCAGAATGAGGTCCTGGAGTAAAGAATGGCGTCGAGCCCCCAGCCTAGAAAAACTCACAGGGTCTCTGGTCTCTGGCTTCTCCAGCTTACTCTGGTTACAGTCACTGTATCCATCAGGGCTTCAGACAGCAAAGGTTTATCTCACTCATGCCTCGTGTCCATCTCAGGTTGGGCTGGAGTCTGTGAACTCACAGACCCTAGCTGACCAAATAGGCGCTCTCTGGAATAATCCTAGTGGCCGTGGCAGAGGGGAAAGGCCTGAAAAGGGCCTCAAATCGGCAATGAAATGCCCCAGCTCAGACAATATGCCAGTCCCATTCACAGCTCATTGGCCAAAACAAGTGCATGCGTGCTAAGTTGCTTCAGTCGTGTCTGACTCTTTGTGACCCCATGGACTATAGCCCGCCAGGCTCCTCTGTCCATGGGATTCTTGGGCAAGAATCCTGGAGTGGGTTGTTATTTCCTCCTCCAGAGGATCTGCCCAACCCAGGGATCAAACCCGAGTCTCTTATGTCTCTTGCATTGGCGGGCAGGTTCTTTATCACTAGTGCCACCTGGAAAGCCCAAAACAAGTTCCAGAGACCACCAACCATAGAGAGGGTGGGAGGGGGCATGTGGAGAACACAACTCATGACCGCTGCCTCTGTATGAGGTGTGTACGTTTCTCCAGGAGTCAGGAGCCCAAGCTGGGACGAGGTGGGTGTCTGCGCGCCTGTACCCTGACATCACCTGGGAGAGTGGAGGGGTTGAGGGGGGGTCTTTGGCCTCAAAAGGGCAGAATCTCCCCCAAGAGCTGCCCCCGCTCCCCCCGAGCAGCTTGTGAAACTGGACCATGCGTGTGGCCCACAGGTGATGACCAACGGCTGGGAGACAGTGGACATGACCCTGCGGCGGAACGGGCTGGGGCAGCTGGGCTTCCACGTGAAGTACGACGGGACCGTGGCCGAGGTGGAGGATTACGGGTTTGCCTGGCAGGCCGGCTGCGGCAGGGCAGCCGGCTGGTGGAGATCTGCAAGGTGGCCGTGGTGACACTGACCCACGACCAGATGATCGACCTGCTACGCACCTCCGTCACCGTCAAGGTGGTCATCATCCCGCCTTTCGACGATGGCACGCCCCGGAGGTAAGTCTGTCCCCGCCCCGGAGAGGTCAGCAGCTCCCCAGGCGCTGGCCCTTGGGGCCCTTCCTCAGCAGGTGGTGATAATGGTATCAGGGTCCAAGTCAACATCTGTGGAACCCCTCCTGCAGGCGGTCATGGTCTAAGCTCTGCACGCGCATGCTGTCCCCTCCGGCCCCCACCACAGCCCCATGAGGTGGGCGCCCTCCTTAGTCGCACAGAGCATTCAAGTTCTTGCCTGAGGGAGTTCCTGCCGGTCCAGTGGCTAACACTGTGTTTCCACTGCAGGGGGCATGGGTTTGATCCCTAGTTGGGGAACTGAGATCCCACATACCTCGAGGTATAGCCAAAAAATAGTGGGAAAAAGACCTTGCCTAAAGGTCGGACGTGCTTCATCATTGGTTCAGCGCATTTTACTGAACCCCTATTGTGTTCACACTCCATTTGAAGTCTTGAGTAGGATTTAACAGCAAACAAAATAAAGGCCCCCCTTCCCTTGAGTGTGTGTCCTGACAGGCAGTCATTAAATAGGTGTGTAACACAGGACCAGGCAGTGAAGAGCTCCGAGGAGAAGAGCAGGGTCTAGAAGGGGCTAACAGGTGGTCAGGGAAGGCTCCCTGGTGGAGGCTGCCCTGTGATTTTCCAGGCCAGCAGAACCTAGGCCATGGACAGGCCAGGGCAGGGTCTCCAGAGTGTCAGCGTATGTAGGGAGAGGGTTCCTGCAGCACAGGGAGAGCGGTGTGGAGCACGCTGAGCAAGGCTGAGATGGAAGGGAGGGCCTGGGCGTCGGGGCAGACTGGGTGCCCTTCCTGGACGCAGTGCCAGGCTTGGGTTTTGTTAACTGGGAAGCCAGGGCAGGATTTGTTTCTTTTTGTTTTGTTTTAATGGATATTTCAAACATTTTTCTCTTGTTTATTTGTCTGCATCAGGTCTTAGTTGCCGCACATGGCATGTTTGTTGTGGCCCGTGGGCTTAGTCGCTCCATGGCTTATGGAATCTTAGTTCCCCAACCAGAAATCGAACCTGCATCCCCTGCCTTGGAAGGTGGATTCTTAACCCCTGGACCACCAGGGAAGTCACATATTTCAAGCATATTAAAAGCATGCTAAGTCCCCTGTTTCAACATTTGTCAACATGTGGCCAGTTCTTATTTTGTTTTTGTTTCTTTTTCATCCCATACCTCTCCACCTTACATTATTTGAAGCAGTGTCACTCCTTCAACTGTATCTCTACCCAGTCAGGACCTTTAAAAAATTTAACAGCCTGCCTCAACTCCCCTGTCCATCTTTAACTTTTTTTGTATCACAGGCTCTTCCTGTGGCATTTGGTTGATGACTCTCTCTCTTTTTTTTTTTTAATCTTATTTTTTTCTTACCTTTTGTTTTGAGAGGAAACCGGGCCTCTTGTTTTTCAGTTTTCCCTCTTCCTGGATTTAGCTGCTTGCATCCTGCTGATGTCCTTTAACCTGTTCTTCTAGCACGGGTATTTCCCACAAACTGGAATTCTGCATAAAAGCTTGATCAGATTCTAATTGAATTTCCCTTTTTTTTTTTTTCTGAAGATTTTTTTGATGTGGACCATTTTAAAGACTTCATTGGATTTGTTACAATATTTCTTTTGGTTTCTGTTTCGGTTCCTTGGCTGTGAGGCATGTGGGATCTTAGTTCCCTGACCAGGGATCGAACCCACCTTCCCAGGCTTGGAAAGCGAAGTCTTAACTGCCAGGGAGGTCCCTGAATTTCTTTTGGTCACAGCACTTCCCAGGTGTGCATCCATCAGGAGGCGCCACATGTCTGGCTGTCCCTGTGGGAGTGATACTAGGGGCGGTCAGAGGGTTCCGAGGGTGGCAGCCTGACCCTAAACGCTGAGCATTTCCTCTCAGCAGCCGTTTGTGATCCTTGTCTGGATCCCTGTGTCATGACAGGTCACACTCAAGTGATGTCCTCAGTTCTAGCCTGCCTTCTTTATTTTTAAAAAATTTATCTATGTATCTATCTTTGTGCTGCGTCTTTGTTGCTGCACACCAGGTTTCTCTAGTTGCCATGAGCAGGGGCTATTCTCTAGCTGCAGTGCACAGGCTTCCCATCGCAGTGGCTTCTCTTGTCGCGGAGCACAGGCTCTAGGGCACGCGAGCTTCAGTAGTTGCTGCTCCCGGGCTCTAGAGCACACAGCGTCAGTAGTTGAGGCTCACAGGCTTAGTTGCCCCTAGACGTGTCGGATCTTCTCAGACCAGGGATTGAACCTGTGTCCCCTGCATTGGCAGGTGGATTCTTAACCACCGGCCCACCCACCAAGGAAATCCTTTCTTCATTGATTGGCTGGAATTCTTCCAAAAAGAACATTCCTTCAGCAACCATTTGATTCCTCTGAGATATAATTTGTACAGAGAAGGCAGGATAAAAGTGATTCCGAGAAGAATGAATTGGTACCCTAGCAACCTCCAGCGATGACTTGGAAACAGTGGTTCTAGAATCACTACATCCCAAGGCTGGAAGCACAGCTGCACAGAGGACAGTCTGGGCCTGGGCCCTCATAGCCCCGATGAATGGATTGGGGAAGACAACCAGTAAGAAAGTAAGCCAGTGAGATGGTTCACCCAGTCCAAGTGGAAATCACTGGGCGTAGCGGGAAGGCAGACCTGCAGGGAGGTTGCCTGTGTTTGAGCCCAGGCTCCTCGTCTTATTAACTGTGACCCTGGGCAAATGTCCCCACCACTCTGTGCCTATTTACTCATTTATAAAAGAGGGACGTTAATGGAGCTTTTGCCCAATAGTGGCTGTAAGGTTGGAGGAGGCGAGCCCCACAGAGCACACAGAACAGGACTTGACGTGTAGGAGGCACTCAGAAGATACCAGCCGTGAGGTCCTGGGTGTGAGGAACATTAGGCCTGACCTGACATCGGACTGGGTGGTCAGGGAAGGCCTGGGGGTAGAAGGAACCAAGAGACAGGCCCTGTCGGGAGGGGAGGGTAAGAACAAGAGGCCCTTGGGTTGTTGACAGCCCAGAAGGAGGGACTCATGGCTGGAACAGGGTGAGCCAAGAGAAAGGCACGCGATGAGGGGACACAGAGCTTAACACACGTGATCTCCCAGGGCTGGTGTGACCCCTGGTTTACAGATAAGAAAACTGACACCAGGGTGGACCACTGTCTTGTGCAGAGTTGCATGGTTACTAAGTGGCGAAGCAAAACTCAGTCCGGGTTTCCCATCTCCGTGTATTCTGCTGCCTCTCAAAGCAGTCTCAACCTGTGGGCATGTGAGTCCTGGCTGCACCCTCCCACCTTCCTGAGTCTTGCTTGCTCTGAACTTGGTGGGGGACAGTTTTGGGCAGGGTTCAACCTGCCACCCAGGTGCCAGTCCCCTAGCCTTGGGACTCCAGTCAGGCCCCAGGAGTCCCCTTCTCCCAGCCCTCTTCCGGGGCTTCCTCCACCCGTGCATGGGGCCAAGGCCAGGCCACACCCACACCGAGCTCTGCAGGGGCAAGTCAAGCTGAGGTAACCCTTCTGCCTTGTTGCATACACACACAGACACACACACACACAGTAGCAGCCCGCCTGCTGGATGACTCTCCAAAGCTCGGAAGCACCAGAGGCCACACAAATATCCTTGGACCTGCAGGTAGGGACCAGCTGAGTGAAAGGCAGCATCTGCAGGCTCTCTTCTCCAGTTCTGGGGAGATGAGGCCAAGGAGGGTGTGACCAGACAAACGGGTTCCACTCCCCGCCCTGTTTAGGAGGAAGGCTATCATCTGGCTCCCTTTACAAGGCAGTCACCGAAACAGGACAGGTGTGGGTTGGGACTTGCGTGGTGTGTTGGCTCTTCAAGCGCAGAGGGGTCTGGCTGACCTAGTTTGCAGAGCTGATAGCCCAGCTTGGCGGTTCCTCCAGCCTCTTGCTATGACCCTGGCCTCCTAGCCTGGGTGTCACAATCCCTGCTACCGGTCAGGCTTTGTAGGCCTGGGTCTGGGCCCCACGCTCTTTAGATACTGCATAGAATACAGGGGGTCATACACCCCCAGACTGTGAGGCTGGGGTTCTCAAGTGCGCCCTGCCCAGATGGGCCAGGTAGCCAGGAGGGACATCCCAGAGCCCCTGATGCGATGTGTCATGGGGACCTGGCGTGTTTATACAGTCTCATCTCACTGTCTGTCCTGCCTGATGGGGAAGCTGATCCAGGACACCTTTGGTTCCTCATTTGGATTCAAGATATCTGAAGGAGGAGGGGGTGCTCCTCCCTGAGAAGGGGAATTGAAACCCCACCAAGTAAGTGAGTTAGAGAGAGAGAAAGGAGTCCCCATGGCCTCCAGAAACTAGGCTGTTGGGAATCAAAGAGAAGGAGGCAGATAAGAAAAGTGGTTTGCGAACCTGGGCATCCATCACCAGGCGTCTTGCGCACACGGCTGAGAGGTTGGAGAGGGAATCTTTAGTGCAGCATTGTTGTCAAGCAAAAGACTGGAAGAAACTAGATGTCCAACCATAGGAGACTGGCTAAGTAAATCCCAGGTCATCCATGTGATGGAGTAAGAATTGATTGTTTACAGAAAATGCAGTGAGTCAAGAATATGTAAAAACCTGGCAGCTGTGGGTGCTTCTGGTGGACAGAGATGCCGCCTAATAACACTTTAAATTTTAAAAACAATCCTAAAACTGGATCAGTGAAAGGAGCTTCTTAAACTTTCTCATGTCAGCATCATCCCTGGCAGCTTGGTAAAATGCAGCTTCCTGGGCCCCGCCTCAAAGAGGACTGTGATTCAGAGGAGCTGAGATGGGCCCAGGCATCTGCTTTCCTTTACTGAGCACTCAGGGTAATCTAGATGCCAATGGATCTCAGATCACGGGGAAGGAATTTGTTCTAGAGCCCCCAGGTGGATTTGGCTGGACTTCAGAAAATGGAAAGAAGGCTTCTGCTTCTGAGCTTGTGGGAATGGCAGGCAGAATCCACAGAATCAGCTGGAGAAGGCAACCACAGCAATAGCCATATGTGTTAAGCACTTGGCATGCGCCAGACTTCCAGCTGATGCTTGCCACCACCCCCATTTTGCAGATGAGGAAACTGAGGCTCTGAGAAGGAAACTCCTTCACCCAAGACTACATGGGCCATAAGCAGCAGAACTGTGATCTGAACCAGCTATCTGCCTGCGGCGCCCTGGCTCTCTGTCATTCTGTGCTGCCCTCCAGTGATTGTTTTCCCTCTTTGAGGTCATGCCCAGGGACTCTTGGCCAAAGGTGGAGCTGTCAGTAACAGGGACAGAAGTCATGGGCCCGCAGAATCTACCCACTGGCTCCCAAACCACTGTCCCAGTGAGCCAGTGTGTATGGTGGTTAAAGTTGTGGGCTTTTGAGTCAGCTTACTATCTTTAAATCCGGTTTCTGGGAATTCCCTGGTAATCCAGTGCTTTCACTGCCAGGGCATGGGTTCAATCCCTGGTCAGGGAGCTAAAATTCTACAAGCCACATGGCACAGCCGAAAAAAGAAAAAAAAATAAGGGTAAATCAATCAATTCAGTTTCTACAGTTACTTAACTTCTCTGTGCCTCAATTTGCTGCTTTCTTCAGTGTATCTACTGATAATAACCAGCAACAGAGGTGAAGCAAAAAAGAAACTTTACTGGTTAATGCACCTAAGAAGACTGGGAGATAGGGCAAGATTGAAATGTGGCTTTATGCAGGGTCTTGGACATCTTCATCAAGATCTCTCTCACTTGTCTCATTTTCTGCGTTGCTATCATTCTCAAGCCACCTCTTCCTCCTCCC
>SJXQ01005678.1:159632-199512 GCA_006408695.1 Aepyceros melampus
ATCTCCCCAGTGCCCTGTCCTGGCCGCCTCCCTGAGCCCCCAGCCTCTGTGCCACCTCCTCTAGTCCACCCCCACTCAGTAGCCAGGGGGTCTTTGGCTGGCTGGCCATGTCTATCCCCTTCTCCAGACCCCACCCCCACGTGTCCCAGAGCTCTTGTGACACAGCCTCCACGCTTCACTGTGGCAGCAGGGACCCCTCCTCCTCCCCTGCCTTTCCAGCCTCGTGCAGTGCCCTGCACATCAGCCTCCCCAGCCCCTTCTCTCATCCGAGTACTGACCAGGCCCGACCCTTTTTAGCTTCTGACATCAGACAAGATGGGGTGAATTCAGGGTGGTGTGGCCATAGACCCCAGCCACTTCTGATCTCCTAGGCAGGCTGTGTGCTTTTCAGAATCCTCCCCGTGTTCTTCTGTCCATCCGAAAGTTCTTCACTATCTTTACCCCAACAGACTCCCTGGACCCCACTCTTCCAGTGTGAGTGCTGATGCTCCTCCAGGAAGCCTTCCCTGTACCCCACCTCCCACACAGTGACATGTTGCCCCCTGTGCCCTTGAGTTCCGTTTGTCTTTTTCTGACGACGGCCTTGAGTCCTCTCCATTCTGTTAGCCCAGGGAAGTGTGTGTGCATGCATGCATATTCGTGTATGTGTGCATGAACAGGCCTACTGCTCTCCCATATGTAACACTTTTTTTCTTATGATCGCCATCATACAGCTCAGGGTCTGGTAGGTCCTTGGTATATATTTGATGAAAGAATGGAGTGAGTGAGCTAGTTTGTTTAAATAGCATGCCTCACAATCATCCAGAGGGAGCGCTTGTTAAAATACTGATAACTGGGCCTCGCTCTCGAGTTTCCAGTTTAGTAGGTCTAGGGTAGGACATGCGATTCCAAGGCTGCTAGCCCAGGGAACACACTTCGAGAGCTGCTACACTAAGCCACTGCTTTATTCCAAGCCTCTGTTGTAAAATTGGGGGAAACGTACTCCTTCATCTTCCGGTAGCCACCATTCAGCTCTCAACCGCGTGGGTCCCAAGAGCCCTCTGTGTTCCAGGTGCCAGGAGAGAGATTTGAGATACTTACCCAGGGGTTCCTGTTATCAGCGCCTGCTGTGGTGAGAGAAGATCTCAGAAGGGACGCACACACTGCCAAGAGCTCTGATAGACTCAGGCCTTAGAGGAAGGAGCTCAGCCCAACCCCAGGTCTAAGCTGGCTGCCCAGAGCAGGTGGTATTTGAATAGGGCTTTGAGATATGAATAGGAGTTTGCCACAGAGAAGAGGGAGAAAGTCATTCCAGACAGAGCAGAGGCCACAGACATCAGTAAGCAGAATGGTGTGGAATGGAGAGGAGTCTGAGGTGTGGGGGCACCTGGGTGACAACAGTGGCTGAGGCTGGAAGTGGCAGGTGGCATGGAGCCATCAGCCAAGAATAGAGGTGGTAGGGATGATGCTTTTGGTAATTCCAAGGAGCATTTTTCCCCCTAAAAGGCCTGGTAGTCCGCCCTCCTATCTTATTGCTTTTAAACTATTTGAATAATTATAGATTCATAAGAAATTTAAAAGAAACATATAGAGCCCTCCTTGAATCCTTCACCCAGCCTCTCCAAATTTAACGTCTTGAATAACTAGTATAATATCAAAGCAGTTGACATTGGTACAATCCACAGTGCTTATTCAGAATACACCAGTTACCTGTGTGTGTGTAGCTGTGTGGAGTTTTGTCCACAGTTAAGACTCAACTGTGCCGTCATCATGAAACTCCCTCCGGCTACCCCTTTATAGCCACGCCCATACCCTCCCCCATCCCTCTGGCAACCAGTAATCTTTTCTGCGCCTCTTACTTCATGAATGCTGTGTAAAAGGAATCACACAGTATGTGGCCTTTTGAGATTTTTCTCTCAGTTGAGAGTCATCCACATTTTTGCCTGTATCTGTAGTCAAATCCTTACTTTTGCCAAGTTGTATTTGGTGGTGTGGTACCATTGATGAGTATTCAGGTAGTTTCTGGGTTTGGGCTGTGCAAATATTCATGCTCTGAACATGCGTGAAATAAGTTTTCACTTCTCTGCAATAAATGCCCAAGAATGCAGTTGCTTGCCAAAATATAGAAACAACCTAAATGGCTGTTGACAGATGAATGGATAAAGGAAACGTGGTGTAATATACACAATGGAATATTATTCAACCATAAAAAGAGGAAATCCTGCCATTTGCTATAATGTGGATGAACCTTAAAGGCATCATGAACAGTGAAATAAAGCAGAAAGACAAATACTGTGTAGTATCACATGTGAAATGAAAAAAAAAGTCAAACTCAAAGAAACAGAGTAGATAGAACGGTAGTTACTTAGGGTTGGGGGAAATGGGACAATGTTGGTCAAAGGGCACAAACTTTGAGTTATAAGATGAGTAAATTCTGAAGATTTCACGTGTCACATGGTGGCTGTAGTTAATTCTGTATTATACACTTAAGATCTGCTGAGTGGATAGATGTTAAACACTCTCACCTCAAAAAAGATAACTATTTGAGATGTGAGATGTGGTAATTGTGGTAATCATTTTACAGTGTATACATATTTCAAATCATTACATTGTACAACTTTAAGTATATTATGATTTTATTTGTCACTTATACCTCAGTAAACCTGGGTGGGGGCATGTGGGGAGATGTTTCTCCAAGTGCCACTTACTCAACAAGTTGAGAGCATTATTATTTCAGTGGAAGGGTGTGCTGACCATTCTGCATTGTGTGTAGAATTTAGGGAAAAAAAGAAAAGCATAAGTTTGCATACTGTGTGGTAAGTCCATTTTTAGTTTTAAAAAGAACTGGCAAACTGTTTTCCAGAATGGTTGTACCATTGTACGTTCCCACTGGCAAGCTGTGAGTCATCTGGTTTCTCCACGTCCTCATCACTATCTGGTGTCATCACCACTTTTCACTTTAGCTGTTCTCATAGGTGTGATGATAGCTCATCGTGGTCTTAATTTGCATTTCTCCAATGGCTAATGATGTTGAACATCTTTGTGTTTCAGTGTTTGTATATTCTAGACACAAGTCCTTTGTCAGCTTGCGGTTTGCAAATACTTCCTCCCACCAGTCATTAGTTTGTCTTTTCATCTTGTTAACAGAGTCTTTCACAAAACAAAAGTTTTTGATTTTGGTGAGATGCAAATTACAATTGTTTTCCCTTTATGAATCCTGCTTTTGGTGTTAAATCTTAGAACTCTTTCCTAGTCCTGAGTCCTGAAGACTTTTTTTCCTAGAAGTTTTTCCTTTTTTTTTTTTTTTAAAAGCTGCACCACTTGGCATGTTGGGATCCTAGTTCCCCGACCAGTGATCAAACCCATGCCCCTTGCAGTGGAAGCACAGAATCTGCACCACTAAACCACCAGCAAATTCCCCTCCTAAGAAATTTTTATTGTTTTATATTTTGCAGTTAAGTCCATGGTTGACTTTGAGTTGATTTTTTAAAGCTAGTTTTTTCATAGGGTGAAAGGTTTAGGTTGAGACTCCTTTTTTTGCCTGCCAGTGTCCAGCACCATTTATTGAAAAGGCTCCTTCTCCTCCACTTGTCCCTTAAAGCTTTGCTCCTTAAAGCAAAAGCTCATTGGAAGGGGAAATCAGCTGAGCACATTTGTGGGGGTCTATTTCTTTGTTCTCTGGACTGCTCAGTGAGCTGTTTCTATCAATTCCACAAGGTGTGGGTAGCATGTCCCATTTTACAGAGGGAGAAGGAAAACTGAGGCTCAACAAAGTGGATCCAGTTGGGCGGGATCACTTTTCCAGGAACCTGGGCCTGTGTGATTCCGAGGGACCAACTCTGACCCAGAGCTGTCTTGCCTGTCCACAGGAACGGTCCCTTGAGGAGTCCCCACCCCAACAGTGACAGTAGGTGGCTGAGATTCTGTGTTTCAGGCTCTCTGGCATTGGCAAGTGGAAAACTCTCACTTTCCCCTCAGATCCCATCTCCTCCCAGCCCACCCCTCTCTCCCCAGGCTCCCTGAGATGCTGCTTTCTGTGGCACTGGTCTCAGTATTTTTCATCTCTGACAGCCAGCCAGGTTCCAAGTTCTGCCAAACATTCCTAGCATCCTCAGCCCCTGAACCCCGCCAGTGTTTCTCGTGGCTGGTCACCAGCCAGCCTTAGGAGGCCCTGGAGCAGGTTGGGCTGCCCCAGTGGCCTTTGGCCTCAGCTCCTTTCCCCGTTTCCTGTCGCACAGTTGACATCCTGGAGCCTGTGGGACCCAAGCCAGGCATTCCAGCCCAGCCACAGACATTTCCCCCTTCAGGACTTCTCTGGCTCCTGCTGTCTTCTCCTGCGGGCCTTGACCTGCCAGATTCATCAGGTTTCCAGGAACTCAGAGACCCTCATAGACCAAGCCTGTCCTGCAGCCAATCTTCGATTTACTGGGAGACAAGAGGACAAGAGGGCCTGCACTTTATCAGCCATGTGATGTGGGCCAGGGGCTTCAGCCCTCTGCCCCTAGGTTTGCTCACATGTAAAACATCTGCCTCGGGGACTTCCCTGGCAGTCCAGTGTCAGGGCTCCACAGTTCCACGGCAAGAGGGCACAGGTTCAATCCCTACTCGGGGAACTAGGATCCTGCATGCTGCATTGCACAGCCCCCAAAAGAAAAAAATCAACTGTTTAAAAAAAAAACTCTTTAAGGCCTCCCTGGTGGCTCAGTGATAAGAAATCCACCTGCCAATGCAAGAGACACGGGTTCGATCCCTGGTCCAGGAGGATCCCACAGCAGCAGAACACCTAGGCCTGTGTGCCACAACTACTGAGTCTGTAGCTTAGAGCCCAGGAGCCGCAACCACCAAGTTCACATGTCGCAACTATGGAAGCCTACTCATTCTAGAGCCCGTGCCCTGCAATGAAAGAAGCCATTGCAAAGTCTGCCCCTGAGCAGCATTGAGAACATTCACAGAGGGAAACTCTCGCGAACACTCAGAACTCAGCCGAGCACACAGGAAGTGCTCCATAGGGGTCCTGACTGTTACTGCCACGAGCACGGCTATGCCGGCAACTGCAGATACCATCCTCGTCCTCAGGAATTTGCCACTCTCGTGTGCAAGATGAGCAAATGTCCAGACTCAGCCCAGAGCTGGACAGAATTGCGTACCCGGCTCAGCACCCTGCAGGGCTGGCCTGGACCCCAGACGTTTGCTTATCAGGCTACCTGTCTGGCTTTTTTTTTCCCCTTTGTTTTCCTCTGCCGGTTCCATAAAGAGTGATCTGTCAGTTAGGAAGCATTTGACATTTGAGGCAGGGGGCAGCGGGGTTGCTACTCTGGGTCTTCATTATGGTGCACAGGTTCTCAGTTGCTGTATGTGGACTAAGTAGTTGCAAGGCATGGGCTTAGTTGCCCCCGGCATATGGGATCTTAGTTCCTGGACCAGGGATAGAAACTGTGTCCCCTGTGTTGGCAGGCAAATTGGTATCCACTGGACCACCAGGGAAGTTGAAACATTTGACTTTAGACAGAAAACCTAACCAAGAAGCCATGCGCATTAAGGGGATTTATCATCACATAATAATTCCAGAGGCAGGTAGCTCTCAGGCTGGTCAGTTGTGTAGATTCTTCCTTGGGGACCTGACTCCACTCATGACCCGCAAGGGCTGCTGTGGCCCCAGGCAAAACCGGTGCCCTGTAGAAGAGGGAAGAGCTGTCGTCTGTTCCTAAGGATGAAGAACTCGGTCACTTACCCACCCCTGAACTAACCCCTGGTGAGGTCACATGCTGCTGCTGCTAAGTCGCTTCAGTCGTGTCCAACTCTGTGTGACCCCATAGACGGCAGCCCACCAGGCTCCCCCGTCCCTGGGATTCTCCAGGCAAGAACACTGGAGTGGGGTGCCATTTCCTTCTCCCCCACAATTGTCTTGTGTGCTTAGTCACTCAGTCATGTCCAACTCTTTGTGACCCTATGGATTGTAGCCACACCAGGCTCCTCTGTCCATGGGGATTGTCCAGGCAAGAATACTGGATTGAGTTGACATGTCCTCCTCCAGAGGATCTTGCCAACCCAGGGACTGAACCCAGGTTTCTCGCATTGCAGGCGGATTTGTTTTACCGTTTGAGCCACCAGGGAAGCTCAAACCTTCAGTATTTGCTCAAGTCGTGTGGTTGAGCTTGGCTGCCAGAGCAGCATCCAGACTTCACCAGCAGGGACAAAGAAGGTGGTGCCTCCTGGAGTGGCAGCCAGCAGTGGCTGCATCGTGTGTCCACCCTTTACACACCCATCCCCAGCTCCACCCATCAGTCTCTGTAGGAGACTGACCGAGCACGCTGGAGCCCTGCCCTCAGGACTCCACATCTGTCTTGGTACTTTCCTACGTGGCAGAGTAGGAGGTTCAAAGCAAAGATCCTGGCAGCCCAGGCCTGCTTCTGGGGAGTTTTGCCCAGAGCTGTGCATGGGGAGATGCTGGAATGTCCTAGTTTCATCAGCTTGACCAGGATTTGGCAGTGATACAGATGGCCCCAAATGGGACATATTCAGCATCTAAAGAATGGTCAGCGTAGGCCAGTCACTTTGCATTGGGATGGGAAGAAGGCTTTTTAGTGAAAGAATTACGTTGGTGAACAAAGTACAGGTTTTCTTGATAGAGGACAGTTAGCTGAGAGATCAAGCTGAAAACATTTGTTCAGCTAAAGATAGTCCATCGAGGAATTCCCCAGTAATCCAGAGGTTAGGACTCTGTTCTTTCACTGCCAGGACCTAAGTTCAATCCCTGATTGGGGAACTTAAGATCCCACACCATGCTGCCAGAAATTGTCTGGGAGTCGCATGCAATGCTTTTATTTCATTGGAATAAAGCAAGGGAGTCTGGGAAATGTAGTTTGATAACCCATCACATTGCTGCCACCAATGCAATTTGGATTCTGCTACCATGGTGGAAGCAGAGAATAGACATTGAGGGAAGTGCCTGTAGTGTCTGCCTCTTACAAACCTAGCAACTAACAACCATTTTCCTTTAGCACTCAGGATTTGATTCAGGCGTTTTCAAAAAATGGAATAAACCCATCAACACTTCAACTTCCCGCAATACTGGAGTCACATTTTACCAGGAGGTTGGCTGTCTGCTAAGTCAGCCAGTAAGGTGAAGACTCCCTATGCTTTCTTGTTTTTAAATAGCGTATAATTGCTTTACATGTTGTGTTAGTTTCTGCTGTTCTACAGCTTGCATCAGCCATATGTATACATTTTACCGCCTCCCTTTTGAGCCTCCCTCACACCCCACCCCCAACCCCACTGGTCATCGCAGAGCACCACGTTGAGCTACCTGTGCCATGCGGCAGCTTCCCACTAGCTATCTGTTCTGCGCTCAGGACTGTTCTCTCAAGTCGTCCCACCCTCCTCTCCCACCACCCCCATGTCCACAGAGCCGTTCTCCGCATCTGTGTCTCCATTCCTTCCCTGTAAACAGGTTCCTCAGTATCCTTTGTCTAGATTCCATGTATGTGCATTGATATATGGTATTTGTCTTTCTCTTTCACACCTCACTCTGTATGACAGACTGTACATCACTTGCATCACTACAGACAACCCAATTTTGGTCTCTTTCACACACACATATCTATATATACCACATCTTCTTTATCCATTCACCTGTCAGTGGTGTCTTTTTTTTCCTGGAGGCATTAGAGTTCAGGGCCTGGAGAAGTGGGGATAATATGAGTTTTCCTGGCAGGTGAGGAAAGATAAGATTTCAGAAAGTCCAGTGCACCTCTGCGGCACTCCTCTGCTGCCTATATACGTGAAAGCCAGGAGCTCAGAGTTGGTCTTTGCAGAGACAGCCCTGGCTTTGGACTGGCAGGGTGACCCCAGAGAAGTCAGTTAACTTCTTTTGGATTTTGGGGGTGGGATTCCAGTTTACTACCCTCTCAAGTTTCAAGTTCAGGCATAGGAAACAAGTGAGGAATCATAGTATCAGCTTGATAAATGGAGGCTCAGTGACTCCTCCAAAGTCCAGGGCTCGTGCCTGTGGAATGCTTCTGGCTGCAAGTAACCAAACATTGTAGGAATTTGTTATCTCCCAGAAAAGAAGGTTCAGAGGCAGAGCAGTTCCCAGGGAGGTTGATCCAGCACCTTGACAACATTATCAAGGGCCGAGTGGCTCTTCCTGCCCCCTCTCTTCCACATTCAGCATTGGCCTTGTTCTCAGACTGGTTGGAGAGGGCGACAGCTGCAAGTGATGTCATATTTGGACCTGGCAACATCTGGTGAGGAAGAGAGGGCATCTTTCCTTATCATCTCCCTCTGGAGCAAGGAGACTTTCCCCCACAACCTCTGAGCAGACTTCCCCTATCTCAGTCAGGTTATACTGGTTAACAGACCTGAAAATTGCAGTGACTTCAGTCAGTGAAGGGGTTTCCCAGGTGATTCCATGATAAAGAATCTGCCTGCTAACGAGTTTGATCCCTGGGTCAGGAAGATCCCCTGGAGAAGGAAATGGCAACCTACTCCAGTATTCTTGCCTGGGAAATCCCATGGACTGGAGAGACTGGCGGGCTACAGTCCATGGGGCTGCAGAGTCGGACATGACTGAGCAACTAAATAACAACAAATCAACAAGGGTTTATTTTGCACCCACACTTCAGCTCCATCACTGAGTAGACCTCTTAGGACCCAGGCTCCCTCACAACTCCCTGATCGTCACACAGCCCCAACCGGCTGGTCTCAAAGGGCTGGAAGAGTGGTCCTGCCATGTGTTTGTCAGGTGAGGAATCAGAAGTACTTCATGGGAATGAAACTCAATATCTCAAATCCTCTCACATGTCCTCTGCCTTTCCTAACCAACCCCAGTCAGAGAGAGGGTTTCCACCATGATGGATTCTGATCTGAGGTGGAATGGATGTTTAGGAGGCACCCATAGGCTCCGGGTTCACAGAGAATGTCGCTGGGACCCGAGGCCACAGAGAACCTTTGCCAGTCCCTCTGTTAAATCTCAGGCCTTGCCTGTGGCTCTGCAGGGCCCGCCTCCAGGAGAATCTCTCTCTAGGAGACAGCTTTGTTATTCCATCCCTCCACAACCCTGTGTAGTAGAAAATGTCATTTTTCAGGTGGGAAAACCGCAGCTCAAACTGATGAGCACTTGCGCAGCCAAGGTCATGCAGCTAGTGAAGGATGGAGCTAGGGTTGGGCCCAGACCTGCCTCGTGCTGACTCCTGAGCCCTCAGCCTCTCCCCTGCAGCCCTTCCTCCAGCAGAGAGACAGACTCAGTTCCGGCCCCTCAGCCAGTTGTATCACTTGTCAGTCTCAACGCATTGAGTCCTACAAGGAAAGACTTACTGCAGTTGCCTCTTGATAGCTTGGGAAACTGTCGGGGCAAGGAAGCGACTGAACTTGGCTGGGCAGGAGGCCAAAGGGAGGTTTGATCCCCCAAGCGGCCCACTTCCAGGCCTCCTGGACCTACAAATGGCTGCCTTGTTTTGCTCTCTTCCATCAGAGAGAGAGGGAGCCCAAGACCAGCCTAGGAGTAGAGGCTGCTGATAGCAGCTCACCCCATTTCATAGCCGAGAAACGGAACCCGGGGGAACTTCCCTGGCGGTCCAGTGATTAGATCTCCGTGCTTGCAATGCAGGGGGCAATTCCTAGTCAGGGATCTAAGATCCCACGTGCTGTGTGGTGCAGCTGAAAAAAGAAATGAGACCCTAGAGGAGCCTAGGTCCTGAGTGGCTTCTGCCCCCGCCCTTTCCTTGAAGACCCCACCTGGCCCCACGCGCCCTGCAGCCACCGGCTCCCTGGCATGCTTCCCAGACAGAGCTCATTCCTGACCCGCAGTTAATAGCACGTTTCCAGGCTTACTCATCCAGCCTCCCAGCCTCAAGGAGCCTCCCGGGTATTTAAAACCCCCAGCGAGCAAGTCTCGGCCTCAGGTGGTTTTTGACACACCAGCCCTTCACCCTGTGCCCGCCTGGTCTCGCTCCCCTGCAGGTACACGGCCGCCCCACATCCACTGCTGTCTTTCGATCCCCACTTCAGCCACGACGGGACATCCAGCGGCGACTCCTCATCAGGCGGCCTGACCAGCCAGGAGAGCACCATGGAGCGTCAGAAGCCAGGTAGGGCCCCCCCAGGCCAGCCGTGCCCGTGGCCCAACCCTGCATGACTCGTTACTCACAGTGTGACGGGTGAAGCCCCTCCCCCTGTCAGTGATGGATAAAACACGAAAGCAAGCTGTTAGTGCACCATGTAAGGTTAGAGAAGGCACCTGGAGAGCGGTAGGGACCAGTGAGCCAGATCCGTGTCCATCCAGACAGGGCATCAACAGGTGGGCTCTGCCGTTGCTGTCAATCAGGAGTTGGAGCACAGATGTGCAACCCGGAGGAGGAGACTACCAGGGGACATCTGAAAGTGGTCCTCCAGGGGCGGGGGGCTGAGCAGAACAGGCAGTATCCTGACTGCTCATTACAGAAAGCCTTCGATGCTGTTTCTCAATTATTATACTGAGACATGAGCCCAAATCCAGAGCACCTCGTGTGATAATATAATCACAAAGTGAACACACCCCTGTTCCACACCCAGGGCGTGAGAGACATGGCCAGCCTCCTGGCAGGCCCCAGCCCCTCGTAGTCAGCACCCCCAAAGGCCGCCACACCCTGTTTCTCACAGCCAAGTTTAGTCTTGCCTGGTTTAAACTTCACACATATGGAACACAGATTCCCACTGGACACACTGTGTGTGTGTATACCTGTATGTGACTTCTGTGGCTCAGTACTATGTTGGTGAGGGCCAGCCACATGACTGTCGCAGCGCAGTTCTGAGTAGTATATCCACTGTCTGAATGACCCACAATGTCTTACCCCATTCTAGCTTTAAAGGATATTTGGATTGGACCAGTTTGGGGTTGCTTAGAACAATGCGGCCAGGAATATCCTTGTACCTGCCTTTTCTGAAGATGTGCTCACGTTTCTGTAGGGAATATACCCAGAAGTGGAATTGCTGGGTTTTGCATTTAACTTTCTAAGAGATTGTCAAATCTCTTAGAGAGAGAGAGTTCTTAGAGGCTCCAGTCCTCCCCAGCCTTTCTCATTTCAGCCTTCCTGGTGGGCACACAGTGGTGCCACATTGTGTGTTTCATTAGCATTTTTCTGATGCCTGGTGAGACTAAACATCTTCTCATCTGTTTACTCTCCTGTGTATAAGTATTAATCATGGTATGTACTCCTTGGATGAATGTCTTCAACAAGATGTCTCCTAACAAAGCTGTTAGCCCTTTTAAACTGTGAGAACCAGCGGTGATAGGTAGGTTCAAAAGAAAGAAAATCAATGAAGAACCGGAGGGTGCTAATGTCGGAGGGGGAGGAGATGGAGATGTCCACACAGTGGGTGTTTGAGAATATCCAGGCAGTTCTCATGGGGGTTGACCATCTCTGCACATCACTGGCTACCCCCCAGGTGCTATGGGGCAAGGAGAGAGGCGCCTGCACCCTGCTCCCCAGGGTGAGCAGCCTGGAGAATTCCGCAGCACCTCCATGCCATGGTTCTCTCCCTCTGTATGTGACTCTCTTTCTTAAATTTTCTTCCTCCCTTCCTTTGTCTTTGGCTGCACTGACTCTTCGTTGCTATGCAGTCTCTCTGGTTGTGGAGAGCAAGGGCTACTTTTCATTATAGTGCGCAGGCTTCTCGTTGCGGAGCACAGGCTCTAAGCACACAAGCTTCAGTAGTTGCAGCACGTGGGCTTCAGCAGTCCATGGTTCTGTTAGACCAGGGACAACAGTTGGACTTCAGCCAAGCAGGTTGCCCCCTCCCCGACCACACTCCCCCCAAGTCCGCTGCATCCGGGGCCTGCAGACACGGCTCACTCCTCTTCTCAGCATGCTTGATCCCACCCACAGGTCTGTGATCTCTGCTCCCAGAAAAAGAGAAACCTGTTGCTGGGAGATGTCATTACACCAGGGTGTAAGTGGGGAGGAAACTTCCCCAGCGTTCACTTTTCACTATGGGCCCCAGATAAGGGGGTCCCAGAAGCTCTCCGTGGGCCCTCCTTCCTTCCATCTTCAGTCGCCCATGGCCCTATTCCCCTCTCACAGCCTTGAGACCTTGTAAGTTGGCCAACATTTCCCTGCATGCTCACAGATCAGGGTGATCTGTGCTCAGAAGTCACCATAAAGTCCAGAATGTATTCAAGCTCCAGGGTGAGGGGATCCGGCAGAGGGGATGGTCGTGGGGGAGTGCCCAGCCCTGATCAGATGACTCTGGTCACAGCAACAGTAGCACAGTTTCAGGTGCTCCACACTCCCTTCTGTTTAATCATCTAGGAACACAACAGAGGGGCCGCTGTGACCACCTCATTTTAGAAACGAGGAAGGTGAGGCCCTGAAAGGGTGTCCCTTGTCCGAGGCCCCGGCTGGTGAGTAGCTGCATTGAAATTTGGACCAGGACCTACTGATTCTATAATAGGACCCTCCTTGACCCATGCCTGCTGCATATACCACCATAGTCCCTCCATCACAGTGTGAGCTGAGTATTAACTGGGAACAAGCATAGTGCCTGGAGAGTGATTTGTGGGGTCTGAGGAGGTCTCTGAACAAATCACATTTCAGGAGAGGCTAGAAGAGTATGAGGGAGACAGCTGGGAGAACATTCCAGGGAAGGGGAACTGCTGAGCGAAGAACCCTGGGTGGCAGGGGGTCTGGTGTTGGAAAAAGAGGTCGAGGGGCTAGAGAAATGGTGGGAGACGAGGCCAGGGAGGTGGCAGGGACAGCTGGGACTTTGTCATTTACTCAGAACCACGGGGCTCAGCTCTTCTGAGCAGAGGGGGATGGGATCTGACTAGGTGTTCACAGTTCACAGAGTCCCTCTGGCTACAGATTCGCATGGGGCGGGGCCAGTGGAGGGGGAGAGGTGGGCAGGTTCTGGATACAGTTTTTGGAGGTAAAGTTAGGATTTCCTGAAGTTCCAGGATGATAACTGGTTTCTGACCTGAGCAGCCAAAAGGACAGAGGAGTCGAGAGATGGAGGTTTGGGGGAAGCTAAGGAGCTGGCTTTGGCCATGTCCAGTAGGGGGTGCCTGGTAGACACTCCATGGAGGTGTGTGGGCAGCGGTATGTACAAGGCTGAAGTCAAGGGGAGGTGTCCCGCCAGAGACAGAAGTGTGGGAGCCGTGGTGTCCTAAGTGGCAGAAAAGCTGAGTGTGACTGCCACGGGCATGGCTCTCCTCAGAAACGTGGTCTCCTGGCATTTTCGGCCCTCCTCCCCGAAGACCAGTGCTTCCTGGGCATCTCGGACGCCTCCAAGGAGGAAAAGCATCTCTGGAGGGTGAAGCAGGTGGGCATAGTGGCAGTGACACCCTCAACTGTGTCCAGTCAGGCTGCTCTCTCTGTGTCCCTGAGTGCCCTGCCTGGCCTTCCACGCCCACCTTCCCCAGCAGGAACATGGGCCCAGAGCCCCCTAAGGTTGCAACAGGGGCAGCGGTGTGTGTATGGTGGTGAACTCAGGCTCCGATGGGCCCGGTGGGAAGTTCTGAGTCAGCTGTATGACCTTGGTGATGACCTCATCTCTCCCAGCCTCAGGTTCTTCTTCTGTAGTGGACACCCTAAGTGTCTCTCCTTGCAGGGTGGTTTTGGGATCCAGTGAGATCACATCTGTCTGGCCCCAGCACAGGACCCAGCCCATCATTCAGAGAATGACGACTCCAGCTTCCGGAGTGCTTATTCTGCACTGTTGCTAGCATTGTCGTCGCTGGGGAAGCACAGAGAGGTTGCTAGGGTTGAGAGCATAGGCCTGAAGCTCTGTAGGACCTTGGACCAGTTTTTTAACCTTGCTGAGTCTTGATGTTCTCCTTCATCTATTAAACTGGTCCTAATGTCCACCTCATAACATCACTGGGTGGTTATAGCAAGGTAATGCAGGCAGAGTGCTTACAGTAATACTGGACACAGAACTTGTGCTTAGTAATAATTATCATTATTATGAGTATTTTAACTACAGCACTGATCAAAAGTGTGAGCTCTGGGGTTAGACCGCTGGGGTTTGGGTCCACTGTTAATGCATTCTGTGTTTGTAAGTTTGATAGATATTAATTAGCCCTCCATTTAGATTGTGTGTATGTACGTGTGTTTAACTTTTGGTTTTATGTTGGAGTATAGCCAATTAACAGTGTTGTGATAGGGACTTCCCTGGTGGCTCAGTGATAAAGAATCCACCTGCCAGTGCAGGAGACACGAGTTCGATCCCTGATCTGCGAAGATCTCACATGCCAAGAGGTCCCTAAAGTCGTGTGCCAGAACTACTGAAGCCCACACTCGAGAGCCCGTGCTCTATAAGATAAGCCCCTGCAGTGAGACCCCGATGTACTACACTAGAGAGTAGCCCCTGCTCGCCGCAGCTAGATGAAGCCTGTGCGCAGCAATGAAGCGCAGCCAAAAATCAATCATTTTTTTAAAAAGGAGCGATGATGTGATAGTTTCAGGTGGACAGCAGAGAAACTCAGCTTTATACATGTATCCATTCTTCCCAGAGGTTGTGTGTTTTTTTAAGATCTGATGCTCCATTCAGGCACGTTGACCAGCCTTGGGAGTTTAGACTAATTTACACCCATAGCAGCCATCATGATTTTAAACCTGTATCACCTTTGAACCAGCCATTTCACTTGGAGAATTCTGTCCCAGACACAATTCCGCACTTGCTCAAAGTTGAATGTAGAGAAAAGGCCAGCAAAATGTCAAGAAAAATTGAAAATAACCTGAATATCCATCAGTAGGAAACTGGTTAGATAATTGATGTCCATTCAATGATGGAAAACTCTGCAGCTGTTAAAAATAAGATAACTTCCAGTTCAGTTATGTGAACATGTGTCATGAAGATACACAGCAAAAAGCAGGTGTCAGTATATTTATCTGTAAAGTGAGAAATTGTCAGACAATGCTTATTATGATTGTGCTTCCATTTAACCAAAAAAGTTGTGCATGGTTAACCAACAAAGAATGCTACCTTGCATATATAAAGAACCCTGTTCAGGGACTTCCTGGTAGTCCAGTGGTTAAGACTGCACCACCACTGCATGGGGGGCGGGGGTAGGGGGAGCGGTTCAGTCCCGATCAGGGAACTAAGATCCCGTGTGCCATGTGATGTTGCCAACAGAAAAAAAGGAGCCCTGATCACCAGAAAGTGGTCAGTTCCATAGAAAAATTTATAAAGCATATGGACAAATAATTTATAAAATAGAAAATCCAGGTGGCCCGGAAGGACGAAAATGCACTCAACCTCCTTTGAGGGTTGAGGGTTGTTATAATAAGGCTTCACTAAGTTAAGCTATGTAAAGCACTAGCATGGTGCCTGGCACTTAATAAGTGCTCAGTAAATACTCCTTTCATGAGTGTTCTAGACCCTAAGACCTGAGTGGATGGGGTCATGGCCACGTCATGGGCACAAGCTGAGTAGACAAGCTGGCAGAGGAATGGGACCATCAAAACTACATGTAACGCCAGATGCTTCAGGTGGATGCCTGAGTCACTTCTAACCACTGGTGTGTCTCCTGTTGCACTGCAGAGCCTTTGTGGCATGTGCCTGCCCAGGCCCGGCTCTCAGCCGTGGCTGGAAGCAATGGGAGCAAGCACTCCTCCAGGCAGGACGCAGCAGGCAAAGATTCCCCCAACAGGCATTCCAAGGTGAGTCTGGGCCCCGCCCGCCAACCCTGGGGAGCCAGGGCCATGGGAGCCAGCTGCCTGGCCCGCCCTGGCTGCCAACAGCTGGACTGCTTCACAGCTTCACCTGGGCGTGCTCCTCCTCTGCCCCCTTCCACTCCAGCAGAGGGGCTACATGCCTGGTCTGGAGTTAGACCCAGCCAGTGGTGCATCCTGGCTCTCGCCTGCACTGTCCATTTCATCTTGAGCAAATCACTCACCCCTTCGAGCCACGATTTCCTCATTCCATCAGCCATGGTGGGTGTCTTCACCAGCTCGGGCTTCCCTAATTAAAACACCACAGACTGGGTGGGTGATAAACAGCAGTTACTGATTTCTACTAGTTCTGGAGGCTGGACAGTCCAAGGTTGAGGCACAGGCAGATTCAGTGTCTGATGAGAACCTGGTTCATGGACAGCCTTCGCTTCACCTCATGTGTGAAGGGAGCTCTCTGTGATCTCTTTTTTAAGGATGTAAACACACGTTATATGGACTTTATAACCCCCTTCATGAGGACTGTATAAACATATATAGGATAAATACATGAAAATACATAGGGATTTGTAATCTCATTCATGAGGCCTCCACCCTCATAACCTAATCACTTTCCAAAGGCCCTCCCTCCTAATACCATCCCATCAGAGATTAGAATTCAGTGTACGCGTGTTGGGGGACACAGACTGTTCAATCTTTAGCAATAGGTTAACTGTTTCCCAGGTGCTCAGTGGTAAAGAATCCTCCTGCCAATGCAGGAAATGTGAGTTCAGTCCCTGGGTTGGGAAGATCCCCTGGAGGAGGAAATGGCACCCCACTCCAATATTATTATCTGGAAAATCCCATGAACTGGGGAGGCCGACAGGCTACAGTCCATGGGGTCATGAGAGTCAGACACGACTAAGCAGCTAAACAACAAACTGCCATAACAGACAGTCCCCAGGTCTCAGTGACCTCACATAATAGAAGTTTATTCCCCTCCAATGTAGCAATTCAGTGTGGGTGTTCAGCGAGCAGCTTTCTGCAGGATTCAGGAACCCAGGCTCCCTCCCTCTTGTCGCCTCGGGGCACCAGAGCCCTCTACCGGGCCCCTGCCTCTTTCCAGCAGGTGAGGGAGAGAGGACGTTTTGTGGCTCCGACCTAGACAAATGGCATAAATGTCATCCACCTGTAATGTTACATTGGCCAGGATGCCGTCACGTGGCCACACGTCACTGCAAGGGCAGCTGGGGGATGTAGTCCTGTGTGCCCAGGAGGAGACTGAGAACTTGGCAGTCTCTTCACATCCATTCATTCAGTGAGTGAATGATGAGCATGTACCATGGTCCAGGCATGGGACCCCAGGGATGACGAGGACAGGTGAGCCCCTGTGCTCACAAGGCTGACTTTCCAATGTGGGCAACAGGCAGTCAGCAGAGAAACTGATTCATCATATGATGGTGAGAACTGATTCTTCCTGCAAAAGAAAAAGTCCCTGCAAAAGAAAAAGTCCAGTTAAGGGAAAATAGAATGTCAGGCACAGCTGCTTTAGGATGAGGTGGTCAGAGAAGGCCTTCGAGGAGGTGACCTGTAAACAAAACCTTGAAGTAAGAGGCAACCTAGGAAAATCATCTGAGGGAAGTGCATTGCAAGCAGAGGAAACAGCAAGTGCAAAGGCCCTGAGAGATCACTGCGCCTGGCGTGCTCAGAACAGCGAGGAGCTCACTGTGGCTGGAACGGAGTGATCCAGAGAGAGGAAGAAGGAGATGAGTTAGAGACTGGAACCCGGAGCCAGATCATGCAGGGCCCCAGGGGCCATGGGGAGGACTCTGGCTCTTCCCTAGTGAGAAGGAAGGTTCTGAGCAGGGAACAGACGTGAATGGACGTGAGTGTTCACAGCTTGTCCCTGTCTGCATGTAGGGCACAGCTTGGGGGCCGGGGATGAGGGGAGACAGACAGGAGGAGGGAGATGGGAGGAGGCTGCTGCCATGGTCCAGTGGGAAGCAGTGGCGGACAGGACCAGGGTGGAGTCTTGAAGGGAGGCAAGCTGGCAGGTTTGGATCTGTTTTGAAGACACAGGCAACAAGATTTGCCGTTGGACTAGATATGGGTGTGAGAGCAAAAGCAAGGTCCAGAGTGCCTCCACAGCTCTTGGGTAAGGACAGCCAGGACGACAGAGGTGCCCTTAGGAGACAAGGAAGAGGCAAATTCAGGAGGGAAGGCCAGGAGCTCAGCTCCAGACACACTGAGCTTAGTGCTGGCAGCACGTTACGTAGGCAGTGTCGTTTATCCCTCTGAGCCACCCCATGGAGCAGGGTTATTGTCAGTCCATTTCACAGATGTAGAAACTGAGGCACAGGGAAGTTCAATCAGTGGCCTGAGGTACCACAGTCAGTAAGTCGGAGAGCCAGAGTTCAAAGCTGTTTAGCTCCAGGGTTCACGCTCAGCTGTGAGGCGAACCCCAGTGAGAGAGTAGATTGCCCCCTACCTGGGGTGTAGGAATGATAACACAGTTCTCCTGCCTTCCAGGGGGAGCCCCAGTACTCCAGTCATTCCAGCAGCAATACCCTCTCCAGCAACGCTTCCAGCAGCCACAGCGATGACCGTTGGTTCGACCCCCTGGACCCCCTGGAGCCAGAGCAAGACCCTCTCTCCAAGGGCGGCTCTAGCGACAGTGGCATCGACACCACCCTCTACACTTCCAGCCCCGGCTGCGTGTCTCTGGCCAAGACACCTCGACCGGCCAAGCCGCACAAGCCCCCGGGAAGCATGGGCCTCTGCGGGGGTGGGCCGAGGCCACCGGGCGGTCTCACCAAGCAGACCGGCGGCGGGAGGTCTCGCCTGCCCCGGGCATCACTGGACAGAACAAGGGCTACCGACCGAAGCTGTACTCCTCAGGCTCCAGCACCCCAACAGGCCTGGCCGGGGGCAGCCGCGACCCATCCAGGCAGTCCAGGTAAGGCTCCGAATCTAGCCCCGGTTCTTCAGGGGTTCTGACCACCTTCCACATCCCCTACGGTCCTGATGGTGGAGCGCCCCTCCTCAGAAGTAGGCTCACAGATTGCTGTGCTCAGACATTAGTTTGCTTACAGATCTGGGATGCCATGGACCACCCCTGGCCACCCGTCCAGTGGCCTTTAAGGATCTCAGTAGAGGAAGGAAAATCCCTGACTGTCTGTCTCTGGTTCACTCTGACCCTCAGTCTCTTTCCTTTTTCTCTTTCCCAAGACCAGTAGTTTTTATGCCTACTGGGAGTCACACACTCTTTCTATTAGGAGTGCATTTGGCTGAAGGTAATAGAAAACCAGACCCACAGAGGCTTGAGCAAACAGAGATTTAACGGTTCCCCGTTGGGAAGTCCAGGGAGGGCAGAGCTGGGCTGGCACAGCAGCAGCTCGGAGAGGGCCCTGAGGCCTGCCACCCTGTGTCTTCCTGCTCCGGCATCGTCCTCATACTGGCTACGACTTCCTGGTCTCCAGATGGCTGTGGTGCCCCTGAGAGGCCTGGGGACAGAGAACAGAGGAAAGATGGCAGCTTCCTTGTTGCTCCTTGACTGTGGAAAAAGCAAAAGCTTTCCCAGAACCCCCTCCACAGTCAATGTCACCTGGCCATGTTAGCTGCAAGAAAGTCTGGGGATCTTGGCTTAGCCTTCCAGCCTCCATAGTAAAGGGCAGTGTGGACCCCAGATGGTCTCCACTGGAAGGCCGTTCAACACACATTCCCCTAACCTACTGGGCAGGGCCTGAGAATGTGTCTTTGTACAGGATTCTGTGTCGGTGCTGATGCTGTTGGTCCCCAGACCGTGCTTTGAGACCACTGGTAGAGAGGCAGACAGGGGAATAAGTGAGAACGAGCAGGCATTGACTAACCAGCAACCTGGCGTCTACACCGCGTGGGCGTGCGTGTGTGCTCAGTAGCTTTAGTAGTGTCTGACTCTGTGACCCCATGAACTGTAGCCCACCAGGCTCCTCTGTCCATGAGATTCTCTAGGCAAGAACACTGGAGTGGGTTGCCATGCCCTCCTCCAGGGGCTCTCCCTGACCCAGGGATCCAACCCGTGTCTCTTGAATCTCCTGCATTGGCAGGCAGGTACTATACCACTAGAGCCGTGTGGGAAGCCTGTGCACCGCATACATGTCGAGAATCTGATGGAAGCCATGAAGTGCCTCCTATAACAGTCATCCTGCCGTCACAGGACTCAGCCTGATCCAGGGGCCCTGTGAGGTCTGCAGCCCTGGGCAATGAGCTGCAGCCCCCAGTGTGGACCCCTAAGTGTGGGTCCACTCTCCCAGGTCCACAATGTGGACGCCTCCCTTCCCTCCCCTGGCCGCACCCAAGCAGGGGCCAGGACCGCATTAGGGATCTTTATCTCCCTTGGCTTCCTGACACCTTGGCCAGTGCCTAGACCTGAGCCTCTCTCCACACAGAACACACGCACCTGGCAGTTGCCTCGGGCCTCCTTGACCACAGCCCCCGATGGACCTGGGTCTTGGTCTGTGTAGAAATGTCTGGGTTTTTTTTAAAGGTGAAGCAGTACTTGGCTGGTGGTCCAGGGGTTAAGACTGCTTCAAATGCAAGGGGCACGGGTTGGATCCCTGGTCAGGGAACTAGATCCCATGTGCCACAAGACATGGTCAAAAAAAAAAAAAAATGGTTTTGAAAAAGGTAGAGCAAAAATCTCCCTCGAAATTCTTAGTGTGATGGTGCAAAGTCCTTTAGTCCAGTCTAGTCCATTCAGAATGTGTGAGTGCTGCTCGCTACCTCCTTCAAGGATCGCATGACCTCACAGTGAGTGGTCTTACCAAACTCGGGTTCTGCTGCTTGTCACTTGAAAGCAGTATTTGAGAGACTGATGTTGGCTGGAAAGAAAAATATACTGTAGTCTGAGGGTCCTGGAGCTTAGAGGTTCAAGTATAACTAGATTCTAAGACCAAGGGGCTCCTGACACTGACCTATTTGGAAACCGCTGTGTTTGGGGGTGCTCGCGGGTCAGTGCTGTCCCTCACCCTGGCCTCAGCCCTCCATCAGGAGCTAGGAGAAAGGCGAGTGTGGAGAGGGTCTCCCGGAGACTTAAGTCTCTGTCACAGTCTGCCTCACTGGACAGATCTCTCTTTTTTTTTTTAATTTACTGGCTGTGTCAGGTCTTAGTCACAGCACACAGTATCTTTCGTTGAGGTCCTTGGGCTCCAGGGTGCTTGAGCCCTCCAGTTGAGGCATATGCGCTCAGTAGTAGAGGCACATGGGCTCAGTTGCTCTTTGACATGTGGGATCTTAGTTCCCAGACCAGGGGTCCACGTCTCCTGCATTGCAAGGCAGAATCTTAATCACTGGACCACCAGGGAAGTCCTTAGATAGATCTGAATCATTTGAGCTTACAGGCTCTTTTGAATAGCTCCTTCATTCATTAATCTACCCATTCATTTCATTCACAAATATCTCTCAGGGACTTGTTTTGTCCCAGGTTCTAGGCTGAGATTTGAGGAGAAGGAACACGCAAATTCAGATGAGACGCCTTGCCCTCTCCTCACCCACCATCCACTGAGGGAGACAAACTACAATCAGGTCATCACTGAGACACGTCTAAGGGCACCCACCAAGAGGGACTCGCCGTGGGGTGCCCGGGTCTCCCCTGGTGGGCACAGGCCTGAAGTAGTAAAGCTGAGTAGCTGAAGGGTTTTGGAATGTGTGCTATAAAAGCAGCGGTGCTGGGGAGTAGACGGTGGCTGAGGCAGGAGGAGTGGGTATAAAATTACCCTGTGTCTCAGAGAAGGATTTGCTGAACCCAAAAATGGAGAGAGTAAAATGGGAGAGGCACGCTTCAAAAGAGGGCCCTGTGGTTGGGAGCTTTAATTTGCATCAGACAATTGATGCTAATTGCAAATCATTCTTATCTACTCATTAAAGCTGCTTCCTGAAGTTTTCTCCTAGGCAACCAGGCTTTAGTGTGGAGCAGCCTCTTCCAAAATGGGGTGCTCAAGGTAATTTGGGTGGTGCGAGGAGGAAAATGTTTTATTTTAAATGGATATTAGGAAAAGTGTTATCAACCCAACCCCTGATTTTACAGATACTGCCTTGGGCAGTTTAAGGAAAATTAAATGAATTGATTTAAAGAAATAAACATATTCACAGTCGATGAGAGTGTGGACTCCAGAGTCAGCCTACCCAGGTTTGAGCCCTGCCTCTGCCTTGTCTTGGCTGTGTGGCCTTGGACAAATGACTGAACCTCTCTGGGCCTCAGTTTCCTCATCTGTATAATGGGGGCCTAGTCACTGTCCCTAACTAAGGCCGTGTCTGTGTCCCTAGCTGAGACCCTGATGCTGTCATTAAGGTCCTGACACTGTCCCTAACTAAGGACCTGAGCTATTTCTAACTAATGTCCCAAACTGTCCCTAACTAAAGCTTGACCCTCTCACTAATAGCCTGAAGCTGTCCCTAACCAAGGCCCTGATTCTATCCCTAACTAAGACCCTGAGTGGGTGCTCAATTGCTAAGTCATATCCAACTCTCTGCGACCTCATGGACTATAGTTCACCAGGCTCCTCTGTCCATGGGATTCTCCAGGCAGGAATACTGGAGTAGCTAGCCATTTGCTTCTTCGGGGGATCTTCCCGACCCAGGGATTGAACCCACATCTCCTGCATTGGCAGGCAGATTCTTTACCACAGAGACACCTGGGAAGTCCAGCTGAGGCCCTGACTGTCCCAAAGCCCTGAGGCTGTCACAAACTCAAAGCCTGACTGTCCTGACAACCTGAGCATCAGCGTCTATTTAGGGACAGAGCCCTTAGTGTTCACAGTCAGTGTGGGTGGCAGATCCGCCTCCAGTGACAGCCCACAGGGGCCAGGGCCAGGGTGAGGGAAGCCCTCGGGGCGGGGCAGCCGGAGGAGGGGCCGGACCCAGGGTCGGGGGAGTTTCCCTGGAGAAAAGAGGCTGAGCTGCTGGGAAGGAGGAGGGTGGAGTGTTCCAGCCAGAGAGGGTGTAGGGTCCCACTCACCCCGCTGGCCCTCCCACCTCTTCCCAGAGGGTCCCTGAGCAGCTGTGTTCAAGGGGCCCACATATGCCTCTGACTGCTGCTGGCCACACACTGCCCCTCGCTCGGGGCAGCTCTGTGCGTCTGCTGACATAGGTCCATTCCCTGGGGCGGGGCCAGAACGACACCCTGCTGCCTAGTCAGCTCCCCGTAGGCAGGCACAAGCACTCCGTGGCTGCCCTTGTGTCTCCTTCTGGGGCCTTTGTAGCCCAGCACTTATTGCTCATTTATGTAGCAGGCGCCAAGTGTATGCACAGCTCTCTGCCTCAAACAGGTTCGCTAGCTCTCCTGGAACAGACAGGGTGCTGGGGGAGACAGCAGGCAAATACTTACAAAAGCAATGAGTGAATTATGCTAGGGGAGTGCCTGCAGGGCAAACCTCCTGGGATCTGAGGGGATGTGATGCATGGCTGGAGGGGTGTCTGATCTAATGGGATGGGGGGTGGCGGGAAGGGATAATTTCCCTGAGGAGGAGTCATTTCTACCAAGGACCAGAGGGTTAAGGGGGAAGGAGCAGGTAAAGTGGTTTCTGGGGAACTGATGATTTCATCTTGATGCTGTTATGTGGGTGTTGGCTTTGTAACTGTTTGTTAAATTATACATATATGTTTTGTACACTTTGCTGTATGTGGGCTATTTTACAGATTTTTTTAAGAGAAAATGGAAAGATGATGTATGGAGAAAGTGTCCCTATGAGCAGAAATAGCAAGTGCAAAGGCCCTGGGGTGGGGAGGAGCGTGGGTGCCGGCAGGTCACAGGCCCCTTGGCTCAAGGATGGAAATTAGGAGGGCAGCTGATGGGAAGTTGAGGAGCTTGGCAGGGGCCAGACCACGCAAGGTCCTGTCAGCCACAGCACAGAGTTTGGACTTAGCCGAAGAGCTGCGAGCAGCAAGGAAGTGTTTCAGCAGAAAGGATGATACAGGCAGATAGATATTTTGAAAGGTGGTGCTGGAGGCAGGATCGGAGGAGAAGTGTCAGGGATGGGTCTGAGGCTGAGACATCAGTGAGAAGGGAGGAAGGGGGCCTGGACCAGAGGGCAGAGCAGCTGTGGCTGTGTCAGCAGTGGTACTGCCAGGACGTAAGGGAGGCGACAAAGGTCCGGGACAGTGCTGGCGACTGCTCGTGTCCGGAGCCTACTGCAGATGGGTGTCTTGAGATTCGTGGGAGAGTAGAGGAGACTGGGGCCAAGCAGTCCCGAGAGGAATGCTGTGCTGGGTCTTCACTGCGGCATGCAGGCTCTGGTGTTGGAGCTTGCGAGATTTCTCTAGCTGTGGTACAGACTCTCTAGCTGTGGCACACGGGCCCTAGAGCGCATGGACTCAGTAGTTGTGGCACGTGGGCTTAGTTGCCCCGTGCCATGTGGGATGTTAGTTCCCAGCCAGGGATCAAACCCATGTCCCCTGCATTGGAAAGCAGATTCTTAACCACTGGACCACCAGGGAAGTCCCCAGGAATGTTATTCTTTTGTTTATTGTTGTTTAGACTCTGAGTCATGTCTGACTCTTTGCAACCCTATGGACTGTAGCCCACTAGGCTTCTCTGTCCATGGGATTCTGCAGGCAAGAATATTGGAGTGGGTTGCCATTTCCTTCTCCAGAGGATCTTCCTGACCCAGAGATAGAACCTGTGTTTCCTGCATTGCCAGACAGATTCTTTACCACTGAACCACAGGGGAAATCCCTGTTCTTACATTTACTGACCCTAAAGCACCTACTGTGTGCCAGGTACCGTTCCAAACACAGTGGACAAAGTCGAGTCCCTCTTTTGTGGAACTGACACTCTGCTGGAGAGAAAGCGAGGCAGACAGACAGCTGAGAAGCCATGTGCTGTTAATATGCCAGGTGGAGATAAGGTCTAGGAAGAAAACCCAACTAGGCAGAGGTCCCAGAAGGCTCTTGGAGGAGGTGATATTTCACAGGACACATGGAAGTGATCCAGGCAGGGGAAATAGCAGATGCCGAGTCCCTGAAGGTAAACTCATTTGCGGTGTTCTAGAGATGCTCTGCTGGCCAGACAGGCCGAATGGGAGAACGGCAGGAGGTCTGATTTGCACGATGGGCAGGGACCCAGCTCAGGCAGGCTTACCAACCATGGTCAGGTGCTGGGTTTTGGTTCTGAGAGACATGGGAGCCACAGAACATAATCTGACTTGTGTTTTAAGATCACTGTGGGCTCCTGAGGGGAACGTAGGCTGTCTCAGGGGTAGTAGGGATTGAGTCTGCCAGCACAACTCAAGGACTGACTGACTGCCAGGGAAGGGAAGGGCTCCGCCATGCCCAAACCCCCCCACCCACTCCCTCCGCGCGCTCCAGCCCTCCCGTGGAAACCACTGCAGCCTGTAGCAGCTTGTGCCCGTGGATGATTCCAGTGACTTCACAGACTCTGCCCCCAGACATTCGTCATGGGAGCCCGGCTTCCAGGCACGGGGCCAGGCGCCAGTGCCTGCTGCGGGCACGGCAGTGGGCTGAGCGATCCCAGGCGGGCAGCCACCTGGCCCCCCGCCCTCTCTCAAGGCAGCACACGCTCCAGAGCCCCTTGGGTTTCCAGAGCAATTTGTCGGCGCTGTTTAGAGGCGATGAGCGGAGATGAGAGGCTCTCAGCTCCACGTGGAGCTGACACGAGCAGGCATTCCTGGGCGGACAGGCAGGCAGGAAGCTCACAGCCCTGCTTCCGCAGGCAGGGCCCTTGTCTCCAGGATCCCCTCCTGGGGGCACAGCCCTGAAAGGTAACATGAGGCCCTCAGGGTCCACTGGGCCCCACCCCACCCATGTAGGCTGGGAAGCCAGGGTCAAGGGGAGACACCTACTTGGAGAGTCACTGTCAGCTTGGGAAAAGGAACTCAGGCCATCTCCAGAAACTCCAGGGAAGGAGGATACCAAGCAGAGATCATGGGGCAGGGCAAGGGGAATGCAAAGCCCTGAGGTGGAAGTATGTCTGGTGTGTTTGAGGAACAGTGTCCATGTGACCAGAGCAGAATGAGTGAGAGGGGGAGTGGGCGTTGCTAAGGGCAGAGAGAGGTCAGCCCAGATGGTGTGGGGCCCTGTGGTCTGGGGAGGACTCTGACCCTGAGCTGAGGAGAGTGGTGATGGCTCTCACCCTCTGGCTGGGTTTGGGGTGAGGGCAGGAGGAGGCCACTATGGGGATACCTAGGCACTGTGGTTGGAGGTGGGGTGGAGGTGGCTGGTGGCAGTTGGAGTCCCCGTTGATTTTGTGCCATGGAGTTTTTGCCCCATATTGTCACTCCTTCCACTTTCTAAAGACCTGATGTTTTTGCTCCCAGGCTGAAGGCAGAATGTTGCCACGTGTGGCTCCTACACTGAGCCTGATAATTCTAGCCATGTGCAGGGACTGATTCGGCTCTCAAGCCCCTGCCAGACACCAGGCAGAAAAAGCCCCACAGAGGCCCCCCCTGGGGGTGTCTGGTGGGCAGCATATCCCAGGCTCTGGCCTCGGACTGCCTGTGTCCAGGTCACAACTCCACCACTAACCAGCTGCGTGGTCTCCACCAGGCTCCTTAGTTTCTCTGAGGCTCAGTTTCCTCATCTATAAAATGGAGGTGAAGATAGACTCTGTGGTCCAAGGCTGCGAGGATACACCCACACCATGGGTTTGAAGCAGCCAGCACAGGGCCTGAGACATAGCTGGTCCAATTACATCAGCTGCTGCTAGGTTCAGTTCTCATGTGTTATGTATTTGTCATGACTACTGTTGTCATCAAAAGTATAGGTTGGTGGTTAAACAGAATGTCTCTTGAGCCATACTGCCTGGTTTTGTATCCTGGTGCTGTTCTCAACCAGTTGTGTAATTTGGGGTGTTATTTAAAAATCTCTCTGGGCCTCGGTTTCCCCACTTGGAACATAGGGAGAGTGGTACTTCCTGCCTCATGGGTTGCTGGGGCAACTGAATGAAGTGACGCCTCCGAGATGCTTGGAACAGGCCTCGGTGTGTGCACGGGCTCAGCACCGGCTGCTGCCCTCACTGCCACCTGCTCCATCAGTGTTCTTCCTCCCAAAGGCAAAGGCAGGACTCCTCCAGTGATCTGGTGGTTAAGAATCCACTTGCCAATGCCGGGGACGAGGGTTCTGTCCCTGGTCTGGAAGGATTCCACGTGCTGCGGGGCAACTAAGCTCAGGCTCCACAGCTACTGAGCCCCTACGCTAGAGCCTGTGAGCCTCAAGCACTGAAACCCAAGCACTCTAGAGCCCGTGCTCTACAACAAAAGAAGCCACTGCAACTAGAGAGTAGCCCACACTCAAAATTAGAGAAAACCCATGCACAGCAGCAAAGACCTGATGCAACCAAAAAAAAGAGGCAGGGGCACAGCTCCCTTTGTGCCTGTTGCCCGCCCGGGGCCACCCATCAGCCTCCCCAGGGATGAACAGACCAGAGCATGGCGTACTCCCAGGCAGCTGTGCAGTTTCTTCATTCAGCCTATAGTTTTTCTGCTTTCACTCCAACAAAATCTTAACTGCTCCCCCTGAAATACAGCACAGGTAAATGCCCAGCCTCTCTGGGGGAAGGTGGGGTGAGAGTACAGAGCAGAATGCCCCCTCTTCAGCCCTGGGAGAGCCCGAGGCCTGGGCAATTAGCCCCTGGACACACCACATCCCTGTGTGTCTGCAGCTCCAAGAGCACATTCCAATGCCCAGGCCTACCCTGAGCACTTTGTGCAAATATGATCTCATGAGGCAAGTGTGTCATTGCCTCGATTCTCAGAGGAGGAAACTGAGGCTCATCGAGGGGAAGGGGCTCCAGCAAAGATCACAGCATGTCAGTCGGGGCTAGGATTGGACCCCAGGTCAAGTAAGCAGCATGGTCTATGTTCTTAGCATGGTTCTCAGGCAGCGCTGCTGCCTCGTTTTTCAAGCTAAGGCTCAAGGAGGGCACCTGGCCTTGCAGGTGCTTCAGAGAAAAAGTGTATTCACTCTGCTGATTGGCAGGTGGGTAAGAACTCTACTCGTACTTGGCACCTGGTGCAGCTCATGGTCCAAGGGGGAGTGAGAAGGGGCGCCCATCTGAGCAGGCCAGGTTGAGATGCACAGCATATTCAGAATAGTTCTTTGTGGCCCTGCTGTGTGTTGGGGGCACCCGTTTACGCCTGAGGCTGGTAGAGGCTGAAAGCAGGGACAGTCGTGGGAATGCCTTTGGCTCCAAGCAATAAGTCCCAGCTCAATTGGAGGAAGTCTGTTACCTCTGAGAACATAACGTCCCACACTAGGGAGGGCCCCATGATTGGGGAATTTACTGACTCAAGGACTCAGTTGTTTCCCTTTCTTTGTTCTGTCTTCATCGGCCTGCACACTGGCTCCCCTCACAGTCTCAAAGTGACTGTCCAGACAGTCACCGTGTCAAGTGGAAGAAGAGGTGACATTTACTACAAGTGGTCTTTGTTAGTTTTCTAGTGAAGAAACCTTCCCCAGAAGTCACCTAGCAGACAGTCCACACACGCGCCTAATGCTTCATTGTCCACAAGGAGATCACAGACCTACCCCTGACCCATCCCAGACAGGTGGCATCCAACATTCGGGATTGTGTCCTGGGCTGGGTGCCAGGTCACCTTCCTTGAGGCTGAGTAAAACCAGCCTTCATTTACAAGGTGACGGGGAATAGGATGACACCCAGTGCCTGCCATAGGCTGAGGGAGCAATATCCCAAATGGGGCAATGGATGGAGCCAGCTGGCAGACACAGAGAAAGGGATGTTCTTGTTGTCTTCCCTTGATCATTATTGTTTATTTTGGCCATGCTGGGTCTTGGTTGCAGCACACAGGCTCTCTCTAGTTGTGGCATGGGGCAGGGGCGCTCTAGTGGCAGCCTGTGGGCTTCTCATTGCAGAGCATGGGCTTGGTTGCCCTGTGGCATGTGAGATCTTAGCTCCCCAACCGGGGATCAAACCTTTGTCCCCTGCACTGGGGGGCAGATTCTTAACCACTGGACCCAATCTTCCTTTTTTTTCTTTATCATCTCTTGTTTGTTTTTTCCGCTCATAAAAGTTGAACATGCCTGATGACAGGGTAGAGAAATATGTACTGCAGAAATATAAAAGTTAGGGTTAAAACCAGTTAGGATATATTCATAAATTGGACCACGTGCAGCCATTGAAGGGGAGAGGGTTTTGTGTGGACTGACATGGAAAGAGCTCCAGGGCATCATGTTAAGGTCAAAGCCAGGTGCAGGGCAAGCTCATGATGGGTTGCTATTTATGTTAAAAAGGAAAATTGGGAGGCTACACACACTGGGCTCTCTGTTGAAGAAGAAGGGGAAAGGTCAAGGTTGCCTCAAAGGAGGAGACTGAGCTGTCAGACAGCACTTTCATTTCTATCCTGTGCTATGTATGTGGTTTCATCTCCCCCATCATTACTGCCTCCAGAGATAATCAATGTGCAGTCCTCCAGAGATTTTTCTCCAAATCTGTACCAACCCAGGTCTATCAAACATATTTTGACAGTTAGCCAAAACAGGAAAAGCATTTTACATTACACCCCAGTGTGGACATCCTCAGGAAAGTTTCACAAAACCACTTACCCTTACCTCATATGAGGTACACTGAGGTTTTTTATTCCAGTCTTGTTTCTTCCCACCCCCTACCCCAAATAACAGTCAAGATCTAGTAAATTGATTTCATGACTCACAGTTGGGGAAAAAACTGTACATTTCCTTTTCATAAAAAAAAGACACCCCCCCAAAAAAAACCCAATAAACATTTGACAACATATGTACATTTAAAAACAGAAAAAGCACGCTTTGCATGATGCCTCGTTTCCACTTCCTGTCGCTCAGGCATCTGTCTTCATCCATAAACAGAAGTTGACCTCATTCTTCACATTAGCTGCATAGTTTTTGATCATATGGATATGCTTGGACTGGTCTAAGAATTCAGGCCTTGTCCAGCTTTTTCTTGTTTACACACAGCATTGCAGTGACCATCCTTGTATGTGCCTGCATGTCCTTGTGCAGGCTTTTCTGTGGCATGGATTTCTGGGAGATCAGACACTAGACTGACATACTCACATCTTTCAGTTCAGCTCAGACACTGTCTCCTCCTTGGGGAAGCCCTTGTGACCTCCCCAGATAAAGCCCGATCCTGATGTTACATGCTCCGTGACTCCCTGGACAACCCCTCATCAGTGCACCACCTTGGACCTGTTGACAGATGTTGCTAAATTATAGAAAGTCTATATAAGTCAGTCAGAGCTTGCATTTAAAATCCATTCTGACAGTCTGCCTTAGGATTGGGATGTTTCAGTATTCACATTTAATGAAGTTACTGATAATTAGATTTGCATTTGCCATTTTTTGCTTTGTTTTCTATGTTTACTATCTTTCTCCTTTGTTCTTCCTTTACTTTTGCCTTTTGTGTTAAATCAGTTTTAGTACACCATTTGGATTCTTCTTAACTTTAATTATAGTATGCATCTTATCAATGTATTTCAGATTAGTGCTAACTGAATACCAACAAAATATAGAAACTTTCCTCCAATAAAGCCCCATTCCTTTCCCTCTCCTTTGTGTTGTTACTGTCATACATTCTACATCCATATATGTTATAAGCCAAACAATATAGTGTTATTATTGCCTATAGTCTTACATGTAACTTTAGAAGTTAGAGAAGAAATCAGAAAACCTAAATATTCTATCTATGCTGCTGCTCAGTTGTATCCAATTCTTTGTGACGCCATGTCTATAGCCCACCAGGCTCCTCTGTCCATGGGATTTTCCATGCAAGAATACTAGAGTGAGTTGCCATTTCCTTCTCCAAAATACTCTATGAAGTCTTTTATTTTAACCCATTCTTACCATCTTTGACCCTTCACTTCTCCATGTGATTTCAGGTCATCACCTGCAGTCATTTCCTTTCAGCCCAAGGAGTTTTTACTTATTAGCCAGATGTGCTAGCAATGAATTCTCTGAGTTTGTTTATCTGGGGACATCTTTATTTTGCCTTCATCTATGAAGGATAGTTTTGCTGGACATAGAAGTCTTGGTTGATGGTTTTTTCTCTCAGCGCCTTGAAAATACCACCCCATCTTGGCAACCCACTCCAGTACCCTTGCCTGGAAAATCTCATGAACACAGGAGCCTGGTGGGCTGCAGTCCATGGGGTTGCAAAGAGTGGGGCACGACTGAGCAAATAACACAAACTTCCATTGGTTCAAATGACAGGTCAGCAGTTGATTGTATTGATTTCCTCTGTATATGATGAATCCTTTTCTCTTGGTGCTTTCAGAGGTTTTATCTTAGTGCTTGACTTTCACTCATTTTTCTGGATGAAGTTTTTGTGTTTATCCTGGTTGGGGATTCGTTGAGTTTCTCAGATGTGTAGATGAATGTGTTTTTATCCAGTTTGAGAAGCTTTTAGCCATTATTCCTTCAAACCTTTCCTCTGCCCCTCTTTCTCTTCTCCTTCTGGAACCCTTAGTGAGGTTCTACAGTGGCAGAACTTGCTTGTTCATTGAGCTTGGGCAGGGGGATGGGAGGAGCCCCAGGCTAACATGTCAGATTCCCTCTGTTCTTACCCTGAAGTTCAGTTTTTCAAGAAAATAAACAATACTTGGTTTGTTGCATGTCCTCGGTCAATTTCCAGAGTGCTGAAATGGTTGTTTTTGTTGATTTTGTGCTTGGTGGGGAGAGAATTTGCCAGTCTTCTCATTCATCCATAGTCAGAAGTCCCACCCTTTAATTTTGCTAAATTGTCCTTCAGTAAGTTTTTATTAACTTTCAATCCAAGGACATTAATTTTCCCATTAAAGAGCACTCTGATGTATGTTAGTGCTCTTACTTGAAGTGGAATTAGAATTTTATTTTAAAGTTTTAAAAGCTGATTTGCTTCAATGGGGTCAGCAGTTGGGTCCCCAAGACTTGGGTCCTAATTAACCACATGAAGTTCATTGTAGCATTAACTCCACAGGAATCCAGCATTTGGAATATCGAGCTGTGGTTTTAGATTAGATCAGCTGGAGTGGTGTCTGATGTATATTAGTGCTCAAAAAATATTTGAGTGAAGATACTGTGTGGCAAGGTGTAAGTTAAACAAAAATAAGTTATAGACAATTTATTAGCACAGTCTCAGTTCTATGAAAATATAATTCTTGCACCCTTCCAAAAAAAAAGGTTCCTGTTTTCCAGTTGTATACACATTTTTCTTTTTGTCTGTTTTTCTTTTTCTTGCTTGCTGCTGCTTCTTTTTTTTTTTTTTAAGCCGGGCTGTGCTGCTTGTGGGAATTTAGTTCCTGGCCAGGGACCGAACCCAGGGCCCCAGCAGTGAAAGTGAGTCCTAACCATGGACTACCAGGAAATTCCCAACATGTCTGTTTTAACCATAGGAAAGGGTTAAGAAAGAAATACAGGGAACTGTAAACCATGGTTACCTCCAGAGATGGATCGGCGGGACCCCCACTTTCAGCTGTGTAGGTTGTGCTCAGGATACAAGGAATCTCCAGGTGGGTGGGGAATCATCCACCCGCAGAGGGTGACTTCTTTAGATACCCATAGAGGTACCAACTGTGCTAGGAGGACAAAGCTGGGAGGGGATGGGGGCTGTGAAGGTAGCATTACCTTTCTTCATGTAGACATCTATGTATTAGAATTTTCGCGGCAGTATCTCTCCTGTGTGAAGGAACTATTTTTTTGTTGTTTCCCAAGAGTAAACTTAAACAGATTGACTGTTCGAAACGTAGGACAAAGTTGTTTTACTTTTCTAATTTTTACATTGCAGCGATATGAGCTCAAGGGCCGGCTACCCGGCTCAGGTTCACAAGACAGCCAGCACCGAGACCCCGCGGCCCTCACAGCTGGCCCAGGCCAGCGCCTTCCAGCTCTCCACCTCTGTCCCCAAGTCCTTCTTCTCCAAGCAGCCCATGCGCAACAAGCACCCCACAGGGTGGAAGAGGACAGACGAGCCCCCGCCACGGCCACTCCCCTTCACTGACCCAAAGAAGTAAGTGCCTGGGCACCTGGTGAGGCACCCCCAGAGCCAAGCTTTGCATCTCGGGGCCCGGGGGAGGGTGACCCCTGGCTCCTTCACATGTCAGTCACCATGCCAGTCTACACACTGGGAATACAACCACGCAAGGCCGACAGGGTCCCTGCCCTCCAGGGGGCCATGCTGGTGGGGAAACGGACAGCAAACAGGGTGACTAAGGGAAGTGTGCAGAGCCAGATGGTGGTGAGCCTTGTGACACATCTGGATGAAGAACCTTCCAGGCAGAGGGAACAGCAACTGGCAGACCCTGAGGCAGAAGCTGGCTTGGTCTGCAGAGGGAAGGCCAGTGTGGCTCGGACCATGTGAGCACATGAGGTCAGAGAGGCAGTGAGCACAGGCCGTGGAGGGTTCTGTGGGCCCCAGGTAAGGGCCTGGGCATCTGCCATAATTCAGAGGGAACCGCAGAAGGGTCTGGAACAGAGGGGGACAGACCTAAATTGGGTATTCACAGGGCCCCTGCAGCTGCATGTGGAGCATGGCCTGCAAGGGACCAGGAGACAGGGGCGCTGGTGTGATGGTCCAGGTAGGACATAAGAGGCCTGGGGTGGGATGGAGGCTGAGGAGGAAGGAGGAAGCAGCTTTGGGATAGATTCTCTGAAATGGAAGCTAGCAGGTTCTACTGGCAGATCGGATGTGGTGTGACAGAAGGAGCGAGGTGAAAGGTGATACCAGGTCTTTCAACCTGGAGGATGGGCAGACTCTCCTTGAGCTGAGATCGGGACTGAGTGGGGAGTGGGCTCAGAGTTGGAACCGTAGAGTGAACTGTAAACCATGGTTCCCTCCAAGTGGGGAGCTCCAGAGCTCAGGCCTGGACAAGTTACCCTTTTTTATTTTTTAGCTGCACTGGGTCTTGGTTGCTGCACAAGGGCTTTTTCCAGTTGCAGTGAGCAGGGGCTACTCTCATTGCAGTGCACAGGCTTCTCATTTTGGTGGCCTCTCTTGTTGGAGCACAGGCTCTGTGGCACATGGGCTTCAGTAGTTGCAGCTTGCAGGCTCTATAGAGTACAGGCTCAGGAACCATAAGGCATGTGGGATCTTCCCAGACCAGGGATCAAGCCAGTGTCCCCTGCATTGGCAGGCGGATTCTTAGCCACTGGACCACCAGGGAAGTCACAGATGGATTACTGTTGTGATTTTCAGTAGACACGGAGGAGGCAGTCAGGTAAGGAGTCTGGAGCTCCAGGGAGAGGTCAGGCTGGAGAGAATGGGACTATTGTCAGCATAAAGGCTGGAGAGGAGGGGTATGTAGGCCTCCGCCTGAGATCCCTCAGTGTTCATACAAGGAGGAGGAGCCGGTGAAGGAGGAGCCCAAATGAATGTGGGGTCTGGGAGCCCAGGGTGACGACTGGGAGCAGTCAGGGAGCATAGGGTTGAGCCTCCTAGAGGTGACTGGAGGATGCCAGAGAGAAGCCAGGGCAGAACAGGAGGCAGCCGGTTTGGGGCATTTTGATCTGAAACCAAAAAGGAGAGAGGAGTGGTCAGTTAAAAACCGGTTCTTTGAATTTGGAGGTTTTATTTGTTTTAATTTGGCTGCACTGCACGGCACATGGGATCTTAGTTCCCCAACCTAGGATCGAACCCGTGCCCCCTGCATTGAAAGTGTGGAGTCTTAACCACTGGACCACCAGGGAAGTGCCAATTTTTGAATGATACTGAAAATTTATCCAGTACTCACCACATGCCAATTTTGGTGCTGAGCTCTAGTCCGTGAATTGATTCACTGAATCCATCTCAACAACCCTTCTATGGGTTGTTGTTCAATCGGTCATTCATTTCCAACTCTGCGACCCCATGGACTGCAGCACATCAGGCTTCACCATCTCGTGGAGTCTGCTCGAACTCATGTCCATTGAGTCAGTGATGCCATCCAACCATCTCATCCTCTGTCACCTCCTTCTCATCCTGCCCTCAATCTTTCCAAGCATCAGAGTCTTTTCCAGTGAGTTGGCTGTTCGCATCTGGCAGCCAAAGTATCAGAGTTTCAGCCTCAGCATCAGTCCTTCCAGTGGGTAGTCAGAGTTGATTTCCTTTAGGATTGACTGGTTTGATCTCCTTGCAGTCAAGAGTCTTCTCCAGCACAACAGTTGGAAAGCATCATCACGTTCTTTGGCTCTCAGCCTTCTTTATGGTCCACTCAAGTCCGTACATGACTACTAGAAAAGTCATTAGTGATTTTTGACTAGACGGACCTTTGTCGGCCAAGTGATGTCTTTGCTATTTAATATGCTATCTAGGTTGGTCATAGCTTTTCTTCCAAGAAGCCAACTTCTTTTAATTTCATGGCTGCAGCCACCATCCCCTGTACTCCATGAAGCAGACCTGTCATTTGCCCAGCTTTACTGAGGAGGCCCAGAGGCTTACAGCTGGGAAGGGGTGGAGCTTGGGTCAGAACCCCGAAAGCCACGGCTCCTCTTCAGGTGGGGGGCCTGCCCTCCTCCGTCCTGTTCTCTGTAATGTCCTCTCTCATGACCTGGAGGAGGCCGTTCAGATGTGTGGTGACACAGAGCTCATAAGGAGAGAGGTGTCAGGAGACAGAAACAGGATCCCTGGAGAGGTGGGCGAGCGAGCAAGCCAAGAATCCAGTTCACGCTGCTTGCTGACAGCCGAGGGCCACTCTGCAAACTAGATTTTGATCCTCCCCTCCCCTGACTAAAACCTCCAGCAGCTTGCCCCTCTCCCAGGACTAATGACTAAGGCGCTCCTTTCCTGAGTGCATATATCGTACAAGACATTAGCGCATCATGCGCTTTGCCAAGACTCCCACCTGGACCCCACACGGCATGCCCATCACCCCTCTGCCCTCCTCTCCCACGCTTCCCCAGACTTGCTCCACTCCACTCACCCGGCCTCCCAGCTCCTCAGTCTTGAGTGCCACCACGTCCAGGCAGACCTCAGGGCCTCTGCAGTGGCTGTCACCAGTTCCCGGAATGTTCTTTTTCCACGTCTTGTGGCCACGGTGGGATTCCGGAACTTGGTCTGGTGCCACCTCCTCATTCGGGTCTCCCCAGCCTTCTGTCCCTGCTGCTGTTACTCCATCCCTGGTCTCCGTTCCATGGCCCGTTCCTCCACTGGAAAGCAGGTGACAATATTGGTCACAAGACAGGTGTCACCTGACACCGTGTGGGCACTCCATCAGTGAGTGGGATGTAAGCCTACATCACACTCCATTCTCACTATAACCCCTTAAAATACAGGAAGGCCCTCATTTTTCAGCGTGCCAGAGGGTCCAGCCCTGCTCACCCCACTCTGCTCCTCCATGGGAGTGGCCACCCTGGCCTCTCAGGCACGTGTGCTGTCCCTTCTGCCTGGGTGCCCCCTGCCCCACCGGCTCCATCCTGCCCACCTGGAGTTTGCTCGGGCTGCCATAACAAAGCACTGCAGATGGGCTCAACAGCACAAGTGTCTTTCCTCGGAGCTCTGGAGGTTGGAGCCAGGGTGGAAGCAGGGTTGGTTCCCTCTGTGGGCAGAGAAGTGTCTGTACCACACCTCTCTCCCAGCTTCTGGTTGATTCACCAGCAATCTGTGGGGTTTCTTGGCATGTAGATACAACTGGGTGTGTGTCTCTATGTCCACATCTCCCGTTTTTATAAGGACACCAGTCGTTAGATTAGGGTCGCTCTTACTTGCCTCATTTTACCTTGATTGGGCTTCCCTGGTGGCTCAGATGGTAGAGAATCTGCCTTCAATGCAGGAGACCTGGGTTTGGTCCCTGAGTCAGAAAGATCCCCTAGAGAAGGGAATGGCACCCCACTCCAGTATTCATGCTTGAAGAATCCCATGGACAGAGAAACTGGCAGGCAACACAGTCCATGGAGTCACAAAAAGTTGGACACAACTGAGCAAGTCACACTTTGACTTTACCTTGATTACCTCTGGAAAGACACCATTTCCACATCAGGCCAAATTCTGAGATTTGGGACTTCAACATATCATTTGGAGGAGACCCATAACGCCAGCCCTCAGATCTCACACAGATCCGCCATCCTCGAAGAAACTCTTCCAAGCCCCACACCAGGCTCATCCGTCCCATGGACCCCACACTTCTTCCCCTGCCTGGCCTCTATCCAGAGCACATCACAGTCTTTTGCTAGGGATTCAGTTGTTTCCTGTCAACCCACTGGACTAAGGGTACTGGGACAGCAGACCCACCTGAGCCCCATCCAGGACAAGGTGTGTGTAGGCGCTCAGAAAATATATCTGGCAGATTTCCCTGGCTTCCCAGTGGTTAGGACTCCACGCTTCCACTGCAGGGGCACAGATTTGATCCCTGGTCAGGGAACTGAGATCCAGATGCCACCGTGGCATGGCTGAAAAAAATATATACCTGGACAGGTGACAGCCAAAAACAAACAGCAGCCCCCCTTTCCCACCATAAGATCCAGAGAAAGCTTTTTATGTATGTACGTGCACTGCGTAAAAACATGTAAACTAAACATATAAAATACTGGGAGACACAGAATAGTTTCATGCTTGCTTATATTTATTAATTTGGTTACAGATACATTTTTAAAATCACGTGCTTTAAGTAATATGTTAACTTAGAATTAATGCTTTTGTCCACATGCTTTTAAGAAAGCTGCTTTATTCAAACTCTCCCTGAGCATTTTGGAAATGTCTTTGTCATTGTTAGAGACACTTCTGAGTCACCTAACCTAGTTTTCCAGAAAACATTGTCTTTACTTCCAGCTAAAGTATTTGAGGCTAAACATGTTTTTTTTTTTATCTGTGTATAATTCTGTTGCTGAAATTTTATCCTAAGGCATGAGAACTCATTTGCATAACTTACTTACCTACTTTTACTGATACCTCCCCTGCCAAGTGGGCTTCCCCAGTGGTGCAGTGGTAAAGAATCTGTCAATGTAAGAGACGTAGGTTCAATCCCTGGGCCAGGTAGATCCCCTGGAGGAGGAAATGGCAACCCCCTCCAGTGTTCTTGCCTGGAGAATCCCCATGGACAGAGGAGCCTGGTGGGCTACAGTCCATGGGGTCAAAAAGAGTCAGACATGACTGAGCGACTAAGCACACGCACACACACACATGCACACGCACACACACCCCTGCCAAGTATTGTCGTAAGCCCTTTACCGTTGGTTTTAACTCATTTAACCTTCACTATGAACAGTGAGTTGTAGGACTTTGTATCCCATTTTCCAGGTAAGAAAAATTGAGGTACAGAATGGTTAAGTCACTTGCCCAAATCACTCTGCAGGTGTCATGGTTATACAAAGGTCACCACATATTTCTTTTAATATTTATTTACTTATTTGGCTACCCTGGGCCTTAATGGCAGCATGCAGAACCTTTGATCTTTATTGTGCATGCAAAATCTTTAGTTGCCACATGTGGGACCTTTGTTCCCTGACCAAGGATCAAACCCAGGCCTTCTGCATTGGGAACTCAGAGTCTTAGTCACTGGACCACCAGGGAAGTCCCATAGATCACCTCTAATATGAGTGTGTCCCCAAAGGAGTAATCAGCAAATCCGCCTCCTTTCTCATTGATTCTGCTCAGGGACCTCTAACATATCCCCAGAGCACTGTAAATGGCTTCAGCCAGCACAGAGGTGCTGTCCTTCAGCCAGGCTGTGTGGATGGGGCTTTACAGACCCCCTAGGTCCTCCCGGTGACCCTATTTCTAGAGGAGGAAACTGATGCACAGTTAGAAGTGCGTAGCCTGGGTCACCCAACTGGAAGTGGCAAAGCTGGGATTCATACCTAGAAAGAGAACTGGCAGGGCATCTCATCATGGGAAAGACTCAGGCAAGGCTCACATCCAAGGCCGGACTCGCGCCTTCTGAGGACTACCGACTTCTCAGAGAAAACAGTCACCTGTTTGGGGGCGCATGCTCCATTGCACAAAAAGCGGAGTGAGCTGGTGAAGGACGGAGGAGCTGTACCCTGAGGGGACCCAGGGCACTCAGGTGGAAGCCCCCCACCCCCCGCACCCAGCCCCTCTGCTGCAGGCCCCGGTCAACCCTGCAGCTCTGCCTCAGGAGAGGGCTGAACAGCCCTGTTTTGACTGCTTTGTCACAGGACACTGAACTCACCGGCCTGCCTTCTCCCGACCATGAGAGCAGCACAGCATGGGGGTCGGGAAGGACTCCCTCGCTGGCTGCTCACCCCTGCTGGCCGCTCACCCCTCCGTCACTCAGCTTTTCTCTCTTTAAACTGGCATGACACCCTCCCCCACCTCCCAGCTGTGAGGACTTCCTGAGGTAACTCCGTGAGGACCCCAGCACGAAGGTTGAGCTGCACAGGGCTGAGCAGGAGAGAGGGTGACCAGGGTGGCCAGGCTGGGGCCCCATGGAGCAGGAGACAGAACCTGCGGCCATCAGCCCCCTTCCTCAGCCATCCAGGGTACATCCTCCCCGCCAGGCCAGTCTCAGCCTGACTGAAAGGCTGGCATGTGGTGGCCCTGCTGGCCCGGGTCCCTGCAGACAGGGCCTGGTGAGGAGGAGGCAGGAGTGCCCTAGGGAATAGCCTGCTTATTGCTTACGGTGGAGCAGTGGTTGTGGCGGGTGTTCCTCAGGTCACATCTGGGGACCCAGGCTCCAAATGTCCTCATCCATAAGAAGGACAGTCTTGGGACTTCCCTGGTGGTCCAGTGGTGAGGACTCCCACTTCAACTGCAGGGGCATGGGTTCAATCCCTGTTCGGGGAACTAAGATCCCATATACTGCATGGCGTCGCCAAAAAGTGGGAAAAGAAAAATGAGCAGCCTGGGGCCTGAGAGAGAGAGAGAGTGCTCAGGGGGCGAGCTTTGCTGCAGCTGCTGTTACTGCCACCGCAGTCAGGAGCAGTCCCCCCAAGTCAAGCCCAGGACCCAACTCTGCGGTCACTGTGTCAGAAGCTCTCAGGGCATCAGTGCTCTTGCTGGTAAAGCAAGGCGATGGAAGTGATGGCCACAGGGAAGGAAAGTAGCCCCGTGAGACACCCCAGCCCCAGAGTGGGGCCCCACAGCCCCAGAGCCGCCGTCACTGCGTCCCAGGCACACTGAGCACTGTGTTCGTTCATCAAGAGCAAATCTCAGGCAGCTCAGAGCACGGGACAGATGTGGCTTCCAAGCATCCTCCACTCACCATGCCTCGGTCCCCAGCCTCTAAAGAGGAGGACGGGGTGCCTCCCTCCCTGAGGCGGCACAAGGAGTTAGCGAGACCTTGGGAAGAGCCGCTCAGCGTTGGCACTGGCACCTAGCGGTTGACGCCTGGCCTGCAGGTGCCCCCCTTCCTCAAGTTTAGGGACCTGGGTTCAGCTCAGCACAGCCA
>SJXQ01005678.1:226743-237407 GCA_006408695.1 Aepyceros melampus
AGAAACCGGGGTGGGGGGCGGGGGCAGGGGCCAGGTCAAAGGGGCTGGGGGAGGTGGTCTTCTTGCAAGACACGAAGGGCTCCGAGAAGGCCATCTTTGCAAAACCCTGCTGGGCCACAGCAAACGCCCTTGAGGACCATCAGTTTGTGGTTTGTAGTTTGGGTTTTATAGGATTCTGTGGGACACTGAACATGACACTGAGATGGTCTGGAAGCCATGGGTTCAGGTCCCGGCAGAACCATGTCCCTAGCTGGGTGACCTCGGGCAAGTGTATTCCCCTCTCTGAGCGCGGTGTCTTCTCTGTGAAGTGGGAACAAGAGCACCTACCTCAGGGCGGTTGGGAGCACTCAGAGAGTGAAGAGTGTTAAGTGCCGGGTTCAATTAATGGCCACTAACAATAATAATAATACAGGTTAAGTGGTGTCCACGAGGCAGGGCCTCCAGGGAAAGGCGTTAGGCCCAACTGGCGGAGGGGGCAGCGCCAGGCGGGGCAGCTGCTGGGGGCAGGTCCCGGGGGCAGGCCCGGGGGAGGGAGCGCACGGGCACTCACGTCGTTCTCCGAGGTGCCGCACAGGCTGCAGGACTTGCACTCGATGCACTGCCAGCGGTAGGTGCGCACGGCTGCCGTCATATTCACCGTGAACTGTAAACACGAGGGGTGTCCTGGGGGCCAAGGGGCAGGGATGCGGTTAGGGGCTGTCGCGCCCCTGGTGGCTGCTGACCCTGGGGAAGCCCCTGGGGGCTCAGCCCCCACCCCCTGGCTCACAAGGCCTGACCCCGCCCAGCCCACGGTGCCCCGTGCCCATTCCGCAGGCAGCGCCGCCCTGGCCACCAGTCTCCTACCCGGCCACCATGGCAACCACACTCTGCTCCCCAGAACACCATGGCAACCGCATTCCATTACCCACGGTGCTGTGGCAACCACTTTCTACCACCCACAACACTGGGGCAGCCACGTTCTGTTAACCACTGTGCTGAGGCAGCCACATTCCATTAGCCACAGCAGAGTGGCCAACCCGCTCCTTAACCGCAGAACGTGGCAACCACAGTCTCCCAGCCACGATGCCATGGCAACTGCCTGCCACAGAGGGGTCCCCACAGCCTGGTTCCCTGCAGCCCAAGCCCATTACACACGACGCCACGGCAACCACAACGCTATCAATGTGACTGTGGAGCATGTCAACCCTCTGGTCGTCCCACCACCCCAGCGCAGACCCACAGCCAAGACCCCAGGCTACCACGACACCCAATCGCCATGACAACCGTATTTCACTACCGGTAATACCATGACAACCACAATTCATTAGCCACCGTGCTGAGGCAACCACAGTCTCTTACCCGCAAGTCCACCTTGGGAAACCACACTCTGTTAACCACAACTCCATGGCAAGCGCCCTCTGTTGTCTACAGCATCCAGGCAGTGGCAATCCATCACTCGCTATCACAGCCCACTACCCGCTGGTGTTTTGGCAGCCATCTTTCACTGTTCCCTATGCCAGACAGGCACGTGCCGGTGCCCACAATGCCATGACAACCGCGTCCCACTGTTCCCAGAGCTTCCCTGACCCCACTGAGCTCCCCACAGTCCTCAGCAGTTGAGTCAGCTCTGTGCATCCACCAGGATGCTCTGCGTCCCCCCAGTTCTCTCTCCTCTGCTTCCTGCCCTCCAGATCTGGAGTCTCTCCACCCCAGCCCCCAGAAGCCTCAGGTGGGGGGCATCACCTGATCGCCCACAGTCAGCACAGGAGATGAGGTCCTCAGGACACCCCGTCTTCTTGGAGCCCCCCAGGCAGAAGTCGCAGTAGCCGTTGGGGATGACAGTGCCGTCAGGCGCCTTCTTGGCTGAAAGACAGCAGGCAGGGGTTGGCGGGGGCAGGAAGGGACCCTCAGTCCAAGGCTGCTACAGAAGTAGGGGCAGAGGGAGGCGTCCCTACCTGTGTGTTTCCTCTGTGACTCAGGGACCCAGGCCAATTCTTTGTAAAACTCTGGGGGTAGGGGGACAGAGAGAGGGGCTCTCACCACAGGCAAGGCTCCACCCTGCCCAGGCCTCAGCCCCGGGGTGGACCCCTTGTCCAGGCATGGAGGAGGTGAGGAGAGGGAGCCACTACCCTAAGCTGCGTCCAGCAGCAAAAGAGAGTTGCAGGGAGCCCAGGTAATTCTCATCAGGACCTTGCAACTCTCTGAGAACGACTGACAGGTCCTCTTTATTAGGTAAGAACTCGGCAGGTACAACTTCAGGAAAAGCCCCCTGCTTCCCCCGCCCACACGCACTTCTGCCAGACAGCCACCCCCAACTAAGCCCCAGCTAAATAAAAATTAGGTAGAGGCCACTGGCCACAATTTGGTATGGAAACAGACACTCAGAAGGAAAATTCTGAACACAGAGGTGCCTGGGTATGTAGTAGGGGTGGGATGAAGAGACTGCTCTCTCCCACCGAGGAATGGGTGGGAGGATGGTTCCTCCACTGGCAGAGCCTCTCCCCAAGCCTTCCCCCAGCCCTCAGCTGTCAAGGTTGGCACTGGATTGGCATGGGCGGATGCCAAGGGTTCCCAGGCCACGGCCCCTGCCCCTTGGCCGAAGCTTAGCAGAGAAGGGAGGAAGGGAGGCAGGGAGGGAGGGGAGTCATCTATCACCCCCCTCCCCAAGCTCTAATTGAAACAATAAATCAGACCCAGAAATATTACGCCCGGCCGGGAGTGAGGGAGAGATGGTTGGTTGCCATGGCAACCCCAGAGCCAGCATCCCCATGGTTGGTGGGGGGAGGGGACTGCTGAGCTGGAGATTTTCCAGAAATGTCTAATGTGCCCCCTCCCTGCCAGGCTCCTTAGCCCCCACTCCCAGGGCCCCTCACCACCCCACGCCCTGCCCGCCTGCTCACGTTTATGGTTGTTTTTCCGGTGGAAGGGCAGGGCGTGGCGTTCGGCGTTCTCCTCCCCCTCCTCCTCAGCCAGGTGGGTGTGGGTGTAGTGGTAGCTGAGCCCTGGCCGGTTCTTATACCGTTTCCCACAGACTGGAGAGTGAGCAGGGAGGGCCGGTCAGCCCTCCAGCCCCTGCCGCCTCCACCCGGCCTCCAGGATCACACCTCCCCCCTCTGCCAGGGTCCAGAACAGGAGGGAAGGGGGCCAGTTGGGGGCAAGGTCTCTGGGTCCCACTCTCTCTCTCTCTCTTCCCCCCTCTTCAGAAGGACTCACTATCACAGACATACGGCTTGTCTCGGTCCTCCAAGGAAGTGGTGTCCTGGCGTTTCCGGAGCCCCCCGATGCCGTATGCCTGAGGGGAAAGTCAGGAGTGAGGGGACAAGAAAGGGAAGGAACTAAAAGAATTTTCACCATTTGGGCTTGAAAGCCCAATCACAGCTCTGCCACTTCCTAGCTGTGAGTCTAGAGTAACTCTCGACCTCTCAGAGGTTCCATTTTCTCATCTGTGCCATGTGTAGGCAGATAGCTCTAACTTCCTGTACAATCCCTGTTTTGCAAATGGCTTAATATGCCCAAGCCTCAATTTCCTCATCTATAAAATGGGTATAAAAATCCCCTACCCCTTCAGGCTGCTCTGAGAGTTAAATAAGGTAAAATTGGGGCAGGGTCTGAACACTGCACAAGCAATCAATGGAACCTGCCTTGAGGGGAGGGTGATGGGGGAGGTTTAGGAGTGATACCTTTCCTTTGGCCCTGTTCTTCCTCCTGGGCATGTCATCCTCTGGGTCTTCCACTTCAAGATCATGCGGAAACTCCAACAGTTGCTGTTTCTGGGCACCAGGAGAGGGGAGACTGGGGTCAAGAAACGGGGTATTGTCCTGCTTTGGGAGGTAGTTCTGGGCACAGCAAAGATCAGAGGTGGCAGGGCAAGTTAAGAGGTCTTCCCAAAAAAAGATGAAGTGTGGAGGGATGGAGACAGGATGCTCAAAGGTCCTAGGGAATCAGGGGAGATTTCAGAGTAGGACCAAGATGGGCCAGGACACAGGCTGGTTGAGAGGGCAGCCACAGCCCCTGGATGGGTGGGGGGCTGGGCAGTCCTACCTGGCAGTCCATAATGGTCTCCTCCTCCTTCAGCTCTATCTTCTTCTCCCCTGTCTCAGCACACAGGAAGCCTCAAGGACTGGCCCCTCGGGGAGGCCACCCTCCTTCTTCAGTGGCGCTTCACAGTCTGGGGACAAGACCACGGTAGGTAGGAGGGGGTCAGGTGAAGAACTTGTCCCTGGAGGACTCCTCAGACTGCCCAGGTTGGGGAATCATGCTCTTTTCTGGAGGAAAGAGGCTTTCCCACACTCAACCAGCAACAGACTCAAATACTCAACCATCCATACTACCCTCAATACTTCCACACATCCTAAGGATGCCCAGACCCTGGAGAAGACAGTCAGACCATCAGAGACCATGGGACATACTCAGGGAGAAACATGGCCGGACCCTCCTATGTAACTACATAATACAAGTAGGAGACCCCACCCAGACCCCCACAGCTGGAGAGAACAGACATTAAAACAGGACACACACAGCCAGACACACAAAGGAAGAGATACACCCAGACACTCAGACACACCCAGACTCACGGAGGAGACATATCCAGACCCTTGAGCACACTCAGAGACACTCCAAAAGAGAACATTAGACCATCAGATAAACCCAGACCACACGGGGAAAACACAACCAAACCCTACCAAACACCTGAGCATACTTAGGGGAGAGAGACACACCAGAGAATCACTCAGATGGACACTCATACACACAGGTGATACAGACAGTCCCTGTGGGACAATCAGACACACCCAGGAAGACAGAGCCAGATGGACACAGCAATACACCTGCCTGGACCCACACAAATCCTTCGTTATCACTGAGCAAGGGAAGAGAAGCAGCCAGTGACTGTCAGTGCTGGACACATTTGACAAGTGATAAAGCCAGACACTCATGGAGCAGCAGACATGGGCAGAAACACACCTGACACTCCAAACAGACACTCAGGGACGAGATTCTCCTAGCATTCCAGAGCAGCTGGTACCCAAAGGAAGAGAGACACTCAGGAACAGATAGACCAGACACACTTAAGAGGAAATAAGCCTGGAAACACCTGAAAAGAGACACAGACACCCAGACATGCTGTACTACACTGGAAAAAGTTACAACCAGCCACTCTGACACACCCAGACACACACCCAGACATCCACAGGAAAGAATAGGCAGATACTCTGATACATCCCAACTCACAAGGGAAGAGATGTACAAGGATGGGATACACCTGGACACACAAAACAGATATCACACTCTGTCCAGGAATACACCTGGGTCCAAGTAGAAGACGCAGTTCAAAATACTCAGGGAAAACTGGAGAGTCTCTGTACTACCCCCAGACACACACCAGCAGACACAGCCAGTCACTCAGACAGGGGCCAGGAGGGAAATAAAGGCAGATGCTCAGACGCACAAGGGCATCAACACACTGATCAGCCAGTGGTGTGGGCACCCACAGGGGCCACCCCAGGCACAGGACGGAGCCCCGCCTACCGATCTTGTACTCGCAGGGCCGGAGTCTGGGGTCTTCCAGGATGTTAAGCCTCCGTTTCTTTCTCCAACAGCGGGCCGGGTACGTATAGATCTGTCCGGGGGCCAAACCTGGAGTAAGAAGGGCGGTAAGAACGCGGCTGGGAAGCCGCCGCCCCGCCCCACCTCCGCCCTCCCGGCTGGTACCCGGGCCGCGGTGGGTCTTCTCCATCCAGATGTAGCAGTTGTTCTGGGCCACGCCGGTCTGCGAGTCGAGGAAGGGCAGGCGCAGGCTGCGCTCGGCGCACAGGCGCGCGTTGTAGCTGCGGCAGTGCTCGATGGCCTCGCGGTAGAAGTCCTCGCCTAGGCTGCGAGGGGCGGGTAAGCGGACGGGCGGCTGTCAGCAAGGGCAGGCGCACCCGGTCGCCCAGCACCCCTCCCCCAGCCCACCCGTCGGGAATGGGTGGAATGACTCCTCCAACCTCACCTCTCCCCTCCGGTAGGGACCCAGGAGCCCCTAACCCGAGACTCAAGCGGGCCTCGAGCCAAGGAGTGGATACAATATAGAAACAGATAAGATACACCAGGACACATCCATTCAGGCACACATCCAAATCCACAACACAAATGTATCACACATAGTCGCACAGGTTCACACACAAAGAGAGACATATCCCAAGACTCACAAAGGGAGAAACAGACACATCTCACATATGGGCACACACAAATATCTCCTGAAAAATACAGATCTCTCAAGTTCCATAGTGTAGAAACAGATCACACACGTGTCCATGCACAAATATACATCACATATCCCAAGACAGACAACATAAACAATCATCCACACAAAGACACACAACATGTAAACAGATTACACACCACAGTCATTCACACTCACTCATGCATCCAAAGACACACACACAGGTACACAATGTTAAGAGAAAAATGTTAAACTACCCGTATAAGCACTTACACACATATCCAAATACACAGCACAAATCACACACAATTCAGATACACTATACAAAGAAATCACACAGATTCACACAGGATACACACACACAGTCACAAAGATACACAATGATATAGAAACCAACAGCTAAAATACCACATATTCAAATACACAAAGATACACATATACTCAATGTAGAAACAAATCCACCCATATTCACACAAAAATTTGCACATAAATACATAAATACCTACATATCCAAAGACACAGAACACAAATGAGGCACAGTTTCAAAGGACATGCACACACACTCAAAGACTCAAATATCCAAAGATACCTAGAGTAGATAAAAGAAATCAAATACACATCCACACACATATCCCCCCAAAATACAAAATCCCAGAATCCGAACAAGTGACACACTCCATATCCCAAGACAAAGGTACAGGGCTCTTCACTCAAGTTTACCAAGGTCCCCGCGCCCCTTGTCCATTTCACCTTCTCCCCAACCCCGGGGGTCTCAGGGCGGGACATGACCCCCTTTCCCGAAGAGGACTCGGAGTTCCGCACACTCTCCTCTCCTCCAAGAGCAGCGCGTCGGACACGGTTCTTGCCAGAGACCCACAGTCACACACACTCGCAACCCCGCGCAGCCCGGCCCACGGTGACAGCCCCCCAGACACCCCATCGGCCCCACCCCCAGCCGCCACACACACACGCGCCGCGCGATCCGCCCGCGCTCCCTGCCGGCCCGCAGCACCTCAGGGGGCCGGGGATGACCGTGGCCATCTTGCTCCCCGGGTCCTGCCCCCAGCAGGTCCCCGCCGGGCCGGTCCTCCCAGCGCTCGGGCGGGCGCTGAGGCCGCCCATCCATTCATTCCCGGGGGGCGGGAGCACCGGGGCCGCAGCCAATCAGGGCGGTGGGGCGGGCCCGCCCGGGCCATGCTGGGAGTGGTAGTTCCCCGCCTGCGGCAGGCGGGACCCCAGCGGGAAGCCGGTCAGAGATGGGGCTCGAGGCACGCAGAGCCACTCACGCACGCTCACCCATGCACACCTCGGAGTCTCGCACATGGGTCTACACTCACGCATGCACACCTGGGCTCGCACACACCCACACACGGCGGCTTACACACACATTCACACATATACTCACAGCCTCCCACGCAGACTCACGCACACTCCCTCTCCCACACCTTCGCACAGACTCGCATACATTTGCACTCACACAAACACTTGAGTGCCAGGAGACTTAGAGACAACGTACAGATGCCCACGCAAACGTCCCGCCAACGCATGGCTCCCTGCCGCCGCCCCTCCCCCAGTCCCTCCTAGCTCCAGAGCACCCTCTCGGTCCCGGCCTCTGGTCACCGTCGGGGCTGTCTCTCTCACAGAGACCACGCCCGACTCAACCCCTTCCCCGGCCTGACAGCAGCCGTGCCAGTTAGGTGTGTGCTGTAGCCACACTTCATGGGTTCAAATCCTGACTCTGCCACTTGGTGGCCATGTGACCCTGGGCAAATAACTTAATCTTTCTGGGAATCAGTTTCCTCATCTGTAAGATAAGGATGATGCCTCATTGGATTATTGTGAGGATTAAATGAGTAAGTATTGAGGTGTGCATGTGTTAAGTCGCTTCAGTGGTATCTGACTCTTTATGACCCCTTGGACTGTAGCCCACCAGGCTCCTCTGTCTGTGGGATTCTCCAGGCAAAAATACTGGAGTGGGTTGCCATACCCTCCTCTGGGGATCTTCTCAACCCAGAGACTGAACTCTTTATGTCTCCTGCATTGGCAGGAGGGTTCTTTACCACTAGCACCACCTGGGAAGCCCTTAAATATTGGTAAATTGCTTCAAAATGCACCTGACGGGGATTTCACTGTTGGTCCAGGAGCTGAGACTCCGCACTCCCACTGCAGAGGGCACAGGTTGGTTGGGGAACAAAGATCCCTTATGCCATGCAGTTTAGCAGACAAACAAATAAAACAAAATGTACCTGGCAGGTAGTAGGTGTTCAATAAATTCATTCATTCCACAAAGAGGACCTGATGTGTACTAAGATGTAAAATGGTGATAGCTAACCATTATTAGAAAGAATAACGCTTGACATATGTGTGTTAGTCACTCAGTCATGTCCTACTGTTTGCGACCCATGAACTGTAGCCCACTAGACTCCTCTGTCCATGGGATTCTCCTGGCAAGAATACTAGAGTGGGTTGCCATTTCTTCCTCCAGGGGATCTTCCTGACCCAGGCATCAAACCTGAGTCTCCTGGATTGCAGGCAGATTCTTTACCCTCTGAGCCACCAGGGAAGCTTGGCATATAATAGATGCTTACAAAATATTTGTTAAGAATAAATATACTGAGTAGCCACAAAGTGCAGGCACAGTTCTTTAACAGAGATTCACCCGTCTGATCCTCATAATGACCCACCAAGGTGATATTATCATTACCCCCATTTTCCCAGAGGAAGTAGAGTCGCATGCAATCAGTCCCTGGTGTTTTTGCTTAAAGGTGAGACTAAGATAAGTATTCACTCGCCCAGATGTCTGTATCACGTAAGTCACCCCCTTCTTTCTGCCACTTCACCCTAAGGGATGCCCAGAGAGGAAGCTGGCCTTTGGAGTCACAGCACTCGCCAAATCCCACTCACCCACACCAAACCCACACCCCCATCTAAAGTCCCTGTTCAAGTCTGAGCCCTTGCATGGATAAAAAGGCCCACAAATGTCCTTGTCTACCAGGGAGCTCTCCAGCAGACAGAAGGGCCTTAAAGCCCTCACCTCTTTTGTCTCATGATGCCCCCACCTACCTCCCTGATGAGAGAGGCCCTTTCCAGGTCTTCCACACCCATGGTCACTTCTAAACACACACACACACACACACACACACACACACACACACTTCCCTGGTGGTCTAGTGGTTTAGACTCCACACTCCCCAGTGCAGGGATCATGAGTTCAATCCCTGGTCAGGAAACTAAGATCCTCCAGGCAGCAAGGCATGACCCCAAAACAAAAAACAAAATGCACACACACACACCCCTCTAGTCTTAGACCCCTTCCACAGGCTCTCCCCCCTCTCTTGCAGGTAAGGCCTTGACCTCCCTCTCCTCAAACCCCAAAAGCAGGGAGTGGGTCTCTGCTTCACATCTGGCCTAGAGCAGATGGCAAGCGGGCAAGGCACCTCACTCTGCGTCACAGATCACACAGTGTCACAGGGACACTGGCACCTCACAGTCACTCTGGCCTCCAGGCCCCCTACAGTGGCCACCCGGTCTCATCCACAGTGAGCCCTGCCCCTCAACCCACCAGCTCAGCTCCAAGAGCCTTTGCCACCTTCCTCTGTCACCTCTCACCAGCCTTCAATACATCCTTACACTTGCTCCTCACACCTCTAGCCTCAGGCACCTGGCTCACCCCAGAACCTTGGCATCAGTTTTGCTCAGCTTGGAGCCTGAGTACAGAACACCCCATCAGCTCCCTGGAGGCCCTTGTCCACCAATGCAATTTAACCCACAACTGACACCTAGAGAAGGGTCTCTCTCCCCTTCCTTACCCCTAGTCACCCTCTCAGACCCCTCAACTGCAGTCAAGCTCCCCTGTCCAAACAGTCCTGTCCCCATCCCCCCATGCCCTGTGTGGAAACTGGACCCCAAGAGAAATCAACATTGATACTGAACAGTAAAGAATCTGCCTCCAATGCAAGAGACCCGGGACTGATCCCTGGGTGGGGAGGATCCCCTGGAGAAGGAAATGACAACCCACTCCAGTATCTTTGCCGGGAGATTCCACGGACAGAGGAGTCTTGCAGGCTCCAGTCCATGGGGTCTCAAAGAGTCAAGACACAACTGACACTCTCACTACATTTAGTCAGTAAGGCTCAATACCAAGTGCTTTACAAACCTCACAGCGGCGACCGTGGGATAATAAGAACTGTAATGATGCCCCAGTTCACAGATGGTAACGCTGAGGCTCGAGGTGGGGAGGTGGTTAGTGCTCAAGATAGGGTTCCAATACAGGCAGTCAGAACCCTCCAGAGCCCATTCCTAAGGGGACTGGATTCTCTCAGGAGTCAGCCCCTCCCCTCCCCTCCCCTCCTGTGGCTCCCTCAGAAGGTGAGTGCAGAGAGGGCTACTGGCCCTCCCACCAGCAAGCTTACTCAGGTCTTCAGGCCCCCGCAATGGCTGCCCCACACCTGCTCCAAAGGTCAAAGGGAGGAGGTCTGGATAC
>SJXQ01005678.1:238827-273425 GCA_006408695.1 Aepyceros melampus
TTCTGAATGGCGGTGGCCATGGCCCGCTCGACTGGGCCGCCTCCGGCCCGGGGCGCCGCTGCCGCCGCGCGCGGGCCCAGCCCGGCCTGCGCCGCCCGCTCTGCCGCCCAGCGCGCTACGATTTCATTCATTCTTGGGGCTGCAGCGCGAGCGGAGCGGGGCGGGCCGGGGGCGGGGCTCGGCCAATCCCCGCACCTCCCGGCGCACGACGGGACGTGGAGTCTAGGGGCGCTCGGCGGCGCCCGAGGGCGCCCCTGTCCGGACTACACGTCCCAGGGGGCGTCGGGAAAACCGTGTGCCCATTGGCTACTGAGGATACAGGGCGGGGCTGGACTCGCCCCAGAGCATCCTTTCCTTTCCCTGGAGTGCTCCCTTCCCAGCTCCGGCTCTCCATCCTTCAGGAACCACGGACGCGTGGGAACGGGTGGCCGCTGATTTCTGGGTCTCCCCTGGGTGTGTGGATGACCCCAGGGTCTGTCGTGTATTCTTGTCTTTGCCTACTTCTCTGGGTGTCTTTTCTTTTGTAAGCCAGTCTGTAAACAAGCACAGGCGTTAATCAATGCCTTTGTTCATTTAAGTGACAGGCACTCTTCTAGGCACTGGGGAAACAGCATGAACAACAGACAGAATTGCTGCCCTCAAGGAGCTGAGCTGTGAGTGGAGAAAAACAGATGATAAACAAGCAAACAAGCTGTTAATTTTAGAGAGTGATAAGTGCTATAAAGAAAGTGGCTTCTCTGAGGAGGTGACATTTGAGCTGAGACCTGAGAAGCTGTCACCATGCAATACACAGAAGCAGGAAAAGCTTGACAAGTTCAAAGATTATTGTGGAAAGCTAGTGTAAAAGAGTCGAGTGAGTGAGGAGGGAGACAAGGTTAGCCAGAGAGCAAGGAACCAGATTATGTAGGGCCTTGTAGGCCATTATAAAGAAAATGGATTTTTGTTCCAAGTGCAATCAATCATCCTTGACTCTTCTTTTTTCACACACACCTCAAGTCCATCATCAAATCCTGTTATCTCTAATTCACAAACAGATCCAGAATCTACTCACTCTTTTCCCTTCGCAGCCTCCATCCTAGGACACCCTCCTCCCATCATCTTCCCCCTGGACAGTCCCTGCCTCTTCTCTCCAGGGTAGCCAGAGTGAACTGCCTAAAACAGCTGGCATCACCATGCTATCTGGGTCAAAACCTCCAGTGACTTCTTTCAAACTTGGAATAAAGTTATAAGTCCTCACTATGCTCTCAGGGCCCTACTTAAGCAGATTCCCAATCTCTATCTCATTTCCTCTATTTATTTAGGCTGCGCTGGGTCTTAGTTGCAGCCACCAGGATCTTCATGGTATGGCATGCAAACTCTTAGTTGCAGCGTGCGTGCTGAATCTACTTCCCCAGCCAGGATGGAGCCTGGCCCCCTTACATTAGGAGCACAGAGTCTTAAGCTCTGAACCACCAGGGAAATCTCCCCACTACCCCCCCCCCAGCCAGTTACACTTCTGACCTCGTCTCCCTTCTTCTTTTCCTTGACTAGCTTTGCTGACTCATTGGAAAAGACCCTGATGCTGGGAAAGATCGAAGGCGGGAGGAGAAGGGGACGACATGGTTGGATGGTTGGATGGCATCACCTACTCAATGGACATGAGTTTGAGTAAGCTCCAGGAGTTGGTAATGGACAGAGAAGCCTGGTGTTCTGCAGTCCATGGGGTTACAAAGAGTTGGACACGACTGAGCAACTGAACTAACTTTGCTCCAGCCACACGGGCCTCCTCCTTATTCCTGGAACATTCCGGCCCCACTTCAGCCACAGGACCTTTGCATTTGCTGTTCTCACTGCCTAGAATGCTCCTCCCCCAGGCATGGTTCCTACCTTGACTTTATTCAGGTTTCTAAATTAATGTCACTCCCTCAGAGACAACCTCAGCTAAAACGGCATCCCTGAGAAACTCTATGTCCTCTTGAACGCTTTTTTTTTTTTTTCCCCTGGGACTTCCCTGGTGGTCCAGTGGCTAAAACTCCACTCTCCTAATGTAGGGAGTCTGGGTTCATCCCTGGTCAGGAAACTAGATCCTGTATGCCAATCTTTGCCATATGGAAAAGACTTTGATGCTGGGAAAGATTGAGGGCAGGAGGAGAAGGGGACGACAGAGGATGAGATGGTTGGATGGCATTACCGACTCGATGGGATGAGTTTCAGCAAGCTCCAGGAGATGGTGAAGGATAGGGAAGCCTGGCATGCTGCAGTCCATGGGGTCACAAAGAGTCGGACAGGACTTAGTGACTGAACAACAGAATGCTGATCCTGTGTTGCCGCAACTATGATCTGGTGTAGCCACATAGATTCATATTAAAAAAAAAAAGCTTTCTTTTTCTCCCAACACTTACAGTAATCCATCCTCATACTATAGACCTATTTACTTACTTGATTTATTGCCATCTCCACCCCTTTGAATACCAGGCAGAGGTTGTTATTTAATCCGCTGCTCTCTCCCCAGTACCTAAAACAGGGCCTGAAAAATAACAGGTGCTCAACAATTATTTGTTGAATAAATAAATGAATCAATTAGTCATTATGCTCCATGTCTCTCCCCACTGTCTGGCTCTGCGGAGCACAACCAGCAAGGAGAGAGAGAGTCATGTGGGCTCCAGGCTGTGCCCTCCCACACACATAGACACTTGGACAATCTGAAGGGGACCAGGGTGGCGGCCAGGGTAGCAGTTGGGGGTGTTGTTGAATTAAGACAACCTTCCCAGCAGAGGGTCTGGAGCTAAAGCTTCAAGGCAAAAAGAAAGGAGAAGTTCATTTCTACAGAATCATGCCCTGTGTGGGCATACAATGATGTGTTTGCTACTTATTTATGTATTGGCTGCGCTGAATCTTTGTTGCTGTGCGTGGGTTTGTCTTTAGTTGTGGCGAGTGAGGGCTACTCTCTGGTTTCGGAACATGGGCTCTAGAGCTCAGGCTTGCTAGCTGTGGCACACGGGGTTCATTGCTCCATGGCTTGTGGGATCTTCCTGGACTGGGGATCGAACCCGTGTCCCCTGCATTGGCAGGCAGATTCTCAACCACGGACCACCAGGGAAGGCCCAGCAATGAAATGTTTGATGGCTCTGCCCTAGGGTCTGCCTTAAGTGTGCAGTCCTGTCGGGTAACAGATCCCTCACTATACCATGACAGCCAAGGGTGGGGGAAGCCAAGGCAGAGGGCTCAGGAGATACACAGGCTAGGGGAGCCCAGAGGAGGTTCCTGACCCAGTCTGGGGGTCAGGGAGGGCTTCTTGGAGGAGGTTTCAGGGAAATCTTTTAAGTCTTGACCCTCTGATCTCTCCAGACACAAGGCAAGTTCCTGTCCTGACCTCTTGTGTCCGTGATGCCTGATCTTCCTGTCACTCGAATCTAGGTAACAAGCAATTTAATCACTTCTATAAACACTTCTTCCAACCTGTAACCCAAAGATTTGACCACCAGAGGGCACTGTGGCTCCAGTTTTTGTCTGGACAGGCTGTTCAGGACTCCTCAGATCCAGGAGGGGCATTGTGGGGGGCAGTGGGACCAACCAGTGGACACATTGGTCCCCCCACTCTGAGCCTCAGACACTGCCCAGGACTTGGTTATCAAGGTCAGAGCTCCTCCCTGCAAAAACTCCTGTGGAATCAATGTATGTGTGTGTGATAAGTCACTTCAGTCGTGGCCGACTCTTTGCAACGCTATGGACCATAGCCGGCCAGGCTCCTCTGTTCACAGGATTCTCCAGGCAAGAATACTTCAGTGGGCTGCCATGCCCTCCTCCAGGGGGCCTTCCTGACCCAGGGATCGAATCCACATCTCTTGTCTCCTGCATTGGCATGCAGGTTCTTTACCACAAGCGCCACCTGGGAATCAATAGGAGTCCCTCTGTCCCAGACCCCTGGGAGCCCAGCTTGGGCCTCTGAGGGAGCAACTTGCTTAGCCTCCCTGATCCCTCTCTTTCCCACTATTCTTCAGAGGGTACAGCCCTCCCCTAAGCTGCTCTTGGGATGTTCAGACATGACCCTTGGAAGTCTCCTGCCCAGATGGGGATACTGAGGTATACAGGAGGTGTGGCTGGTGGCGGGAGGGTGTCACACAATACCAGGACAAAAACAATAGCAATTAATAATAATAACCACAATACAGGACTTCCCTGGTGGCGAAGTGGATAAGAATCTGTCCACCAATGCCGGGGACACGGGCCCCATCCCTGGTCCAGGAAGATTCCACATGCCATGGAGCAGCTCAGCTAGTGAGAACCACAGCTTCCCGAAGCCCACGGGACCACGGGCCCATGCTCTGCAACAGAAGAAACCACCACAACGAGAGGCCCTCACAGTGCAGCCAGAGAAAGCCCGCGGCAACAATGGAGATCCAGGGCGCCCAGTGAACAACCGAGAAACAACACACGAGGCCCCGTTAGTTAGCTCCTCCTGTGTGTCAAGACCTGTCCCGAGCCTTTCACAGGCCTAATGTTGCTCTCACACAGACCACACTTTGGAAGCAGGACTCTTCACCTCAGAGTCAAACAAGACAATCTGGGCTCAGAGAGACAACACCCTTATCAAAAGACCCCACTCATCATGGCAGGAAGATCTGGGACTTTTAAAATTAATTTTTATTGGAATATAGTTGCTTTACAACATGTTAGTTTCTACTGTACAACAAAATGAATCAGCTATGTTGATACCTTTGGCCCCTCTTTGTTTGGGTTTCCTTCCCATGTAGGTCACCTCAGAGCACTGAATAGAGTTGCCTGCGCTATACAGGTTCCCATTAGTTATCTATTTCACATATAATAGCGCTGGAAAATCCCATGGACGGAAGAGCCTGGTAAGCTGCAGTCCATGGGATTACTAAGAGTCAGGCATGACTGAGCGTCTTCACTTTCACGCATTGGAGAAGGAAATGGCAACCCACTCCAGTGTTCTTGCCTGGAGAATCCCAGGGACGGGGGAGCCTGGTGGGCTGCCGTCTATGGGGTCGCACAGAGTTGGACACGACTGAAGCAACTTCGCAGCAGCATAGGTCAACCCCAATTTCCCAATTTGTCTCACCCTCCTTTCCCGCCTTGGTGTCTATATGTCCATTCTCTATATCTGTGTTGTATTTCTGTTTTGCAGATAAGATCATCGATACCATTTTTCTAGCTTCCACATATGTGTTAATGTACAGTATTCTTTTTCTCTTTCTGACTTACTTCACTCTGTATGACAGACTCTAAGTCCATCCACATCTCTCCAAATGAACCAATTTCATTCCTTTTCACGACTAAGTAATATTCCATTGGGCCTTCCACCATGGTTCAGCAGTAAAAACACTGCCTACAACGCAGGAGACTCTGGTTTGATCCCTGGGTCAGGAAGATCCCCTAGAGGAGGAAATGACAACCCACTCCAGGATTCTTGCCTGGAAAATCTCATCTGTATTTCTGTTTTGCAGATAAGATCATCGATACCATTTTTCTAGCTTCCACATATGTGTTAATGTACAGTATTCTTTTTCTCTTTCTGACTTACTTCACTCTGTATGACAGACTCTAAGTCCATCCACATCTCTCCAAATGAACCAATTTCATTCCTTTTCACGACTAAGTAATATTCCATTGGGCCTTCCACCATGGTTCAGCAGTAAAAACACTGCCTACAACGCAGGAGACTCTGGTTTGATCCCTGGGTCAGGAAGATCCCCTAGAGGAGGAAATGACAACCCACTCCAGGATTCTTGCCTGGAAAATCTCATGGACAGAGGAGCCTGGTGGGCTACAGTCCATAGGGTTGCAAAAAGTTGGATATGACTAAGCAACTGAGTGGGCTTTTCTTACCTGATAACTCAGCTGGTAAAGAGTCGGCCTGCAATGGGAGACCCCGGTTCAGTTCCTGGGTTGGGAAGACTCCCTGGAGAAGGGATAGGCTACTCACTGTAGAATTCATGGGCTTCCCGAGATCTGGGTTTGCTCTCTGGGTTGGGAAGGTCCTCTGAAGGAGGGCATGGCAGTCCACTCCAGTGTTCTTGCCTGGAGAATCCCCATGGACAGAGGAGCCTGGCGGGCTACCGTCGGGGAATCTCAAAGACTCAAATGTATACACAAAAGCAAGTGAGCAGGAAGAAGAGAGAAAGCCCTTAGTGGCTGGCACATTTTAGCACACAATAAATGTTTGTTTGTGATCCTCACAATACCAGTTCCTGTGCCTGAATACCTCCTGAGTGCCACGCCCAGGCTAAAGGTTTTACATGCATAAAACACATTTCTCAACGGAGATCACAAAGAAATCATGAAATCTGGACTTTGGACTCTTGTGTGCTGACCCAAAGCACCCTCTGTGCAGCCCTAATGGGCACTTTTAAATTTATTTATTTATTTATTGGTGGTGTTGGGTCTTAGTTGTTCCATTGTGGCACACGGGCTCAGTAGCTGGGGCATGTGGGATCTTAGTTCCCAGACCAGGGATTGAACTCATGTCCCCTACACTGCAAGGTGGATTCTTTATCAGGGACCACCAGGGAAGCCCCTTGAGGAGCACTCTCACCTCTACCGGTTACCGTGCTAGTGGGCACACTCATGTGAGCCTCACAACAATCCTGAGACAGGGGATAAGGTGAGGCCATATCAGAGAGGACCACAAAACCTAGGGTAAGGGGTTTGAGTTTGATTCTGAGGCTAGGGGGAAGCCAGTGGAGGGTGTTCAGCACGATCTCCTTCTGTTTTAGATAGATCCCCACGGCTGCAAGTGTGGGACAGACACTGGGGACAAGGTAGGAGGTGGGAGACCTGGGAGGGGCTTCGATGGCTTGGGTGGGAGGATGGGGCCAGTGTAGGGGTGACAAGGTGATGAGAGGCAGCAGAATGCAGCTGCTGGAACAAATGACCATGAACTTGGCAGCTTAAAACAATAGGAATCTATTTTTTTTAATAATTTAATTTATGTGTTTATTTTTGGCTGTGCTGGGTCTTCGTTGCTGAATGGGCTTTTCTCTAGTTGGGATGAGAGGGGGGTTACTCTTCCTTGCGATGCATGAGCTTCTTGTCACGGTGGCTTCTCTTGTTGCGAAGTATGAGCTCTAGGGCATGTGGGCTTCATCTTTCCAGACCAAGATTCAAACCTGTGTCCCCTGCATTGCCAGGAGGATTCTTATCCACTAGTACCACAAGGTAGGTCCCAGCAACAGAGATTTATTCTCTCAGGGTTCTGGGGGCCAGAAGTCAGAAATTGGTATCATTGAGCTGAAAACAAGGGGAGGGCAGAGCCACACTCCCTTGGAGACCCCCAGGGAGCATCCTTCCGTATCTCTTCCAGCTTCTGGTGTCTGCTGACACTACTTGGTTTGTGGCCTTACCGCTCCAGTCTTAAAGCCTCCATCTTCACATCACCTCCTCCTCTATGTGGTGTGTCTCTCTCTCTGCTTCTGCCTATAAGGACACTTACAAGTGATGCTGTTTAGGGCCCACCTGGACAGTCCAGGATAATCTTCCCATCTCAGGATCCCTAACTTCATCACACACTCTTTTTCCTTATAAGGGACTAGAACCAGCTGCTTTGGGGTACCGTTATTCGGCCTACTGTAGCAGAGTGGGTGGAATTTGTAGATGGATAATGTATGGAGGGGGATTCCCAAGTGGCTCAATGGTAAAGAATCTGCCTGCCCAACAGGAGATGCAAATTCGATCCCTGAGTTGGGAAGATTCCCCTGGAGAAAGTAAATGGCAACCCACTCCAGTATTCTTGCCTGGGAAATCCCATGGACAGAGGAGCCCGGTGGGCTGCATTCCCTGGGGTCGTAAAGAGTTGGACATGACTTATCAACTAAACAACAGCAGCAGCAGCGATTTATGGAGAAAGAGGGAAAGAGTCTTTGGAATGGCAGGGAGGACTCCGAGGTGAGTGGCCTGAGCAGCTGGAGGGGTGGAGGTGTCATCCCCGGGATGGGGCTGGAGGGGAAGGGGCAGGTTTGGGAGAGCCCAGGAGCTCAGCTTTGGAAGCAGAAGCCTTGAGTCTGAGATGGATGTCAAGCAACTAAGGGAGGCTGCTGGGTAAGTCTGGAGGTTGGGTTAAAGAGAAATTTGCATGCATAAAGAGACTGGATGAGCTCTCCAGGGAGAGAAGAGCACCAAAGTCACACAACCAGGGTTTTTCAACAAATAATTTGCTTTAAAGAAAAGGGCCTATTAGGGAGTGTCATTTAGCTTTTGAATGCAGGGGGATCCATATGTAACTCGACATCTCGCAAAGCCCATAAGGCCCTTTTCAGAATCAAGTTTACAAAGGTATAACATCCACAAAGTTATGAAGGAAACTTTTTGTAGTCGTGAAGAGATACACTGTCAGCTTGTGGAATTTGCTATACCAGCCTTCTTTGGCACTGTTCATTCCAAAATCACTGTACAGTAATGATGTAGAAACATTCCAAATTTCTAATCTTGGGGCTTCTGATCTTTTGCCCCTGCTACATCTTACACAGACATACAGTCTCTCAACATAATCCACCAGGTCATCTAAAATTTTTTCTGCATTCACCGCAATGTACTCAAAAATTTAATTTCCACTTTCCAAAGTCATAAATGAAAATCCAAACAGTCTGGATGTACCCTTATGAGAGTCATTTTCTGCTGTCATATATTTCCACATAACACCCAAAGAACATATTTTTCACCACTGTGATTGTGAAAAGTAAAATAAGCATCCATTTAATTGTGCATTTCTTGGTAGTAATCAAATCGCATTCATATTTGCAACCTTGAAATCCATCATACACAGTGAAGGGTTGACGTCAAGACTTCTTTCTTGTGCAAATGCAAATATTTTCCTCTCATCTTCTCATTGTTAGCACATACATTAATGCACATAAATTAATGGCTCTTTTTTCTGCTTATTCTTTTAAACTAGTCAGGGTTTTCCTTACTTCTCCTTCAACATCAATTGATGCTGATGTTTCATGTCCCATCCTGAATGATTAGAATGTTATTTAAATCCTGATTAGAGTGCATTAAACATTGAAGATTTTCCTCTCTTCATAACATCAGAAACTTTTAATCCCATCTCTCTTAAAGAAATTAAAATCATGACAAAATCATTATAACATAGCATTTAATGCATGCTTTTACTGCATCTCACACATTTTGATAATTTGTGCTTTCATTTTTACTTAGTTTACATTTTAATTTTACTTTTAAATTTCTCTTGATATTTCTCTTTTGACTCATGTATTATTTAAAAGTATGCTATTTAATTGTGCGGTAGTTTGAGCATTCTTTGGCATTGCTTTGTTTAGGATTGGAATGAAAACTGACTTTTTCCAGTCCTGTGGCCACTGCTGAGTTTTCCAGATTTGCTGGCATATTGAGTGTGCAGCACTTTCAGAGCATCATCTTTCAGGATTTGAAACAGCTCAACTGGAATTTCATCACCTCCACTAGCTTTGTTCATAGTGATGCTTTCTAAGGCCCACTTGACTTCACATTCCAGGATGTCTGGCTCTAGGTGGGTGATCACACCATCGTGATTATCTGGGTCATGAAGATCTTTTTTGTATAGTTCTTCTGTGTATTCTTGCCACCTCTACTTAATATCTTCTGCTTCTGTTAGGTCCATACCATTCTGTCCTTCATCGAGCCCATGTTTGCATGAAATGTTCCCTTGGTATCTTTAATTTTCTTGAAGATATCTCTAGTCTTTCCCATTCTGTTGTTTTCCTCTATTTCTTTGCATTGATCACTGAGGAAGGCTTTCTTATCTCTCCTTGCTATTCTTCGGAACTCTGAATTCAGATGCATATATCTTTCCTTTTCTCTTTTGCTTTTCACTTCTTTTCACAGCTATTTGTAAGGCCTCCCCAGACAGCCATTTGAACGCTGTCTCCTGTACAATGTCATAAACCTCCATCCATAGGTCATCAGGCACTCTATCAGACCTAGTTCCTTAAATCTATTGCTCACTTCCACTGTGTAATCATAAGTCATACCTGAATGGTTTAGTGGTTTTCCCTACTTTCTTCAATTTAAGTCTGAATTAGCTCAATATGCCAGCAAATTTGGAAAATTCAGCAGTGGCCACAGGACTGGCAAAGGTCAGTTTTCATTCCAATCCCAAAGAAAGGCAAAGGCCAAAGAGTGCTCAAAGTACTACACAAGTGCACTCATCTTACATGCTAGTAAAGTAATGCTCAAAATTCTCTGAGCCAGGCTTCAGCAATACGTGAACTGTGAACTTCCTGATGTTCAAGCTTGTTTTAAAATAGGCAGAGGAAGCAGAGAGCAAATTGCCAACATCCGCTGGATCATCCAAAGACAAGAGAGTTCCAGAAAAACATCTATTTCTGCTTTATTGACTATGCTAAAGCCTTTGACTATGTGGATCACAATAAACTGAGGAAAATACTGAAAGAATTGGGAATACCAGACCACCTGACCTGCCTCTTGAGAAACCTATATGCCGGTCAGGAAGCAACAGTTAGAACTGGACATGGAACAACAGACTGGTTCCAAATAGGAAAAGGAGTACATCAAGGCTGTATATTGTCACCCTGCTTATTTAACTTCTATCCAGAGTACATCATGAGAAACGCTGGACTGGAAGAAACACAAGCTGGACTCAAGATTGCCGGGAGAAACATCAATCACCTCAGATATGCAGATGAAACCACCCTTATGGCAGAAAGTGAAGAGGAACTAAAAAGCCTCTTGTTGAAAGTGAAAGAGGAAAGCGAAAAAGTTGGCTTAAAGCTCAACATTCAGAAAACGAAGATCATGGCATCTGGTCCCATCACTTCATGGGAAATAGATGGAAAATAGATGGGGAAACAGTGGAAACAGTGTCAGATTTTATTTTGAGGGGCTCCAAAATCACTGCAGATGGTGATTCCAGCCATGAAATTAAAATATGCTTACTCCTTGGAAGAAAAGTTGTGACCAACCTAGCATATTGGAAAGCAAAGACATTAGTTTGCCAACAAAGGTCCATCTAGTCCAGGCTATGGTTTTTCCTGTGGTCATGTATGGATGTGAGAGTTGGACTGTGAAGAAAGCTGAGTGCCGAAGAATTGATGCTTTTGAACTGTGGTGTTGGAGAAGACTCTTGAGAGTCCCTTGGACTGCAAGGAGATCCAACTAGTACATCCTAAAGGAAATTGGTCCTGGGTGTTCATTTGAAGGACTGATGCTAAAGCTGAAACTACAATACTTTGGCCATCTCATGCGAAGAGTTGACTCATTGGAAAAGACTCTGATGCTGGGAGGGATTGAGGGCAGGAGGAGAAGGGGACGACAGAGGATGAAATGGCTGGATGGCATCACTGACTCAATGGACATCGTTTGGGTGACCTCTGGGAGTTGGTGATGGACAGGGAGGCCAGGTGCGCTGCTATTCATGGGGTCACAAAGAGTCGGACACTACTGAGCAACTGAATTGAACTGAACTGAACTGATGCTATTTAATCTCCATTATTTCAGGGTTTCCAGTTATTTTTTATTACTTATTTCTATTTTAATTCCATGATGGTTTGAGAGTAGACATCGTATGATATCTGTTCTCTTAGTTTTGTCAAGATGTGTTTTATGGCCCAGAATATGGTTTAATTTGTTGAGTGTTCCAAGTGAGCTTGAGAAGAATGTGAAGTCTACTGTCATTGTCAAAGTAGTCTATGATGTCATTTATATCAAGTTGATTGATGGTGCTGAGTTTCACTGTCTTTCCTGATTTTCGATTTTCTGCATGCTGGGTGTGTTCACTTCTTAAGAGCTGGGTATTGAAGCCTTCAAATGTGTTAGAGATTCATTTATTTCTCCTTGCAATTCTACTTTTTTTTTTTCTTTGTCTCCTGCATTTTGACTTTCGGTTGGGTACATACATATTAAGGATCATATGTCTTCTTGGGGATTGAGTCTTTTATCATCAAGTACTTTAATCCTGTTAACTGTCCATAGTTTTCAGTTTGTTTCGTCTGAAATTAATACAGCTACTATTGCATTCTTTGGATTAGTATGGTATATTTTCCTTCATTTATTTATTTTAAATATATATATGTCTTTAAAGTAGATTTCTTGATGACAATATTTATTTGTGTCTTGTTTTTTGGTCCACTCTGACAATTTCTTTTATAAATGATGCATGTAGACCTTGATATTCAAAGTGATTACTGATTTAGCTGGATTAATATCTAAGCTATGCATTCCTTTTTTCTATTTTTTACCGTGTTCTTGGTTCCAGTTTTATCTTCCATCCTACTCTCTTTTGTGGTTTTAATTGAGGATTTTAAAAATTATTGCATTTTATCTCCTTTAACACATCAGCTATATTACTCTTAAAAAAAAAACTTTTTAGTTGTTGTCTTGAATCAAGTGTACATCTAATGATTACAAGAATTTCTTATTGCTGTATGTGTGTCATGTGAGCAAAACAATTTAGCAAAAAACTGCCTATTTAAAAAAATGCAAACAAATATATAGGAATGAAATTATATAAGTTTTGAGACTTCTTTTAGAAATTCAGTAGATAGGAATTTCATTAATATTAATGAAAAGAAGAGAAATCTTGATAATTTTTGAAAATTTCATATGTATTGGGATTCGACTATACTCTTTATCTACTTTGCTGTGTTTGAATTTTTTTTCATTAAAAAAAAAACTACTTTAAAATTTGTAATTTAAGGACTTCCCTGGTGGTTCAGTGGTTGGGAGTCTACCTGCCAATGCAGAGAACACTGTGTCGATCCCTGATCTGAGAAGATTCTGGAGCTATTAACCCCATGAACCACAACTACTGAAGCCCAAGTGCCGAGAGTCCGTCTCTGCAACAAGAGAAGCCACCACAATGAGGAGCCTGTGCACCACAACTAGAGAGTAGCCCCTATACAGCAATGAAGACCCAGTGTAGCCAAAAATAAAACACATAATTAAAAATTTGTAATTTAAAATATCTTCCAGGTTTAAAGTTATGTATACATTAACTCACAAACCTTCACATCATCCATCTGAAAAAAGTATTAAAAAATCCAGTTTTTATGGATAAGAAAAACTTTAGGCAGATTGGTCTAGGAATGTGCGCAATGCAGCAGAATGAGTCTGTCTTAGGAGAGATATTGGTTTGGACTCATCTGTTCTTGCTGCCTGGCCACCCTTACATTAGGCTATTATGTTCACTGACATTGCCTGAGGTTTGAATTAGAAAACACAGGACTATGTTTGAGTGATACTTTTCTAACTGATCTGAAATAATAAAAAGTTTTAGTTTTAAGCTATCATCTTTAGTTCAAAAATAAAGCAAGTTTTCTTTTACTGCTACAGGTGGATGGCAGGAAAGGTTTAAATTCGAATCAAATCTTCCAAGAACTTAGCAAAAAGTTAGAATCTCTTGGCTTTCTATAATCATCATTTTTAGATATACTTTATTTTCATTTCTTTGAAGAAGCAGGAAATGAATTGAACAAAGATTTATGCCATTTAATGTCACAGTTGATTACCAACAGAAATTGGAAGAATGCAATTTTTATGACTTTATGTAAAAGTAAGCTATAATTCAGGATGAAATGGAGATTGGCTAGACAGACATTTAATTTTTAAGAATATATGTTATCTTGCAGGAAATATTTATATTTACTCCTATAAATTAAGAAAATCAAATCTCTAAATTATTTGTTTTAAATAACTCATCTGACCTGATAGTAGACACATAGATTTCTTAGATATAACTTCACTACCATATCCTCAAATTATTTTTTAAAATGCATAAAATGATGAAATCTTACTTATGTATTTGACTTAGTGAATTAAGCAGTTGTTATCTGATATTTGTTTTTTAAGTTCTATAATGTCTAACATTATTGATATTAAATGCTTAGCAAACTCATATAAATTATACCTATTTATTAATGTTGAATGAGTATAGGCATAATGTTTTATCATTCAAAGCAAGACAGCCTTCATAAGATAATTATCCTTATCATGTTAAATAGTAAGAACCTGGTTGTGAGAGACACAAGGAAAAAAGTTACCACTAGACAAGAATGGATGTACATTTTCTGTCTTTTTCTCCTCTACCACTCCAAATTTTTGTGATTTTTCATGAATGCATTTATCTACTCATTTATTTCATTAATATTTTGAGGTACCAGTCCTTACTATGTACCAGGACACAGTACTGAGGGCTACAGATGGGCTCAGTTTACAAGATCTGCTGTTTTCAGAGCTTATTAATTACAGTTATTGAATTATTTGTCATTCTTTAAATATATTGTGCAACTCTTTGTCTCTATGCATTCGGACATACTGATCCTTCTGCTTTAAGTATCCTTTCATATTTAGACCACCTCATGACTTTCTCTTTATCCCTTAGGTTAAACTGTGTGCGCTCAAGTGCAGCGGCCGCCTCCGCCGCCTNATCCTTTATCGAGCCCATCTTTGAAGGTTTCCTGCTGGTCATGAGTCACCATGAAGGGATTTAGTGCTTTTCTAGATATAAGGATTTCCCTGGTAGCTCAGTGGTAGAGAATCTGCCTGCCAATGCAGGAGACACAGGTTTGATCCCTGAGTTAGGAATATCATATCCCCTGGAGAAAGAAGTGGCAACCCACTCCAGTATTCTTGCCTGGGGAATCTCATGGACAGAGGAGCCTGGCGGGCTGCGGACCATGGGGTCCCAAAAAGTCAGACAGGACTGAGTGATTAAACAACAATAACAAGGATTAGGATCATGCAATCAGTCCCTGAGAATAAATAACTAGCTAAAGACCTGTTCCACCAGTTTCCCCGGGGCAGAGTGTCTCACTCTCCACCCTGAACTCCCAGGGTCAGTAGCTGCAGAAGCACAGCGGGATGGCAATGCCCTTGTTATCGTTCAGTTGCTGGCAGTCTGCAGTTGACAGATGTTACCTGAAAAACTGAGTTCGCCTCTGGGTGGGTGTTGAGCCAAAAGACAGGACTAAGCCAGAGCAAGGGAGAAGGAAGGGTTTATTATCACTTTCATTCCAATCCCAAAAAAAGGCAATGCCAAAGAACGCTCAAACTACTGCACAATTGCACTCATCTCACACGCTAAGAAAGTAATGCTCGAAATTCTCCATGCCAGGCTTCAATAGTACGTGAACCGAGAACTTCCAGATGTTCAAGCTGGATTTAGAAAAGGCAGAGGAACCAGAGATCAAATTGCCAACATCCACTGGATCATAGAAAAAGCAAGAAAATTCCAGAAAAACATCTATCTCTGCTTTATTGACTATGCCAAAATCTTTGACTGTGTGGACCACAACAAACTCTGGAAAATTCTTAAAGAGATGGGAATACCAGACCACCTGACCTTCCTCTTGAGAAACCTGTATGCAGGTCAGGAAGCAATAGTTAGAACTGGACATGGAACAACAGACTGGTTCCAAATAGGAAAAGGAGTACATCAAGGAGTACGACAAGGTATATTGTCACCCTGCTTATTTAACTTACATGCAAAGTACATCATGAGAAATGCTGGGCTGGATAAAGCACAAGCTGGAATCAAGATCACCGGCAGAAATATCAATAACCTCAGATATGCAGATGACACCACCGTTATGGCAGAAAGTGAAGAAGAACTAAAGAGCCTCTTGATGAAAGTGAAAGAGGAGAGTGAAAAAGTTGGCTTAAAGCTCAACATTCAGAAAACTAAGATCATGGTATCTGGTCCTATCACTTCATGGGAAATAGATGGGGAAACAGTGGGAACAGTGTCAGACTTTATTTTTTTGGGCTCCAAAATCACTGCAGATGGTGACTGCAGCCGTGAAATTAGAAGACACTTATACCTTGGGAGAAAAGTTATAACCAACCTAGACAGCATATTAAAAAGCAGAGACGTTACTCTGCCAACAAAGGTCCATCTAGTCAAGGCTACATACAGTAGTCATGTATGGATGTGAGAGTTGGACTATAAAGAAAGCTGAGCACGGAAGAAGTGATGCTTTTGAACTGTGGTGTTGGGAAAGACTCTTGAGAGTCCCTTGGACTGCAAGGAGATCCAACCAGTCAATCCAAAAGGAAATCAGTCCTGAATATTGGAAGGACTGATGTTGAAGCTGAAACTCCAATACTTTGGCCACTTGATTCAAAGAGCTGACTCATTTGAAAAGACTCTGATGCTGGGAAAGATTGAAGGCGGGAGGAGAAGGGGACGACAGAGGATGAGATGGTTGGATAGCATCACTGACTCAATGGACATGAGTTTTTGAGTAAACTTTGGGAGTTGCTGATGGACAGGGAGGTCTGCCATGCTGCGGTCCATGGGGTCGCAAAGAGTCGGACACGACTGAGGGACTCAACTGAACTGAACAGCAGTAAGTAAGGAGAACACCAGGGATCTGTCCCAAAAGAGTGTCTCCTCAAACAGTAAAATTGGGAAGCTTTAAGCTAAGGGTACATGCATACTCATGAAGGGGTTTGGGTGGCCAACAGAGTCCAAGCTTTAGTTGATTAAAGTTACAAGGGTCAGAAAAGGTCAATGTCATCATTGCTGAGGTTCTGATCTGGTGGTTGAGCACTTCAGGCAAATCTTTACCATTGAAATAGAACTGGGAGTCTTTACCACTGATACATTATCTTTGCTGTTGTTATTTGTCTTGCATGCTAACCCTCCTTTGTTTCTGCATTCTTTTATTCCCTTTAGTTCACTGATTACTGAGAACTATTCAAGGGCAAGCCTTGTGGCTGGGCTCAGATCACAAAATGACTTCTCAGGTCAAAAATGGATTCTCAGGTTTCCATGGTGGCTAGTGGTAAAGAATCTACCTGCCAACACAAAAGACAAGGGTTCAATCCGTGGTCCGGGAAGATCACACATGCTGGGGAGCAACTGAGCCTGTTTGTGCGCCACACTATTGAGCTTATGCTCTAGAGCCTGGGAGCCACACCCCCGAGCCCACCCACCCTAGACCCTGCCCCACAACAAGAGAAGTCAGCAAAATGAGAAGCCCGCGAAATGAGAAGCCCGAGCACCGCAACCAGAAAGTAGCCCTTACTTGCCGCAACTGTAAAAAAGCCCACGCAGCAACGAAGACCCAGCAAAACCAAAAGTAACTAAACAAATGAATGAATTTGTTTTTAAATGGCTTCTTTTGTGTCAGGAATGCCATGCCTCGTTCTTTTTCTCCAGGGACCCTCTACCCTATCTGCTTACAAGAGGAGACAGATAAGAAATGTGTTTTGAAGTTTCATGGAGACTTCTGGCTCTGACCAAGATGGAATAACAAGGACTGGATGTGTTTTACTGCCTGAGGCAAGCAAAATCATGAAAACAGACAAATACTGGAGTAGAAAATGGCAACCCCCTCCAGTAGTCTCGCCTGGAAGTCCCAGGGACAGAGGAGCCTGGTGGTCCTGTCTGCGAGTCTCTTCTGTTTCTTTGCTGTATTCATCTGTTGCTGCATCGATGCCATGGTTTTATTTATTTTGGGCCACACCTGTTGACATGTGGGATCCTATTTACCTGACCAGGGATCAAACCCAAGTCCCCTGCATTGGAAGCATGGAGTCCCAGTCATTGGACCACCAGAGAAATCCCCAGAGTTTTCATTACTATGGTTTTGCAATATGGCTAATATTTGGTAGAGCAAGCCCTCTTCTCTTTCCTCTCTAATGCTGACTTCGTTATTCTTCCATACAGCTTCCCAGGTGGCGCTAGTGGTAAAGAACCTGCCTGCCAATGAAGGAGATAGAAGATACATGATTTGATCCCTGGGTCGGGAGGATCCTCTGGAGGAGGGCATGGCAACCAACTCCAGGATTCTTGCCTGATGAAAGTAGCCCTTACTTGCCGCAACTGTAAAAAAGCCCACGCAGCAACGAAGACCCAGCAAAACCAAAAGTAACTAAACAAATGAATGAATTTGTTTTTAAATGGCTTCTTTTGTGTCAGGAATGCCATGCCTCGTTCTTTTTCTCCAGGGACCCTCTACCCTATCTGCTTACAAGAGGAGACAGATAAGAAATGTGTTTTGAAGTTTCATGGAGACTTCTGGCTCTGACCAAGATGGAATAACAAGGACTGGATGTGTTTTACTGCCTGAGGCAAGCAAAATCATGAAAACAGACAAATACTGGAGTAGAAAATGGCAACCCCCTCCAGTAGTCTCGCCTGGAAGTCCCAGGGACAGAGGAGCCTGGTGGTCCTGTCTGCGAGTCTCTTCTGTTTCTTTGCTGTATTCATCTGTTGCTGCATCGATGCCATGGTTTTATTTATTTTGGGCCACACCTGTTGACATGTGGGATCCTATTTACCTGACCAGGGATCAAACCCAAGTCCCCTGCATTGGAAGCATGGAGTCCCAGTCATTGGACCACCAGAGAAATCCCCAGAGTTTTCATTACTATGGTTTTGCAATATGGCTAATATTTGGTAGAGCAAGCCCTCTTCTCTTTCCTCTCTAATGCTGACTTCGTTATTCTTCCATACAGCTTCCCAGGTGGCGCTAGTGGTAAAGAACCTGCCTGCCAATGAAGGAGATAGAAGATACATGATTTGATCCCTGGTCGGGAGGATCCTCTGGAGGAGGGCATGGCAACCAACTCCAGGATTCTTGCCTGAGAAATCCCATGGACAAGGGAGCCTGGCAATCTACAGTCCATAGCGTCAAAGAGCTGGACACGACTGAAGTGACTCAGCACACATGCCTGCATTCCTTCACACAAATTTTAGAATAGGCTTTATCAAGTACCTCAAAAAATCCATCCAGAATTCTGATTGAAGTTGCTTTGAATTTATTGATTAATTTGGAGAGAATTAACATGTGGCTAATACTAAGATATCCTATGCAAAGGCATGGATAGTCTCATTTTTTTCCACATTATCTTCTGTATCCTTTATTGGCATATTGATGCTTTTTCCTTCAAGGACTTATGTATCTTTAAGGTGTTAAATAAACTATAGTTTTTGTAGCTACTGAGAGAGGAACAAGTTTGTTTTGCTTTTTGGTGCCGGATTTCTGGAACACATTTTTTAAATGTTTTATTGGTTATGTTACTATTAGTGAAATGACATTGACTCTTGTAGGCTTATCTTGTATCAACCATAACACACCTTTTGTGAATAGCCTTCCTGCCCTCTTTATTATAAAGGCGAGCAGTATTTCTAAAACATTTTAGCCAATTAACAATCATATCATCAATGTGATCCCATTTCTAATATTTATCATTCTATTAGCAAAGCCTCTGGTGTTGATCAAAGATGGGCGAGTGCTTTGCAGTAGCAATCTCTGCAGCCCGCTCTTAATTAATGCCGGCTGAGCCCCCTGGTTTGGGTGGACTCTGGGAGTTGGTGATGGACAGGGAGGCCTGGCGAGTTGCGGTTCATGGGGTTGCAAAGAGTCGGACACGACTGAGGGACTGAACTGAATGACTGATCCCCCTGGAGTAACTGACCTTTGGGGTGTAGTTTAAAACAAGTCAGATCCTCTGTTGAAGGGAATGGCAACCCACTCCAGTACTCTTGCCTGGAAAATCCCTTGGTAGGCTACAGTCCATGGGGTCGCAGAGTCGGACAAGACTGAGCAATAAAAAAAAAAAAAAAAACAAACAAAAAAACCCAAAAAACTTTAGAACAAGTCGCGTAGCCACGAGGGGGCGCTAAGGCCTCACGTGCCTTCACCCTCGAGGAGGGTTACTATGCGCGGAGAATGTGTCCACCAGGAGGCGCTGTTATTGGTTCAGCACCTACCGGGTGCTAGGCGCCCCTCCCGACGTTAGGAATACCGCTGGGCCTAGTGAGCTAATATTCTGAAAGAAGAGGAAGGTAGGGGACCACCCTGGTGGCTCCTTCTCTGGTGGCTCAGTGGTAAAGAACCCGTCTACAAAGCCGGAGACGCAAAAGGCACAGGTTTGATTCCTGAGTTGGGATAATCTCCTGGAGGAGGGCATGGCAACCCGCTCCAGACAGAGTACTCTCATGGGTACAGTCCATAGGGTCGGAAGCGACCAGCGAGGGAAGACAGGAAATAAACTAAAATTTCAGGGTGTGAAAAATCCTGTGGAGAAAATTTATTGTGACAGGATAGCCATAGTGATAGCCTTAGATAAGGGGCTCGAGGACACCTGTCTGAAATTACATCTAAATGAGGGATTCTGAGTAGAGTGCAGAGAAACATTTGAGAGCCCAGGAGGGAAAGAGGAGGGAGGGGGAAAGAGGGAGGAGGGAGAGGAGGGATGAAGGCAGAATGATGACAGGTGAGGGGGGTGGAGAGTGGAGGATTTCTCTTCTGAAGCCAAAAGAAGCCCATGGAGGGAGCAAGGTGGAAGAAGACTAAAAAGTTAGGACAGACTTCCCTGAAGGTCCTGTGGTTTGAACTCTGCTTTAATTGCCGACCCCCCTGGTTCAATCTCTGGTGAGGGAACCAAGATCCTACAACCTGAGAGATGAAGCCAAAATTTATGAAAATGAGAAAAAGCATTATTTGGCTGATAAGTGAGAAACAAGACCCCAGATCCCTGGGAGGCAGCGTGAGGAGGTGAGTGTGGCAATAATGCAAGCCTGGTAGGCCAGGTACACTGTGTCCTTTGTGACTTTTCCTGCACGGAGGGCTGTGATTCAGTGTCCCTGAGGACATTTTGTTGGCCAAGGATGGTGGCTGTAAGGAGCTAATGGTTCAATCTTCCCCCCAGTGATAAAGTTGATCATAAAGCTTATTATGTGCCCTGGCGCTAGTCTATGATCGACGCATTTAAACTTCACAACCACCCTGGGTGAAGTGAAGTCATGTTCGACTCTTTGTGACTCCATGGACTGTAGCCCACCAGGCTCCTCTGTCCATGGGATTCTCCAGGCAAGAGTACTGGAGTGGGTTGCCATTTCCTTCTCCAGGGGCTCTTCCCCACCCAGGGATCGAACCTGGGTGTCCTGCATTCTAGGCAGACCCTTTAACCTCTGAGCCACCAGGGAAGCCCACAACCACCCTGGGAGGCAGGTACTATTATCATCATCTTCGTTTTAGACGTGAACACTTGAAGCATGTGGACACAGAGGGGTTAAGTGATTTGCACTAGACCACACAGCTACAAAGTAGAACAGATGGCCTTTGAATCCAGGCATTAACCCCAGAGGTCATGCTCTTACCCACCATGGTATGCTGCTTCCAGATCCGTTTGTTGTAGCCACGTTCTCAAATTGTATTGCCCTTTATTTTACTTTAAAAACTTTTTTGGCTGCACCACACAGTATGTGGGACCTAGTTCTCTGACCAGGGATGAAACCCATGGTCCCTGCATTAGAAGCATGGAGTCTTAACCACTTGAACGCCAAGGAATTCCCTGCATTGCCCTTTGGATAGGCTATTTCAGACAGCTGATAGCAGTCACTTGCACCTTAGTATGAATTAGTACACCTCTTCATGCCCCTGAAGAACTGCAATTTATGCTAAAGCTATGGCTTATAAGGGCACTGTAGTGAAGTAGTTGGGTTCTGGAGTCATAATGCCTAGGATTGAAACCCAACGCCACTTCCCAGCTAAGTGACTTGGGGCAACTGACATCACTGTCTGGGCCTGTTTCCTCATGGGTGAAGTCCCCACTTTACAGATGAAACTGAGAGGCCCGACACCTGCACTGGCTGCTGGGAGGAGGGGTTCCCCGCTCACACTCTGTACCTGGCTGTGTGGAGGGGAAGAGGCACTGGAAGCCTGAGGTCTGTCTGCACAGGGACAGCAAGGTCACCTGAAGGGCTGGACAGACCAGGGGCTCCTGGATATTCCTCTTCTCCAGAGTCAGCTTCTCTTCCTGCCAGACAGGAACTCAGACCCCTGGGATGGGTGCTTAATCTTGGCGGGGCTGCTGGGTGGCACTGAATGGGCAAGGGGGTTGAGGCACAAATTTTGGTTAGTAGGGGTGAGATGGGAGAGGTGCTTTGCCCCTCCAGGCTAGAGATGAGTCCAGACACTCAGCTCCACAACCAGCGCTGGATCCAGAGGGCCAGAGGGTCACGAAGCAGCCCTGGCCTGACCCGGTGCTAAACACAGCCACAGCCACACCCCCATCTCCTGACTGTACATGGCTGGGACTGATGGTACAACAAAACTATTGTTAAAATAATGAAATACTTCCACAGTCTTTGGTAAATAGCTGCTATTCACTTGATACCCTGGCCCTTCCCCTGACTCTTCAGGGCCTCCTTTCCCCAGCATGAGCATGCCCCAGCCTAATCGGCTTCCCTGTTTCAGTTCTGAAGGACTTGTCTATTCTGACTGATAGATGGGCCTGCCAATTATTTGGTATCTTCCCTCTTAGAAAGTGAAGTCGCTCAGTTGTGTCTAACTCTTTGCAACCCCCATGGACTGTAGCTCACCAGGCTCCTCCATCTACGGAATTTTCCAGGTAAGAGTACTGGAGTGGGTTGCCATTTCCTTCTCCAGGGGATCTTCCTGACCCAGGGATTGAACCTGGGTATCCCACACTGCAGGTAGATGCTTTACCATCTGAGCCACTAGGGAAGCCTCCTCAGCCCCAGTGTTAATCCCGCCACCCACCAGTTCAGAGTCCTCAAATATGGGTACCCATTTCACACAAACTCCTACACATCCTTCAAAACCCTGCCTAAGTGTCTCTTTCTTCGGGGAAGCACTCCTAGATTTCTCACCACCCCAAGAACAAACTGCTCCTCCCACTACCTAGGCTCCCAAGTATCTTGAATTATTCAGCACACTTTGCCCTAATCTCCTGCCCGCAGGCTCTCCTTCCCCACCACCTTGATACCAGGGGCCATTTTCTGCTTATTTCTGTGGCCTCAATACCAATGGCAGTGCTAAGCATCCAATGGTGGTGGTTTAGTCACTAAGTCGTGTTCGACTCTTGCCACCCCATGGACTGTAGCCTGCCAGGCTCCTCTGTCCATGGAATTTCCCAGGCAAGAATACTGGAGTGGCTTGCCATTTCCTTCTACAGGGGATCTTCCTGACCCAGGGATAAAAGCATCCAGTGAATGTGCAATAAAATCTATGGAGAGGATGAATGGTTTGTTCTGGGTACGCTGCAGGCACAGCAGGCGCATTCGGTCCTGGGCCTCTGCTGTGGTGGTCCACAGGTGATCCTCCCACAGCACCCCCCTTCTACCACTGCCCACATATGGAGGCCCTGCTGGCTGGGGCTAGGCCAAGGCTGGGGGAGGTGAGGACAGGATGTGAGCCCCAGGGGTGGAAGGTCAGCAGGGCCTGTTCTCATGCTCTCTAGCTGAGGAGCTGTTCTCCATCTGTCCGGGCCAGCTGCGGGGCCGGGGGCGAGGAGACGCAGCGGGAGAGAGGGCTGTGGGGGAGGCGCTCAGGGAAGCCCACAGTAACCGGGGAGAGGAAAAACAAGCACGCGGTGTTATTGTTACGGAACCATTAAATACGACTTATAAACAAGCCACGGGCGTTGGGTGGTGGGGAGACGGAGCAGGTCACGGAGGCCAGAGGGAGTCAGGGCGGCGCGGTCCGGGCTCGGTCCTGGCGGGGGCTCAGGCTGCCGTCGCCGGAGGGGCTGGGCTGACGGAGGCCTGGCTGCTTGTGGAGGCCTCGCAGCTTTGCCAGCAGCTCCTGGACGAAGTCCTGAGGATGGGGCAAGGGTTCTGAGAACACGGGGAGGGGTGGGGGCACCCCCTGGCCAGCCCAGCCCTTCCGCCTGGGACCCCTCTTTTTCCTGCCCTCTGGCCAGTGAGAGGGGACAGAGGGTGGAGGTAAGGAGGGGCAGAGGCTCCAGATGGAGACAAACAGGCGGAGGGAGAGGAAGAGACCAGAGGCAGGGAGAGAGACAGAAACGGAGAGAGGTGCAGAGAAGAGGTGGGGAGAGAAACAAGGGGCCGAGAAAGAAACAGAGCCACGGAGCGACATGGGGCTATTTCTCAGGCCAAAAGATTACCAGGAGGAGGGTCCCCAGGGGCCAGAGGCCTGAGCCAGCTCCAGGGCAGACAGACACACAGTGACGTTTGTCCCTCAGGCAGCCCAGAGCTGGTCAGAGAAACACGAATAGTTTTCCCTTTTAAAGCCGGGAAGGAAGTGGGAGGGGTTGGGCCGCTCAGGGCCTGGAAGGCTGGGGGCCCCCTGAGAGGTGGGGAAGGGAGCCCCAGGGTGCTGCAGGCAGGGACGGGGGAAAGAGGCAGAGACAGGATGGCGCGGCAGAGGCAGAGACAGAGACAGGAGACAGATGGGGAAGCATCTCAGCAGGGGGAGATAATGGAGGCCCGGCGGCAGATGGGGAGAGAGGGACAGGAGTGAGGAAGACAAAGGACACCACTGAGATGAGGAAAGGGCCCTGGGAGAGGCAGGGCCCCCAGGGTTCCCTCTGCGGGTCCTGGGCCCCGCCAGCTTCTTCCCTCCCCCCCAGAGCCCACCCCCTCCCCCACGGGTGCAGGGGACAGAACAGGGCCTAAAGTGAGGGACAGAAAACTCACCTCTGTGGGGTTCGTGCACGACTTTAGGAGTCCCTAAACACCCCCAACGGAAAAAAAATAGTAAATGACCAACACCTACACCCCTCCAACCCAGCAAAGCCCCAAGGCAGCAAGACAGATGGACGTCCAGGTGGACTTTCCACGTGGCTTCAAGGAAAGAGATAGATCTGGGCATCTTAGAGAGCTACTGGGGGCTAGGGGTGAGTCCAGACACTCAGCCCCCGACCAGCGCTGGATCCAGAGAGGGCCAGAGGTCACAAAGCATTTCCTCCCTCTAGAGCACGGAGGCCGGAAAAGTGCTCTGCCTGCGCTCTGCTGAGCTCTGACTCTCAGCTCTGCCCCTGCTGAGCTGTGTGACCCTGGGCGAGTGATTAGATATCTCTGGGAGTCATTTTCCTTGAGTTGAAAATGGAGATAATAGTAGCGATAGTAGTGCAATGGAGATAACAGTCCCTTTGGAGGGTTTTGTGAAGATTAAATAAGTTACTAAGCTTAAAACCATTGAAACAGTGCCTGGCACTGAGGGAGTGCTCAATAAACCCATTAGTTATTGACACGACTTTTAGGGAGATGCAGGGGAGGGGCTCGGTGCGGCTTTCCCTTCCACCTACCTGGATTTTCCGGCTTCTCTCCTCTTCACTCTCTAATTCCAGCAATTCATCGATGTTGACCTCGTCTGGCATGTCTGTCTCCTGAGCGGAGGAGGGGCAGTCAGGGTCCCTTCCCCTCCCTCCCCTGTCTTTGTCCCAGGCTCCGGAGGAGCCGCAGCCGCCCCAGGGCCCAGCTGTGGGTTCTGGAGCAATAATGTGGTAGTCAGGGAGAGCACCGCCAAGGCGGGACATCTGGGTGTGGTGGGGGGGAAGGATGACAGACGGGTTGACAGAGGCCACAGAGCCTGTACCAGCTCGGATCCTGGCCCCTGGGTCCCGGGAGTCTCAGGCCTGGCACTGCACTCCTGCCTTGGCCCCGGTTCCCACAGTGGGAAGCAGGCCTGGTCGAGTCTTGGAATGTCAGATTCTGGGATTCTGGAGAGGGGCTGGCTCTGTCCTTTCAAGGAAAAGTTTAAGCACTAGGTGGAGGGGAGGGAAGTTGGCAGGCTAGAGCCTGCTAGGGATGGCCCCTAGCCCCAGGGGATGGGGGTAGGGGGTTGGGGTCACCCCCTGGGGCCCTAGTGCAACCCTCAAGTCCCAAAGGTGGGTAGGTAGGATAAGTCACGAGCCCAACTTCAAGCGGCCAAGAGGGGGACCCTTGGGTGGCCTCTCGGGGCAAAGGGCAAATGCAGGCTGGCTCGGTACCCCTGTGGGGGACAGATCCCAGCTGTCTCAGCAGAGAACCCAGAGGCTACAGTCTCTCCTCCTCCAGCAAAATCCGGCTGACTCCACTGTGGGCTTCAGGCCTGGGCAGTTGAGGGGTGGTGTGTGGCGTGGAGTATCTGTAAGTGTGTAAACCGCCTATGTGAGTCTCTGTGTTTGAGACCAGGGCCGCTGGGAGGGTGCAGAGACGTGTCATGTGTGTGTGTGATGTTCTCTGTGGCTCGTCGGGGTCTGTGGTCCTAAGGGTGGGCGCGGGGTGACTCCGGCTTAGCTGTGTTTGTCTCACTGCAGCAAAGGAATCAGCTTCCTTTGCTGTATGCTGTGGTTGTATCTCCCCCAGACACCATGTCTATGTTTGGTTTTAAGACATCCCCCTTGCGCCCACCCTTTCTCCAGATAAGGTCACTCCAGCTCCCACATGCTAAAGCCAGGAGTTTGGACCCAAGTGTGTGTCTGTGTGCACAAGCAGAGTGTCATGGAAGGTAGACGGCGGGGCCCAGAGTCCAGGAGGCTGCGTTCTCCCTTGCAAAGGAGGCTGCACTCAGGGACTCTTGTGTCCCTGAGAGTCTGGCTAGCTGATGCCACCTACCACTAGCCACTGCCCATCAGGGTGAGCCCACATGTGTCTGAGGACAGAGGGGCCTCGGGTCACTGCAAGGGGCTGTGGCGTCTCCCACCTTCGAGCTGTGCTGAGGCCAGTATCTCATCCTCTGTGTGTGTGTACCTGTGACCATGCTCTGCAGCACGTGTGTGTTGTACAGATGTGACTATAGGCAGTGCAATGTCATGTCTGCAGCCCATGAGATAGCAGAGGAGGCTGTAGCATACGCCGTGTGTGTTCATGGGCAGATGCAGTTTCTGCCTTTGTGTGGCCGGAGGAGCCTATGGCTTACGCGGTTTACTGTCTGGGTGTAGCTATAATTTCTGTTATTTTATGTCTGTGCGTGGCTGCAGCATCTATCATTGCGCTTGCAAAGTGATTATCGTTTTTTTGCTTTTAGGAGATAATGGATGGTCGTTACTTGAATCACTGGTTCCGTAGCCCCCCTGGGCTGCCCCCCGGCCCCCGGGCCCGCGATGGAGCCTGCAGCTTGCTCAGCACGCGCTTGCCCAGCCGCTGAGCTGCCATCGTGGTCCTGGCCCCGGCCCCGGCGCCGCGCTGTGCGCTTTCGCTGGGCGCCCGAGGGGCCTCTTACGGGCCGGGGCGGGGCCGGCCGGGGGCGGGGGATAGGACTCGCAGGGGGGCCGGCCCCGCCCCGACCGCCGTGGGCCTCAGTTTCCCCGCCTGCAGCGCGAGGACTTGCCGCTGCGCCCTCGGGAAGCCCGCGGCTGTTCCTGTTTCAGGTATGGGCGGGGTCCGGGAGCCCCAGGCCCGGCAGAGTGGCCGGGGCTCCCGGGACCTGGATCCCCGGGGCGGGGCGGGGCGGGTACCGGGATGGGCTCTCGGGGACCTGGCCTGTCTTCGCCCCCTGGTGGTTGCCAGGGACAGTGCGGGAGCCCCTGTGCTACCTACTCTGCAAAGGAAAGTCAAGCCATAGTACTCACGGTAGGTCTTTTGACCCCTCTTTCATTTATTCACTCATCCATGTATCCATTTGTTCATATTCGCTTTATTCAACAAATATTCTTTTGACATCATGTCATCTGAGCTGTTAGCCACCCCTCCCCCCCACCTCGCCGCCTTTCTTTCTCCCCTTCATATCAGTCTCCCTATGCCAGATAGCATCCAAGGGTTCTCTTGTCTCCCCGGTGATCACCAGGTTCCCCTCCTCAACTTCCCTGGGCACCGAGGACAGAGCGGTGAACAAAACAGATAAGCCTAATCCTCATGGAGTCAGCATTGCATGAGGTGGAGACAAGTAGTGACATAATAAGTAAGTACAGTATATTACACAGTCTGTTAGAATATGATTAGTTTATGGAGAAATATGAAGCAGAAAATGAGAAATGGAGGAGGGTGGAGTTTGCACGTTTAACAAGGGTGACCAGAGGAATTTCTTACCTCACAAGTCTTCCCACCTTAATTGAAAGCAGCAAGAATACACTTCAAAACTTAAATTTGGCAGGACTTCCCTGGTGGTCCAGTGGTTGAGAATCTGCCTGCCAATGAAAGGAACCCGAGTTGATCCTTCGTCCAGGAAGATTCCACATGCCATGGGGCAACTAAGCCTATGTGCTGCAACTGCTAAAACCCGCATGCCCTTAGAGGCTGTGCCCTGAAACGAGAGAAGCCACTGCAATGAGAAGCCCGAGCACCGCACCGAGAGAGTAACCCCCACTTGCCCCAACGAGAGAAAAGCCCATGAGCAGCAACAAAGACCCAGGGCAGCCATAAATAAATAAACAATTTTTTTAAAACCTTACATTCGGCCATGTCCTTCCCCTGCTTAAGATTATCCATTCCTAGACAATGGTTCCTTAAATATGACACCAAAAGCAAAGCAACAAAAGAAAAAAATAAATTGGACACCATCAAAATTTAAAACTTGTTTTAAAGAACTTCACGAAAGTGAAGAGACAACCCACAGAATGAGATAAAAAGTTGCAAATTATATATTTGATAAGGTACTTCTATCTAAAATAAATAAAGAAGTCATGTAACTCAATTATAAGATGACCCATTTTAAAAATAGACAAAGGACATGAATAGACATTTCTGGAAAAAAGATGATCAACATCATTAATATCAGGAAAACGTAAATCAAAACAACAATGAAATACCACTTCACATTCAGTAGGATGGCTATCATTTTTTTAATGGAAAATATCAAGTGCTGGCAAGAATGGGAGGAATCAGAACCTTGATACATTGATGGTGGGAATGTGTATGGTTCAGCCATTTTTGAAAACAGTCTGGCAGTTTCTTTTTAAGATTTATTAAAAAATAGAGATTTATTTATTTATTTATGGCTGCACTGGGTCTTCGCTGCAGCACACTGGCTTTCTCTAACTGAAGTGACTGGGGGCTACTCTTGCTGCGGACCAGGGGCTCTAGGCGTGGGCTTCACCAGTGGCTTGCAGGCTTAGTTGCTCAGAGGCATGTAGGATCTTCCAGGACCAAGGGTCAAACTCGCGTCCCCTCCATTGGCAGGTGGATTCTTACCTGCTGGACCACCTGGTGGTCCCTTAAAAAGTTAAACTTAGAGTTACCATATGATCTAGTAATTCTATTCTTAGTATACCAGAGAGTTGAGAACATATGTTCACACAAAAATTTGTACATGAATGTTCCTAGCAGACAACAGGTGGGAAAAAACTCAGCCCATCAACTGATGAATGGATAAATAAAATTTGGTATATCCATATGATGGACTCTTATTTGGTAATAAAAAGAAATTAAGTACCTATATATGAACCTTGAAAACATGCTAAGGCAGAGAAGTGAAGTGAAAGTCACTCAGTAGTGTCTGACTTTTTGTGACCCCATGGAATTCTCCAGGCCAGAATACTGGAGAGGGTAGCCTTTCCCTTCTCCAGGGGATTCTTCCCAGCTGAGGGATCAAACCCAGGTCTGTCTCCTACATTGCTCGCGGATTCTTTACCAGCTGAGACATGAGGGAAGCCCAAGGTAGAGAAACCAGATACAAAAGGCCACATGTTTTATGATTCTATTTACAGGAAATGTTCAGGATAGGTAAATTCATAGAGACAGAAAATAGATTTATGGTTGCCTGTGGCTGAGAGGACTGGAGGAAGGAGAGTGACTGCTAAAGAGTAAGGGGCTTCTTTTGAGGATGATGAAATTTTCTAAAATTGAACGTGATGATAGTTGCACAACTCTATGAATATACTAAAACCCACTGAATTGACACACTGAAAGGGTACATTGTACGCTATGTGAGTTGTAACTCAATAAAGCTGAGATATCTTGAAAAACCAACCAAACAAAACTGTCCATAGCTCCCCATTGTTGTGGAACAATCAAAGCTCTGCCAAACAGTCCTACCCCAGCACCTTTGCACTAGCCATTCCTCTATCATGAAAACTCTTCCCTAGAATGATGTCAATAGGGCTAATTCCTTCATCTCCCTCAAGTGTTACCTGTGTAGTGATCTTCTCTGACAATCCTATTTTATATTGCCAACTCCCATGCCCCATACCTGGCTGTATGTTTTATCCATAATGCTCATTGCCTTTTAACCTAGTATATAATTTACTTATTTTATTTACTGTCTTTTTCCCAGCTAGAGGTATACCAAAGGGAGAGAAACAGGAATGGTCCAACTTGGGCACAGGAAAAAAAGGGATGCACGGTCTGTAGAGAAATTTTTAAGGTTTATTTAAGATTTATTTGTGTTTTTGGCTATGCCGGGCTTTCTCTAGTTGCAGCAAGCAGGGGCCACTCGCGATTGCAGTGGTTTCTCTTGTTGCTCTAGAGCACTGGCTTGGTAGTTGCAGTGCATGGGCTTAGTTGTCCGATAGCATGTGAGAACTTCCTGGACCAGGGATTGAACCCGTGTCCCCTGCACTGGCAGGCGAATTCTTTACCACGAGCCAACCTCGTAGACAATTTTAAAATAATAATAAAACTGATCAAAAGTTGAAGATGTGGTACATGTTTATGATGGAATATTACTCAGCCATTAAAAAGAATAAAATAATGCCATTTGCAGCAACATGGATGGACCTAGAGATTGTCATACTGAGTGAAGGAAGTCAGACAGAGAAGAAGAAATACCATACGACATCCCCTATATGTGAAATCTAAAAAGAAATGATACAAATGAAGTTATAAAACAGAAAGAGACTCAAGGATTTAGAAAACAAACTTATGGTTGTCAGTTAGGGGGTGAGGAAGGGATAGTTGGGGACTTTAGGAAGGTCATGTTCCACTGCTATATTTAAAATAGATAACTAACAAGGACCACAGCACATGGAACTCTGCTCAGTGTTATGTGCCAGACTGGATGGGAGGGGATTTGTGGGGAGAATGGATGCATGTATATGTACAGCTGAGTTCCTTCGCTGTTCACCTGAAACTACCACAGCACTGTTAATCAGCTATGCTCAGTCACTTCAGTCGTGTCTGACTCTCTGCGACCCCATGGACCATGGCCCACCAGGCTCCTCTGTCCATGGGATTCTCCAGCCAAGAACACTGGAGTGGATTGCCATTTCCTTCTCCAGCGATAAAGTATGAAGTGAGTGAGGGAGTGAAGTGAAGTCGTTCAGTCATGTCCGACTCTTTGCGACCCCATGGACTGTAACCTACCAGGCTTCTCCCTCCATGGGATTTTCCAGGCAGGAGTACTGGAGTGGGTTGCCATTTCCTATAACACAATGCAAAATAAAAAGTTTAAAGTCTGGGGAAAAAAAATTTGGCCAAGTTTATATTATGCCATGCACTGACAAATTCTAAACAATATCGGAGATAAAAGAATCATTCCACCCCTAGGAAACAAATTGTTTGGAGGTCTACTGGCTGAACAATTAATGCAATACTGTTGAATTTGTTTTTTAAAACTGTTGACTTTTAATAATATATTGGTAAGTTTCAAATTAGATATTTTTATTACTCTTATCCTTTAGTAAATATTGTATTAGTTTTTTATTGCTCTGAATAAATTACCACAAATTCTGTGGCTTAAAACAACACCTGTTGGCTCAGTGGTAAAGAGTCTGCCTGCCAATGCAGGAGACATGGTTCGATTCCTGGTCTGGGAAGATCCCATGTGCCGCAGAGCAGCTAAGCCCATGCACCACAACTACTGAGCATGTGCCCTAAAGCCTGGGAGCCACAGCTACTGAGCCCATATGCTGCCACTACTGAAGCCCGTATGCCCTAGAGCCCCTGCCCTGCAGAAAGGGAGGCCACGGCAATGAGAAGCCCTTGCCCTGCAAGTAGAGCATAGCCCAGTTGCCTCAACTACAGAGGAGCCCACGCAGCAACGAAGACCCAGCGCAGCCACAAATAAGTAAAACAGGCAAACAACAAAAAACACTTGTTTATTATCCCATGGTATCAGTTATGGCTTAGCTGGGCCTGCTCTCTCCAGGGCCTCATCAGGCAGCAATCCAGGGGTCAGCCAGTGCTGCCATCTCATCAGACACTCCACAGAGAAAAGATGCATTTCCATCTGTTTGAGGCTGTGGGGATGCAGTCTTCATTTTCTAGCTGGCTATCAGTGGGAATGGCTCTCGACTCCCAGAGGCCACCTATAATCCTCTCACAATGTGGCGACTTCTTTCTTTCAGAGCCAGCCATGGACAGTCTCTCAGTCCATGGAGACAGTCTTACATAATGTAACTTAAACCTCCTTTGCCATATTCTATTGGTTAGAATCAAGTCCCATGTCCTGCTCACACCTAAGCGGAGGGGATTATAGGGGGCTGTTTGCCACAATAGTCTAAAGGAAAGTTAATGTGGAGAACTCTCATGTATACTGTTGACCTCTGACATATATAGACTGAGCTATGTGTGCTCATTTTGAAAATAAGTTCATAACAATTTGGAATCATTTGGCCTTGTATCAGGCACAGTTTGAGTCTCCAATTTCTGTGATTCTATATAGTTTTGCATTTAAATACATTAGAAATTTAAAGGATAGCACAATGATTGTAAAGATGGAGAAACTATTGTCATTTTACATGTTCTTTTGGAGTTTTTGTGTTTAAAAATTCAAAAGAGTGAATCAGGGTATGAACTGTAAGACATAATATTTTTATTTGATAAGTACAAACTCATTCATACATGAAATATTTTACTGAATTTGAGTAATATCTTTAAAATGGAAATTTATTAAATTTTGATTATTAATTTTAAAATTAAAGGACAAATAAAATAATGATACTTACCTGATTATTACTGAAAATAATTTGGTAGAGTGGAGGAGATATAAAAAATTATTCACCCCAGGGGCTGTTACAGAATGTAGTTCATTGGCCTGCCATACAGCAAAGCTAATTTACTGACACTTCAGTTCAGTTCAGTTCAGTCGCCCAGTCGTTTCCGACTCTTTGTGACCCCATGAATCGCAGCACGCCAGGCCTCCCTGTCCATCACCAACTCCGAGTTCACTCAGACTCACGTCCATTGAGTTCGTGATGCCATCCAGCCATCTCATCCTCGATCGTCCCCTTCTCCTCCTGTCCCCAATCCCTCCCAGCATCAGGGACTTTTCCAATGAGTCAACTCTTCGCATGAAGTGGCCAAAGTACTGGAGCTTCAGCTTTAGCATCATTCCTTCCAAAGAAATCCCAGGGTTGATCTCCTTCAGAATGGACTGGTTGAATCTCCTTGCAGTCCAAGGGACTCTCAAGAGTCTTCTCCAACACCACAGTTCAAAAGCATCAGTTCTTTGGCGCTCAGCCTTCTTCACAGTCCAACTCTCACATCCATACATGACCACAGGAAAAACCATACTGACACTGGATTGTGGTAAAGAAAAGTGCAGCATTTATTTGCAGGACAGCAAGCAAGGAGAGGCTTCCCAGGTGGCTCAGTGGTAAGGAATCTGCCTGCCAATGCAGGAGACACGGGCTCAATCCCTGGGTCAGGAAGATCCCCTGGAGAAGAAAATGGCAACCCACTCTAGTATTCCTGCCTGGGAAATGCCACAGACAGAGGAGGCTGGAGGGCTACAGTCCATGGGTTGGAAAAGAATTGGACGTGACTGAGCATGCATGCATGCAGGGAGAAGGGGCAGCTCAAAAGACGGATCTCCCTGAAGGCTTTCAGGGAGGGGGTTTTAAAGGTAACATTTGGGGTGAGAGTTTTAGTTCATAGACTTTCTTCTGATTGGTTGGTGGTGAGGTAACTGGGTGATGTTTCAGGAATCTTAATCATCAACCTTCTGGTTCCAGCCGGTCTGGGGTCTACATGCCTGTGGTCAGCATTTAGTCGCTGTCCTCCACCTGGGTGGGGGGTCTTAGTTTCTGCAAACAAAACTTAAAGATTGCGTCAGATTGTTACGTATATCCCTTGAGGAGGAACTAGGACTCTGTTTTATCACTGAACTGTTGTTTCTTGCCTGTTTCCCTTGTTTCCATTCCCTTACTTCCCTAATTAGTAACTTTTGAGTTGACTCTTTGGAACTCAAGGAAGGCCTAGGAGACCAAAGCTTTCTTCTACAAACAAGAGACAGGGTCCTGCTCAGTTTCAATTCCCCTTTTCTTTGATACTCTTTAATCCTGAAGGGTACAGGGGCAGGACAAGAAAGGGAATAAAGTTTTCGATAAAGACGCAGGGGAACTCTGAATAGGGGGCTCAGTCTCAGTGTCAGATATGCTAGTTACATCACTGTTCTCAATAGTAGAGAGTGAGTTCCAACAGGTCAGACATTTTGCTTTGTTCGCTGTGGTATCTTCTCCAGCATTTACAAGAGTACCTGGCTCATAGTGGGTGCTCAAAGAAAGTATGAATGAATGAACAGGCCTGTGTCTCCTCTCCAGCCTCATCTCTCACCACAGTCCTCTTGCTCCTCCAGAATAAACCTGGGTTTAGTGGGATGTGGTGGGGATACTGGGTTCAAGTGCTTAAGAGATCTTGGGCCTCATATTCAGACTCTTGGCCTTGAGTCCCAGGGCCTCACTGCAAGATTAAAGAAGATGGTGGGCATAAAACTGTAATTGTTTAAGGTAAACACCACTTAGTTAACCCAGTTAAGACTCTTCAGATACTATTATGTCCGAGGGAAGCCAAGTAGTGGGTGTGGCCCTGGCTTTTGTAACACACTGACATCTTTTTTGCTTCAGGACTTTTGCATTTGCTGTTTGCTTAGAATGTTTGTCCATCAGCTCTTCTTATCCTCCAGGGTTCATATCTAAATCACCTCCTCCACTGTTATTTTCCATCCTAGCCCCCTGTTCATTTCCTTCATAGCACTGTTACAGGCTTTTAATAATATATTTATTTTAATTATTCATCAGCTGTCCTCGACTCCTATGCTTGCCCTATTCCATCCTCCTTTCGAGTTCCA
>SJXQ01005678.1:273634-316280 GCA_006408695.1 Aepyceros melampus
CCCTAACCTGGTCAGGTGCCTCCTTTGGGTTTCCCTCCTTTCAGGTCTGATTACTCTGCCTGTGCTTCCCCAACACTCTCCTGACACCTATCTGTCTCTGGTTAATTATCTGTCTTCATCTCAGTACTGGAAACGCGAAGGCAGAGTCTGGGGCTCTTGTTCACTCATGGGTCTATAATCTCCTCTGAGAGCCCTCTCTGGCCCTCTCTCAGACTGAACGGGGAACCTGTCTGGGCTCCCAGGTCTTCCACCACGCAGCCCCTGATCATTCAGCCTGTGTTTGCCCCGTCTCATCCATAATCACTTTGTCATGCGCTTCTGTCATCACTCTGCTGCACTGTTCCTGTCTGGTGATGCGGGGACGGGTCAACGCTGGGGAGGCACTTAGTGAACGTTGGAATTTAGAAAGAAGAAATCCCTTGCCGTCATCGGAAGGCTGAAGCAAGCTGGGCAAAAAACCCACAGGTGTCCGGTGAGAGCAAGCCTGCACCCTCATTTCCCAGAGGCCAAGTTCAAGAGCGAAGGTGCTCGGACACGGTCAACAAGCCCAACAAGCCGACGCCCACGGTCAGCAAGAGCCCTAGGGCTCACCCTGCGCGTACCGCCCCGGGCTAGGCCTCACGCGGGGCGGAGCCAACATAAGCCCCGCCCTCACCTCAGCACCAGGGGCGGGCCCAGGTGCGCCTAGGGAGGAGTACGGCCGCTCAGGTGCAGGCTCTGCGCCTGCGCTCTACGCGTCCTGCCTCACCAGGTGCGCCCCGCCCCCTACCTGGCCTTCCACCTTCGACAGCTGCTTCGAGGCGGTCGCCATTACCTCTGGCGCCCACCGAGGGTCTGGGGGTGTGGTGGGGTTCTGAAGGGTACAGGGAGTCCGGGGCGAGTGAGGAGCAGAGAAAAATCATCGTGGGCACAGGAGGCAGAGTATCCGCACACCGAGGGACCGAGAAAAGGGGTTCCTGGAGATTTCCTGTGTGGCAGGGCAGAGGCGCGCCCCGCAGACCCCTACGAGCGCCCGCACCTGAACGCAAGGCGCTCCAGTGCGCGTGCGCGGCGAGGGTCTTCCCGCACCTGCTCGCGAGACCCCAACGACAGAGGCTCGAGGCCTTTCCCCTGGGCTGCCGGGCGGAGTCCGTCATGGCGCAGTTCTCTGAGCCGAGGAGGTGCAGGGTGCTCCTCGCCCTGCTGGCATCGCTGCTCCTCTCCGGGGCTGAGGCGGCCGACGAAGAACGTGGCGTCCACGGTGAGGGCCCGGGCGGGTGTCCTGGGGGTTGTGGAGGGTCGAGAGGCCGAAGGCGGGGCGTTAGGGGCAGGGTGGAGGGGCTAAGTTGGGGAACGAGGAGGGCCGGAGCGAGGTCTGAGCAGGGGGAATTCGCGGAGGAAGTTTGGGGGCGATTGGGTGAAGCTTAGGGGGTTGTAGTGGAGCCAGCCCTGCTGGATTGAACCTTGAGAAAGAGGTTCTGGAGCCCCCTGGAGCGAGGGAGGGTGGCAGAGCCCGGGCTGGGAAAAGTTTCCGGTAGAGGAGGGAGGAGACTGGCTTAGAGCTGTTCACCAAGAAGGAGTGGCAGTGGCCTTTCCTGTGGCAGGAAGGAGGTGAGGGACCGAACCGAAGACCAGCCTCTTCCTGCCAGCGAAAAAAAAGCCCAAGAAAGCCCATGGTGGGGGGCCAGCCCCAGAGGACAGGGCTTGGGTTAGGGGAACTGTTGGCCTTTTAGCCTCTGAGAAGAAGCCTGCACCCTGTGTTTTTGGATATTGGACTACAGCCTCCTGAGAAATCTTTCTGGGTTCAGTTGCAGTCGAGCGCCTCCCAGAACAAAGGTGCTTCTCAGTGATATTCAAAGGAAAAGAAAAGCAAATATGTTGGGAGGGAAAACTTGCACGGGGTGCAAGGGGCGGGGATGGAGCGTCTCTTGGCTTAAGAATATTGGCATTGAGAAGCTGGGCTTGAATTCGTTCTTAGAGGGTGGTGGACGGTAGGACCCAATTTAAACCTCTAAACTCTCGGAAGTTCGGCCTGAAAGATCTTTTTGAACAAGTGTTGGTTTAACCTTACTTCCTCAGACAAGTACAAGCAGATTTTGAAAATAATCCTCCTGAAAGAAGAATTCGTTGATTCAGCAAAACTTCTTGAGCCCCTGCTATGTGTCAGAGGGCAGTGCTGTAAGCTGTGATACCATTTGTGACTCAGGCAAGCCATGTCCTTGCACTTAGAGAGCTGATATTCTAGTGGGATAGACAGAGAGACTGGGAGTAAACATTTAAATAAAGAGTACTTACCGCAGTATTAAATTACTAAGACGTAATTGAACAGGAAGAAGCAGACAAACAGGGATGATGGGGGCCACTTTAGCTCATGTTCTTAGGGGAGGTCGCCCTGAGGACAGGGACAGCTGAGCTCTAATGTGAAGAAGGAACAAGTGGCAGTGACACAGAGGCCTCAGGGAAGGTCCAGTTGGAAGCAGTGGAGTACAGGGGCCTTGAGGCTGGAATGAGCTTGGTGGTATTTGAGGAAAAGACTGACTGCCAGCGCGACTGGAGTAGTGGTGTGGAGGGGGAGGTGGGAGATTGGAAGAGGAGGCCAAGTGGGGAAAGCAGACAGGAACCAGGTGACTTTACAGGCCAGCATTTTGGATGGAAAGAGAAAGCATTGGTGTTTGTACACCAAGTCATCTGCGGTGACCTCTGAAGAATGTTATTTTCCCTATGCCCAAGGCAGAGAGGAAAAAGTGAGTTGAGGGCCTGTGGGGAGAGACTCCGCTCCAGGGAATTAGGAATGCAGGTGTTGATCATTCTTGTCATCTGAACTAGAATTTGTCAGCCCTTCTGGACTTTTTTTTGGTATATTCCTCAGTATGTGGAATTCTCCAGGCAAGGATACTGGAGTGGGTAGCCATTCCTTTCTCCAGGGGATCTTCCCAACCCAAGGATCAAACCCGGGGCTTTTGCATTGTAAGCTAGATTCTTTTACCGTCTGAGTTGTCAAGGAAACCCATACCTTCCAGTTACCTGGCCTGGGATTTTTGCAAAACCGAGTTTGGGGCTAACATCTATTGCTTACTTTGAGCACTTATGCATTAATCGTTGAAACAACTTGGTGTGGTGGTGAAGACACAGATCTTGCCTAAGGCCACACATTAGTAATGGACAAAGCTGGGCCTGGCTACAGAGACCTTTTCTGCTTGTTCCCAGTGGTTTTCCCAGCTGCTGTAGCTGGCTGGACCTCCTGACCTTTCAGAAGTATTCCTATCTGGCTGGGTAAACTAATGCCCTTGCTTATCTGAAGTTCTGTTTGTATGAGAGCTGAATCAACAGCTTATTTGGAGACAAGTAGTTTTTATCCCTCTGCCCACCTTCTGATTGGTTTGATTTTTCTCAGGAAACAAAGTTGTCCCCTAAGAGTGAGGTGTTTCTCCAGCCACACACAACTGCACGGTACCTCCAGATGAATATAATGGAGGGAGGGGGAGTGTGTAAGGGGGTGATCATAATGGTTGGTCAAGGAACAATCTATGTGAAGATATAAGGGGGCTGAGGGGTAGTGGAAAGGTGGTAGGACTAATGAGCTATTGGACCTGAGGTTTTGAAAAGAATGAACTAGGAAGATAAACTACACTCGGCAGTGAGGGAGACCCATGAAGCTGAGGTTCTGAAGGGTCTAGGGGAGCGGCTGTGGGGAGGACAAGATCACTGGAGGAGAGGAAGTCTAGGAACCAAGAGGCCAGGATGCACCTATCTGGATACAGAAATCACCAAGCATGGTGATAAGAGCCACAGTGGGAATGACGGAGCTAAAATCAACGGAGAAACAAGGGGGGATGAACTGCGTCAGCAAATGACGCACAGGGTGGGGTATGATTTACTCTAAGGATGAGATTCATAACGGGTGTTGAGGGTGGAGGGAGAATGGTGTAGAAGCAGTGCCCACTTGCAAGGGCACAAGAGAAGCTATCTCTTCAGGGGCGAGCTGGGTTCAGTTAGAGTAAGACTGTTCAGAGAAGAGATTGAGGAAATGAGAGGTTTGGCTGAAGATAGGCCGTGAGTATCAAGACTCCAGGAGTTGGGGAAAGGGAGTTGGCAACAAAACGGGATGCATGGGGATGAAGGGTAACTGGGGAGTCTGGGGCTGGTGTGGTGATAAGCAAGTGGCAGGAGAGTCACATGGTGTCGAGACGGACAGTGTTGGTGAGGCACTGGGTGGCGGAGGGCAAATAGGAAGGAGTGTGCAATGTAGTGGGCATTTGGAGGCACACCTCTGCAGATGGAGGTAGGGGGCAGTTGATACATCTCCGGGTAGTGGTAACATCCAGGGAGAAAGCCAGTCTGCCATGGAAACACACAGATTATAAACTGGCTGTTGAGACTTCCCTAGAGGTCTAGTGGTTAAGACCCCACACTTCCCATGCAGGGCCTGGGGTTCAGTTCCCAGTCGGGAAACTAAGATCCCACATTCCATATGGCACAGCCAAAAATATTTTAAAGTAAAAAGTAAATAAAACTATCTTAAAAAAACCCACCAAACTGGCTGTTCCCAGGAGGTCTCAGATAGGTTTTATGTGACTTGTTTCTAGAATTGAGAATTTTTTAATTCTCAATATTTTGATTTGGGGCTGTGCCTAAAAAATATGAAGATCTGGCGCAGTGTTCCCACATAGCACCCTGGGGTAGTGCCAATACTTCTTCTGGAAAGGACACAGACTGCTCTCTGTGTTTATTCCTCTGGCCTGCCCTCTGTATCTTCTGAGCGTTGTGACTCCCACATTAGGAATATGCCCCATTTAGTAAACAAAGGTAGATAAAACAATAGTTTATAAATTGTACAGTGCAGTGTGTGTATGTGTGTTGTTATTCTCAGGGAACACCCCTTAACAGGTGGCCACAAATGTGCATGATTTTTATCTCTTCTTGCGTGGTAAGTCCTAGTATTTGGAGTACCCACAGATATATCATTTTGATCAATACAAGGGCAAATAGTATATTCCTTTTCAGAATAGAACCTCAAAAATTCCTTTTGGCAGTGGTCAGTTAAATATAGTTCCTACTGCCAGTAACTTATACATGAGAACTTGTTTAATGGTTCCTTGGCTCATAGCCCTTTGTTGATTGTTCTTGGGAATTTCCACTGGAGACAAATGTGGCAGTATTCATGTGAAAGCCTCCAGCGCACTTTGAAATGATCTTTTGTGTATTTTATTTATTTATGTTTGGTTCCACTGGGTCTTTGCTGTTGGGCCCCAGCTTTCTCTAGTTGTGGCAGTTGGGGGCTCCTCATTGCCGTGGTTTCTCTTGTTGCCGAGCACGGGCTCTAGAGCATGGAGACTTTGTTGCTCCATAGCATATGAGATCTTCCTGGACCAGGGATCGAACCCATGTCCTCTGCATTGACAGGTGGATTCTTAACCACTGGACCACCAGGAGAGTCCGTGATCTTCCATTTGCATCAACTTTTTGAATTAATTAGTTTCTCCAGAACTTTGAAAGAGTGAACTTTCCAGTAAATCTCCAATAAGCATATTAATCACCACTCATTTCTCTTCTCCTCACCCCCATGGATAGTTGTAAACTGGGTAGTCAAAAAGAGGATGAGAGATAAGGGTGAAATTGCACCTGGTGTTGGTGATCAGCTGAGAGGTCTCCAAAGTGGCATCTTACACTATTTTCATCCTTCATAGAAGCGCTCATTCTATTTTCAGGTAAGACAGGTTGGTTCCAGGACAGATTGAAATATTTATTAACTGATTTATTCAACACAAACACCCGCCAAGTACCAGGCACAGTTTTAGGCCCTGGAAACAAAGCACTGAATGAAACAGATGACAACCCTCCCACCCCCAATCCATGACAGTTACATTGTAATGGTGGGAGACAATACAATAAATAAACAATGAATAGATACTTGGTAATGAGTACTATAAAGAAAAGTAAGGTAGGGAGGAAAGATAAATTAGGAATTGGGGATTAACAGCTACACATTACTATGTATAACATAAACAGCAAGGACCTACTGTATAGCCCAGGGAACTGTTGGTACTGAAGATATTCAGTATCATGTAATAAACTACAATGGACAAGAATCTGAACAACTGAGTCACTGGCTGTAAACCTGAAACTGTAAACAACTATACTATTAAAAAGAAAAGAAGAGGAAGGTACGGTTTGGTGTGTTTAGTGCTAAAAACATGGCCTTTGAGGCTGAAATGTTCACAATACTTAAAGAACATTGAAGGATTTGCCTTCAGGCCCACTGAGGGAAAGTGGACCCTTGCCCTGGCCAGCATTAGAGAAGTCAGCCTGTGATAGAGAAAGCCAGCCTGTGACTTGTATACCTGTCTCCTGAGTCATTCGCAACACTCAGACTTGTGTTCAGGTAGTTGGCCAGGCAGCCAAACCTCTGTTTACCATGTCCTGAGGCTGACAGGCTGAATAAGGGATGAGGTAGCCTGTGATTCATGTGAGGCAGGAGAGAACCCTGAAGGGGTCGCACTGAAATGACTTAATTAACCCCAGGAAGCTTTCATGGCCCATGGGTCACTGACTAATAAGGAGTTCACAAATGACCGCAGAAACATTAGTGTATGGATTATGGACCTCCTTTTTTGATGCTGGTCACAAATGTTGTTTCACTTGTTTCTGACAAGATAGTTTTAAAAACTCTAATGAAGGGATGCTGAGGCCCAGGAACTTTGAAGTTAAAGTTACTTGGAAGTTTATTTGAAGCACACTTTTCATTACTAGGAAGCCATTTGGGAAATGAGGCAAGTGTTTGAGATAGATCTCACCAGTGGGGTCCTCGGTCCCTGGCTTCAGAAGCTGTGATTCTTTGTGTTTATTCCAGGGTCAGTCAGTTAGAATCTAGGACATGTTCGGGAAGTGGGATAAAATAATAGATAGTATAATAGTTTTTGACCTTTCAAAGGGCTACATATATGTCTGTGGTGTTAGTGGGGTGATTAGGGAAAATGTCTAAAAAGTCTCCGGGGGTGGGGGGTGATAATGGAAAAAAAGGTCGGGAAACATTGTTCCAGGTAGACAGCCCATTAGCTATAATCAGTTTCTGAAAAATGGTCCCAGGTTTTAAAAAAGTTAAGAACCCCTGAATGTGAATTAACAGTTCAAGCCCATGAAAGACTTTGAAACTACTGTTTGAAATTATTCAGATTGACCACTGTAATTCTAGTTACAGATTTAGGTAAGGGTAGAATTTATAGTCCTGCTTGAGTGATGAATATGAAGTGACAGAGGGTAGGAGTGGTGGCTGGCATTGTGATGATGGTTTATGGAATGTAAACCTTTATATCTAAATATTTTATATCTAAAATGCCAAGATTTTATATCTAAAACAAAATTTTATGAGTTTTACAATGTAAGTCGGGTTTGTCATTGTAAATGTTCTCTCCTTGTAAATACCTAGCAGTTATTTTAAAGTTTCTGAATTACTTATCCTAATAATGACAACTTCCAGGCACCCGAACCTAGAGGAAGGCATGGGTAGTAATAGCTTCCTGTCCTAGAAGCAGAAGGCCTCAAGTATGTAGAGCCTATCCAGCTAACCAAAACAGTTGGATTTATAGATCACCTTGAAATAAGACTGATTGTGAAATAAATGTCAACTTTGGGATTTGGCCCAGCAGAATTAAAACAGGGGTGAATATCTGCCTCCCCAGTATTTAGTACCTCTTCACTGACACAGAATGTGAGTCTCTCATTCCTTGGTGAAAAGATAACTTGAAGTTAAAATAGGTAACCAACGCGTGAAGTGAAGTCGCTCAGTTGTGTCCGACTCTTTGCAACCCCATGGACGCTAGGCTCTTCCGTCCATGGGATTTTCTAGGCAAGAGTACTGGAGTGGGTTGCCATTTCCTTCTCTGGGGAACTTCCCAACCCAAGGATCGAACCCAGGTCTCCCACATTGTAGACAGACGCTTTACCATCTGAGCCACCAGGGAAATGATGCATAGTGTTTCTTATTTTCTTCTCTCCCACCTCTTAATCTCCCGATATTGTAGTGTTGCAGGACTTTACTGCAGGTGAAAATAAGGAATTTTATACCTTCAGGCAGGCATGCCAGGTGGTTGCACAGCAGAAAAACAAAGGGAAAGAGTGATGGATTGTTTTGATCAACTCACTGACTGGAGTTGTACTTTGATTTTCTATATCCCCTCTTATCCTGTCAGTCACCACCAGTCTGGTCTTCATAAAAATATACTACTTATTCAAAGCTTCGTGCCAAATGTTTTAAGCATTTATATGCCTTTAATTTTTACAACACTCTTTATGAATGTTCCCAGGTTCAAAAAAGTCCCTTCCATTTGAGTCGTTTTTAAGAGCTGCATCTGCAAGCCCACAGAATTTATCTCAGTGGGACATATGGAGGGAAAGCCAACTGAATCTCTGCTTTATTACTCAGCAGTGAATTCAGGTTACACTGAGCAAATGCCCTTCCCCAGACAAGCCATTGCAAGATAGCCTCTAATACATGGTGCATTCCACAGCAGTAAGCAAAAGTCTAGGTCTCACAAGATGAGACTTATTGCTAACTGTCAAAAAACATTTAAAAAAAAAAAAAACATTTTTATATTAACTAGATCCAGAATGGATATTAATCACACAGAGAGGCCTTCAACTGGGGCTGAGTTATATTTATAATGTCCTCAAGTTGGTTCTTTAGCTAACATTCTCAGCTTTCGCTTTAATCTTGAAGGGATTTTTAAGACAACACTCTCCTGTCTACTACAGAAAATATTTCTGATACAAGATGTGTGGGGTTTTCTGCATCAGGCAATTCTCAGCAGACTCAGAATGGGTGTCTGGCAGTTTAACTCAATTCTGAAGCTGCTGAAAGTGAGCACAGATCCTTCAGGTGAAGGACTCAATCTCACAAGACTGCCCCTCTCCCTTCAGATGCCAATCAAAGCCCAAGGTGGTCATCTGTCAGTTTCACCAACTTGAAATGTTCAAGGGTTCCCATAACCCTCTCAGATCCAGTTTGCTAGAATAGTCCACAGAACTCAGAGAAACACGTTTACCAGTTTATTATAAAGGATACAAATGAATAGCCAGGTGAAGACAGAGGTCTGGAAGGGTCCCCCAGTGTACAAGCTTCTGTCCTTATGGAGTTTGGAGTGAGCCATCCTTCTGGCATGTGGGTGTGTTCACCACCGTTCAGTTGGGATATTTTTTTGAAGCTTCATCATGTAGCCATGATTGATTATTAACTCAGACTCCCTGGAGAATAGGGGGTGGGGCTGAAAGTTCCAACCCTTTAATCTAGGCTTGGTTTTTCTGGCACCCAGTCCCCATCCTTTTTGGGGGGCAGGGTGCTGTGCCACACAGCTTGTGGGATCTTAGTTCCCCAATCAGAGATTGAACCCAGGCCCACTGCAGTGAAAGTGTGGAGCCCTCACCACTGGACTGCCAGGGAATTCCCCCAGCCTCTATCCTGAAGTTCCTGAAACTTTCTAGGGCACCCCCAGCCACTAGTCATCTCACTGGCATTCAGTAAGACGATTGTGCCACTCCAGAGATTGCTGGGGTTTTAGTTCTTGTGTCAGAAAACCGAATATTAGAGTAGAACATGATATGGCACTCAAGAAATTCCAAGAGTTTTAGGAGCTATCAGGAACATGGGGTGGGGAGAGACCAAATACGTATTTCTAATTATGTCACAGATACGATAGGTCTGTAATCAGAGCTTTGTCTTATCAAGCCTCCCAAGAGTGATTTAGAAGCCTCTGAAAAAAAATTTTTTTAAATTAGCCGGACCTAAATCAGAGAATACAGGGCTTGCTGAATTGAAGAATGCTGCGTTTATGCATTTTCCAGCTTTATTGAGAGATTTACACATTTTTGTTGTTTGTATTATTATTTCCTTATTATGAATGAGGAAATACATGTACAGGGAGGTTAGGAAAGCTGCCCCCACCCCCACCTGTAGCCCCAAACAGTGGGCAAGTAAGAGGCAGCCAGGGGCTCCTACACACACTGGTCCCTCAGCAGGACAGCTTCCTGCGGGCCCTGTCCTCTAATCTGTCCCCTACACTTTGGCCAAATGACTTTTCTTACTGTGTCACTTCCCGATACCAGAGCTTTTCCTCGTTTCCTTTGTGCCCTGTGTGGCTTACAAGCCCTTTGAATTTAGAGTGTGATTGTAGTAGTTTACCTTGTGTGGTTTTCTTTTTTTCTTCTTCTGTCCAAGCCAGTCTTGTGGCTCTAACTTAATTGTAAACCCCTGGAGGTCAGGGGCTACCTTCTCAGTGGGTGCCTTCTATGTAGGCTGGCTACTCAGCTCAGTTTACCTTAGAGGGTTCCAACTTATGCCACTGTACTTCCCAGGGTGGCTGTTAAGAACACCCCTTTTCACTCTGAAAAGTGTCTTGATCGGAGGATAAATTGTATGATCTGCCCATTTACATAGATGAGCTATTAACCAAACACTGTGTGCTAATTTGTGTTAATTTGCTTCAATCGTGTCCAACTCAGTGACCCTATGGACTGTAGCCCTCCAAGCTCCTCTGTCCATGGGATTCTCCAGGCAAGAATACTGGAGTGGGTTGCCATTTCCTCCTCCAGGGGATCTTCTTAAATCTCCTGCATTGGCAGGTGGGTTCTTTACCACTAGTGCCACCTGGAAGCCCGATAACCAAACACTGGTATGCCTAGTCACTCTGTCCTGTTCGACTCTTTATGACCTCATGGACTTGTGTAGCCTGCCAGGCTCCTCTCTTCATAGGGATTCTCCAGGCAAGTCTACTAGGGTGGGTTACTACGCCCTCCTCCTGGAGATCTTCCCAACCTAGGGATAGAACCCAGGTCTCCCGCATTGCAGATGTATTCTTTACCATCTGAGCCTCCAGGGAAGCCCAAGAATACTGGAGTGGGTAGCCTATCCCTTCTCCAGGGGATTTTCCCAACCCAGAAATTGAACCGAGGTCTCCTCCATTGCAGATGGATTCTTTACCAGCTGAGCTACCAGGGAAGGGTCAGTCAGTCAGTTCAGTTGCTCAGTTGTGTCCGACTCTTTGTGACCCCATGAATCACAGCATGCCAGGCCTCCCTGTCCATCACCAACTCCCGGAATTCACTCAAACTCATGTCCATCGAGTCGGTGATGCCATCCAGCCATCTCATCCTCTGTCGTCCGCTTCTCCTCCTGCCCCCAATCCCTCCCAGCATCAGAGTCTTTTCCAGTGAGTCAACTCTTCGATGAGGTGGCCAGAGTACTGGAGTTTCAGCTTTAGCATCAGTCCTTCCAGTGAACACCCAGGACTGATCGCCTTTAGAATGGACTGGTTGGATCTCCTTGCAGTCCATGGAATTCTCAAGAGTCTTCTCCAACACCACAGTTCAAAAGCATCAATTCTTCGGTACTCAGCTTTCTTCACAGTCCAACTCTCACATCCATACATGACCACTGGAAAAACCATAGCCTTAACTAGAAGGACCTTTGTTGGCAAAGTAATGTCTCTGCTTTTCAATATGCTATCTAGGTTGGTCATAACTTTCCTTCCAAGGAGTAAACGTCTTAATATCATGGCTGCAGTCACCATCTGCAGTTAGTTGCTTACTATTCTCAAGATATTGGGGAATTTATTTAATATGTTCATTTCGTTACCATGAAAACTGTAACAATTTAAGCAAACAGAAGGGGTGACTGTAATCCACTATCCAGATAAAACTCTGAAAGAAAGTAAGTTATGCATTCACAATACTGCTCAAATTATCCTAAAACATACAGATGAAAAAAAAAAAAACTGGAAAAGCTTCTGCTTCCTTTAGTCTCTTTTCCCTGAAAGTATATTCACACACATATCTAAATTAAAAGTTTAAAAAAAAAATCATAATATTGCATGTAAACCATTCTTTTGCTTTTGTCTCCCTAGTTCTATACCAGCATATATGTAGTGTGTGTGGATATCTCACAAGTTACTTCACCAGCCTGAACAGGGTGTTCATGAAAATTCAGTGGTGAATTTTCAGCTAATGTAGGTTTGTGGGTAGCAAGCCAGCCCTTCGTGGGTATGCTAATAGTTGTCCCTGTTGTTTGAAACTCAAATTAATGGATTTTTCCTAGTTTACTTTTCAGTACTGAGGAGTGAAGTGTATTCTGTCCTCTATTTTTTTTTTTTTTTGGTGTCAAAGTAATATTTTCACATGTCTGAGTATTATTGTAGCAAATCATTTCCTGTTGGCCATTATTCTTTGAATTCTATGTGGCTTTCATGAAAGAGTAGAACTGCTTTTAGTGATGAAAGGGTGTGTTGTCATAAGAAATGTGAGCCCTCGGAGTCTATGTGATAGCTTCTGACCACACATAGGGTTTGCTGAGTACTGTGACATGATGGGGGGAGGGGTGAGTGTGGAAAATCTGAGCAGGGTGTTTTTGTAAACACTCTCTAAAGAGCTGATTGGCAAACTCCAGCTCATGGTGACTGCATGCATACAGCCCCCACCCTGAGTATGGCTTCTGCTCTGTTTTTGGTGGGGGCGGTGGCTGTGCCGGGTCTTCATTGCGGCACCTGGGCTTTCTCTAGTTGAAGAGCACAGGTTCTAGGGTGCTCGGGCTTCAGTAGTTGCCGCACCACAGGATCAAACCCATGTTGCCTGCATTGGCAAGCAGATTCTTAACTACTGGATCAACAGGGAAGTCCTTTAATAGTTGAAAAAGATCACAAGAATATTCTATGGCATAAAAATTACGTGAAGTCAATTTTTATTGGAATGCCATCGTGGTCATTTATATACATGTTACCTTAGGCTGCTTCCGTGCTGTGAGGGCAGAGTTGACTAGTTAGACTGTGTGACCCCTGAAGCTTGAGATAAAGGCAGTCCTTGGTTTGCATGGACACACATGCATGGAACCTGGTCACTGCACATGTGTTACTCAGTTCATACACAGCAAAGCATGTAGTTGTGTTATCTCCTTGCTCCACAGAAAATGCGACAGTTTACAAAAATGATTGATTGATAGAGGAAATTGGGCCAAAATAGACCAAAGTGTAGCAAAGAAGACAAGTGATAACGCTGGAAATGAAATTGGGGTTGAGCATAAATGGAGTGATCAGAGGATGAGTCAGCTGTGGGAGTGGGCGCTGCTGCCGTTCGAGACCGGTGTGCCGCCAGAGGAGCTCACAGACATGAAGAGAATAGTGACAAAAAAAAGGATGGTGTTCGGTGTGTGGAAGTAACGCTCGCCGAACCCTGGACAGAATGCCAGGCAACTCTCAGAGCAGTTTCATGACATTGATAGGCAAAGGATAAAAGGTTAGAAGCTGGCCCAAACCTCAAGAGAGGTATGACACTTACTCTAAGGTGAACTGAAAAGAAACTGGCTTCATATCAGTACGTATATGACTCAAGACCTTTGCAAGTACTATTCACACTACTCTTGGTGAGTTTGCTTGCTTCTTTGCTTGCTCAGTTGTGTCCGACTCTTTGCGACCCCATGGACTGTCCAGGCCAGAATACTGGAGTGGGTAGCCTTTCCCTTCTCCAGGGGATCTTCCCAACTCAGGGATTGAACCCAGGTCTCCAGCATTGCAGGTGGATTTTTTACCAACTGAGCCACAAGGGAAGCCCTTTTTTTACAAAGTACTTATTTACAAAGAAAATTAACACTTTAATTCTCAAGTTTCTAATGTTTTAACCTACAGTGAACTAAATAAATATTCATTTTGTTATTTTTTATCCTATGCATTTGTAACCCACAGGTTTTTTTTTTTATCTTAAAAGTCATGGAACAGTCATAATTTTTTCCATTGTTTTGCCTGATTTCACACTATTCTGGCTGTATTTATTATCTGGCCCATGTTAAAAAAGTTTATTGACATTTGCTGTAGAGAAAACAGATCGGGGGAAGAAAAGGACCATTTCATGAGTGGGTCCGAGCTTGTGAGATGATCCAGGGCTTTCTTTTTTTTTGATCCAGGGTTTTCTTATTAGGAAGCAGTGAGGCAGTATGTTGGTGTTTTTCAATGTATAACACCCACAGGAGTAAAAAGTGTAAGGATTAGAGTCTCAAGAGAGTTGTTTTTGCTTGTTTTGTAAGTAAACTGACTCTGAATGGGTATAAAAAACATGAATAAAAGAAAATGCTAAGTTCAAGGTAGTTGTTAATTTAGGGGAGAGAGAACAAGTGGGATTGAAGTGAGGGGGTACACAAAGGGTTTCAGCTCTGTCATGTTTTGGTCCTTAAAATGTTAGAATTTCATAAAGCTGAGAAGTCGGTATACCAATGTTGTGACATTTTCTGTAGTTTTCAAAATATTTGAATATATTAAACTCTTCAATAGGGACAGCTGTAATTGTGCATTTCTGAAGAATGATTGGATACCATCTTCTGAGGCCTGTAAAATTAGGTTGGGTTAGTAGTGCCTGGGAGCTTAAAATGTCTGTGATGTCCTTGTTAGAAGGTAGTAGCAGGTCATTCTAGCACGTAGAGTGAAGTAGAGCACGTCTAAGCCATTGGCTTATTTTGGTTAAAGCTCAAGTGACTTCAGAACCAGAAAAACCTGTTTTCTGTGACAATAACCTGTCTGTTTGGTAATTTAGTAACAGCTAATGTTCAAAATGCCTGCCAGGGTTTTGTAATTTAGATTCCTATTTCAGATAATGTGTGACTTTAACCATTTTTGATGCTTTTCCAAGACAGTGTTATTCTTTCCCATTTTTACCTATTCTGAAGCAAATGTATCCAAAGCGCCCCTCAGCTTTTCCCCGTTGTTTTTTTTTTCTTCTTTTTTGCCCTCTATTTTTCCCTCCGTTTTGAAAACCTAACGGAATGTATTTAATTTTGCACTAACATTTTTGAGCATAGAAATAGGACTTGAAACACGTTTTTCATGATCGTTTCCCAAAACTATTCTGAGACCAAAATGTCATCTCTTAACAATAACAGTTATTAAGGAATAACTTCCTGAAAATTGTCCAGCCAAGTCCCCTCAGCCTGGGGCAGTTCTTTGGTATGGTGCTATCAGTGACCCTGTCATTGTGACTGTAAAAAGACCTAGCAGAAGGCCTGGCCTTGGTGATCCCTCCAGTTGTGATGAAGCCTTGAGGAATGTTTGGCTTTTAGGCAACTTCAGTTTCATGTTTTTTCCACTGCCTGTCACTACAGTGGCTTTTTCTTTCTTTCCATCGAAGGGGTCCTTAAGTTTGTGCCTGAGCTGTCTGATCAGATCAGTTTGATTTCAGATCCGGCTCTGCTGCTTGCTTAGGTTAACCTGCCCAGAGTGTTCTCGTTTGTAAAGAGAGGTGGGTGTTAGCGCATGAGTCACAGTTTTTATCATGACTATAGAAATAGTGCACATAATGTGCCCGGCATCATGGGGTGTCAAGAAATAATCCATGCTCTGCATTTTGATTTTAAGCTGAGTCTACCAAAGATAGTATTCTGACTTTTTGGAAGCTTTTTCTAAGGAAGGTGATAAGTCATGGAAGTCATCTTACATACTAAAGTATTTCTGGCTCTTTGCACAACAGAAGAGAGAATGCATCGATGTGATTTGGAGTGAGGTGAAGAACATGTGACCTGTGTTTCCTAAAGGAACATTCTCCCCTTTGAAACAAAACCAACCAAACAAACAAAAACAACCTCCTTCTTCATAAGATCATTTCCTTAAGCCTTGAGAGTAAAAATGTGTATCATAGAAGCTGAAAAGCAATTTAGTTAGGAAAGGCATGCAATAAAATGGACTCTTCTCCATTCCATTTGACAAGGAGCCTCCCTCCTCACAGAAGGTACTCTGTCTTGACACAGTAGTTGTATGGTTAAATTTCATCTTGGTCTAACCTAGCTTTGGCCAACTAATCTGCTATTTAGAGCTCTTTTTCTCTGGTCAAATTTATTTTAGAAAGAGAGTAGCTTCTTTCTGTTTTTATTACAGGAATTTCCAAGTGTACACGAAGTAGTAGAAGCAGGTTTATGAGCTCCCATAGACCATCACTCACCTTCAACAATTGTCAACATTATGTCTTTTCATAAATACTATGCTTTTAGTGCAGCAGGTGGGTGTGTGAGTTGTTCAGTCGTGCCTGACTCTTTGTGACCCCATGGACTGCAGCCTACCAGGCTTGTCTATCCATGGGGTTTTCCAGGCAAGAATACTGGAGTGGGTAGCCATTTCTTTCTCCAGGAGATCTTCTGAACCCAGGGATCAAACCCAGGTCTCCTGCACTGCAGGCAAATTATCTATCCACTGAGCTTCTCTTAAACAGACATTTCTAAATTCCCTGGGACAAAAATGAAGCCACCCTCATCGCCTCCTACCCCACCCAAGGAACCTGAAAATAAGGCTGCTTCCAAAACTTAAACCGTAGATCAGTGTGTGATCATTGACAGCAGATGTGAGCAGCTGAGACAGAATGGCCTCTCAGTCCCAAAGTTCGTAACAAAGGAACTATCATATCTACAGAAAGCGCGTTCCAGTCAGGAAGTGGCATCGGTTCGTGGCAGCAGTCAGAAAAGTAAGTGTTCAGACGCAGACCTTGACCACGCTCTCTTAACCGAAGCGCATCCTGAGCTGTCTCCTGAGAGCCTCTAGTCTGACTGGTAGATCCCAGCAGAGTGGATCTTCATAGGAATCCTCCAGAAAACTGCCTTACTCAGACGCCAAGTGACCTGCTTCATGTCAGCTGGCTTCCTAGGTGGTATGTTGGCACACATCCACCCTGCTGGACAGTTATTTTCTCAGTTTCCTCAGTACGCTTTGTTACCAAGATCAACATCCCTGTGCCCCTTCAGCCCTGGGGCACTAGGAGTGCCTGTCTGAGCCTGCAAAGAAGAGTCCAGATTCCAGGCAGTGTTTATTTCACCAGGGTAACTGCTGTCCATCCCTGGATAAGCTTTCTCCGTCCGCCTCTTTATGCACCCTTGGGCTTCTGTACCTGCACAGAACATCTGGCAGGAGTATCTGGCATCCTTGCTTATGAAAAGCCACCCAGTTCCCACTCTATACTGTGGTCGCCCTGCTGTGTTCTCTGCTGTGGCGTCTGACAGTTCCCGGCAACCCTGCCTTGAGCTCCGTTCGGCCCCTCTCAGGTGTTTGTTTCAATTGAGACATAATTCACAGTCCGCGCAGTCAACCCATTTAAAGCATACAATTCCTTTTTCAGGTATTTTTGTTTAAAAGACCATACCCGAAGCTGTTGGAAGTTTTGCTTTTGTTTTAGGTTTGAAGGGTTTGTTAACAAAAGAAACCTTTATTTGTCACACACAAACAATTTCATTATTTAATAGAGGGTTATTTAACTTAATTTTACTACACAGTCATTAAAAGAAAAGAGAAACAGAAACAATAGAGAAGAGTAACAGTGTGTGTGTATATCACCAAATCAGGCCACCAGCATTCAGACTTCAGCAGCGCTGGGAAGTCGCTTGTTAACAGCAGCCTGGAGATGGTGCACCCACTTTGTTGATGAGGCTGCAAATTGCAGTTTTGGGGGGCTCCCATTTGTAATCCCAGGCTGCAAACTGATATCCTGGTCAGTTTGCCTGCAAAACTTGTAGCTCTGGTTTTAAGTTTTACAATGCTTTTTTGTTTCACCTGGTGAGTCACAGGATTTTCCGGACCCCAGGGGGCTGGCCGAGACCCACTCCCTCTCTCGTCTAAAGTGCCTCTTGACTTGCTTGTAACAGTTGGTGTTTTTGCAAGCAGGCAGGTAGTCCAGGCAGGGTCAGAAGTCAATCAGAGGCCTGCTCTCCTGCTTCTGAAGCCTGAACAAGACTGCTTGCATTTTCATTTCCCTAACAGCTGCTGTGGAAGCAAGGACACCAAGCAGTCAGTGGTCTCCAAGGCTCTCAGCTTGGCAGGGCATTGGACAGGCAGCTGCCATACCTCAGCAACAGTTAGGTGCCTCTGCCCTAACGTTTTCAGTTTGGGGTCATAGGGGGTCCTGTCTGGGTCCTCTCCAGCTTGTCATATTGATAGCAGTGCTGCTTCTGGCCTTTGACAGCCTGATGGGTTGGGCAGAAACATACACCAGAGAACTCTGCTGCTGCGTCTTCCCTGGGCCTTGTTGATGGTGTTTGTTTTGTGACTTTGGGCACATTGTCAAAAGTACCTGTTCGGGGTGCACACCCAGCTGGTTCTGGTTGATGCAGTTATATGGACAAAAGGGGTCTGAGCCTGTTTAAAACAACAACAAACAAAACTGATTTGTTATTTACATACCATAAAATCAGTTGTTATAGGCATACAACCCAATGGTACATTTACAGAGTTGTACAACCATCCCCACAATCCAATTTTAGAACATTTCCATCATCCCCATTTGCAGTCACTCTCCACCACCCCACCCCCACCCCCCAGCACCAGGCAAACACTAATCTTACTTCCTGTCTCTCTTGGTTTGCCTTTTCTGGACATATTGTATGATTCCATTCATATGAAGTGTCCAGATAGGTACTTTTTAGCTGGTGATTTTGGTGATGGTTGCTTGCACATTAACAAAAGGTTTTTTTTACTTCAGAGTATGCTTTTTCTGCTCTGCTAGTTACCTGTGATTTATTGGTGTTCCTTGGGGATGTTTGTTTGTTTTGCATAGTGCCAGCCTTTTTTGCCCATAGATAGATGTTTTGTGGAATGTTTGGTTTCCTGCCCGTTGTTGTGACGCATTTTGGGAGATGCAGCAGAAGCACAGATACTGCTCTCTGTGCTTTGAAAGGCTTCCCCTCAGTGAGATAAACCTAGCAAGGCTGAGAACAACTAGGGAGGAGTCATTGGCAACATATAACCCAAATTTTGGGCCCTGGGATGGTTTTATTTGAGATGTTTAGGAAGCACCCTGTGCTGGGACTTGGGCAGGTTGCAATTCCCTTATGCAAGAAGGCAGAGATGTAGGACTTCCCCTGGTGGCTTTGTACTTCCCTGATGGCTCAGATGGTAAGGCGTATGCCTATAATGTGGGAGACCTGGGTTTGATTCCTGGGTCGGAAATGGCACCCCACTCTAGTACTCTTGCCTGGAAAATCCCATGGACAGAGGAGCATGGTAGGCTACAGCGCATGGGGTTGCGAAGAGTCGGACACGACTTCAGTTCACTTCAGAGATGTAGGAGACCAGGGTGGAGGCAGAGGTGATGTAGGCTCGTGATCCCAGAAAGGGGTGACATGGGAGTGCAGAGCAGACACTGAACCACACGGCCAGGTGATCCCTTTTCAGGTTGCTTTCAACGCTCCCAATTCCTCCAGAAGAAAGGGTCATTCTAGTAAAGGTGTTGTCTCCAGCACTTGTTTATCTCTCCCTTTTCAAGAGAGACAGCAGAGGGACTTCCCTGGTGGTCCAGTGGTTAAGAATCTACTTTTCAACGCTGGGGACATGGGTTCGATCCCTGCTGTAGGAGGATCCCATGTGTTGTAGGGCAGCTAAGCCCACACACCATAACTACTGAGCCCGCGCGCTAGGGCCTGTGAGCCTGATATGAGACGCCTAAGCGTTGCAACTAGAGAGTAACCCCTGCTTGCCACAACTAGAGAAGACCTGCGTGCAGCAACAAAGACCCAGCTCAGCCAGAAATTAATCAATATTTAAAAAGAGAGCAAGCAGATCTCTAGGCTTTCTGTAGACAGATGTATCTGGCCGGAATTTTATGACTTTGTTCTGTTTCCCTTGTACCAAAGCGGGGCCAGATTTAGAGGCACCTTGTAACCCCAGACCATCAAGATAGGAGCCATTATAAACGCTGGAAGAAAGGAGTGACCTGAGTTGCCTTTGAAGGGTTGGCAGTGGGGGGAACTAATATTCGGGAGCTTCTCTCTGAGGCTCTAGTGGTGACTCGACTATGAAGTGGCCAGTTTTGGCAGAGAGTAGACAGGAAAAGTTAGGAAAGGTCCTGGGTTGCTAAGAGCACCATGCTGTGCGCGTCCTTCCTGACCGCACTTCGCCAGCTCTAGCCTTTGAGTGCTAAGCTCCCCTTGGCCCGGTGAGACAGGCACATATATCCAAAAGGATCCTGCTGCAGCCTGGTGTTTTGCCTCTGAAGTCCACCTTCTGTACTGGGTGGGTGTGTGTGTGATAACGGGGCAGGGGCAGTATCGGCACACAACTGACATTCAGTGCAGTTGGGTAGTTGATATCTTTGTTGTTAAATGACGCCTTTTTTTCCTATACAAAGAAGGAATCCCTAAGCAGGTCTGATGGCGACACTTTAGAAACGGCTCACAGAGGAGCTGCGGAACTTCAGGCTCTGGAAAGCTGTAGGCCTCTTCCTCCAGGGCTGTGCGTGTTCTCTCTTGCCTGAACTGCCCTGCTAAGCATAGTCTCTGGTTGTGTTTTAGATTTTTGCCACCTTCCCAAGAAAGTGGGGAGATGCCGGGCCTCCTTCCCTCGGTGGTGGTACAATGTCACTGACGGATCCTGCCAGCAGTTTGTGTATGGAGGCTGTGACAGGAATGGCAATAATTACATGACCAAGGAGGAGTGTCTTGCAAAGTGTGCTGGTGTCACAGGTAAGACGGTGCTGTTGGGGAGGTTTTTTCATCCGTTGTTGTTTTTCGGTCATAAGCTGTGTCTGACTCTTTGAGACCCATGGACTGCAGCACACCAGGCTCTTCTGTCCTCCACTATCTCCTGGAGTTTGTCCACTGCATTGGTGATGCCATCTAACTGTCTCATCCTCTGCCCCCTCTTCTTTTGCCTTCAGTCTTTCCCAACATCAGGATCTTTTCCAACGAGTCGGCTCTTTGCATCAGGTGGCTGAAGTATTGGAGCGTCAACATCAGTCTTTCTAATGAATATTGAGAGTTGATTTCCTTTAAGATTGACTGGTTTGTTCTCCTTGCTGTTGAAGGGTCTCTCATGAGTCTTCAGCACCACAATTCGAAAGCATCAATTCTTTGGTATTGAGCCTTCTTTATGGACCAACTCTCACATCCATATGTGACTGTTGGCTTTGACTATACGGACCTTTGTCAATAAAGTGACGTCTCTACTTTAAAAAAAAAAATTTATTAATTTGGCTGCATCAGGTGTTAGTTGCGGCACGTGGGATCTAGTTCCCTGACCAGGGATCAAACCCAGACCCCCTGCGCTGGGAGCCCTGGGTCCTAGTCACTAACCACCAAGGAAGTCCCTGAGTTTGCTTTGTAATACGCTGTCTAGGTTTGTCATAGCTTCCCTTCCAAGGAGCAGGCGTCTTTTCACTTCATGTTATCTAGAGACACCTTATTAACTGGGTCGTAGGTGTCTTTTGCTCTTGCTAGTTCTTCATGGCTGAAACTGGGAGATGTTTTTAAAAGCAGAAGGAACTGGCCTGGTGTGAAGGTCACGCACACACAGCGGTTTCACGGCGGTACTTTTCCCCCTCTTTTCAGAAAAGGGAGAGTAGGCTGCAAACTAGAGCCAGGGGAGGGGGGACACGACTGCTTCTCCCCCCCAGCTTCACTTCCCCACTAGTGAGCGCACATTCCACGCCACGCCAGGTCTGCTCAGACAGGCAGCCCCCTTGTTCCCTGGGCCTTTGGGTTATTTTTACCTTTGGGACAAATGACTTGAGGAACTCAGCCAGCCAGCCGAGTAATGAATCAAGTTAAAACTAGAACACACTTCTGGAATCCATCCTTGTTCCAGTCTTCAGTGAGGACTTCTGTGCAGTCACGTTGACCCTGTGAACCTCCCAGTTTAAATAAAAACCTAAGCCCCATGTGCCAGCTCTGAACGCAGTCTCGGGGGACTCCTTGAGACCTGATGGCAGTGAGATGTTGGACCTCTGGGGCCTGATCCCTCCCAAGTGTTCCAGAGACCTGAGGATTTGGCCAGCCAAACTGTCTGTCAAAGATTTTCACTGGCTGCTTCTTTCATTGTCATGGGACTTCTTACATCCTTGCTGACAGCTTGGCATCGCTGGTAGCACCTGAATTGTGATTCTGGGTCAGAAAATGCCTGTGGCACCCTCAGCGCTCACAGCCCCGCCACCCGGGAGCCTGCACCAGGCGTTTGTATCTCCTCCTGCACTGGCTGTACCCTCTGTTGACTTTGAGCTCTGCATTCAGAAATCACGTAAGTGAATTAAAGTTTTGTGCATAAAGAGAGGACAGCAGCAGTGGCCTTGGCTGTGGCCTGAGGTTTACAGCAGTGCCCAGGCGCACGAGCCCGGTCGAGACCCAGTGCCTGGAGGAGCATTTTACTCATCTTTGTGTGCCCAGCGAGTGCTCAGCGCTCAGCACGTACTTAGAGAGCCAAGGGGGCTGGTACTGTTTTTGGATTGTGAGTGAGCCCCCATTTTTTTAGGGGGTGACTGGCAACCTCACCAAATGGTGAGTAAGGAAAATACCATTTATTGTATGTAATTTTCTGTCATAAGCTGTGATCCAGTGTCAGGGAAGGAATTAAGAGGAAATGTTTTTTGCTACCTTTCCTGTCCTTTCCCTATCAAGAGTTCACAGTATGAGACTTCCCTGGTGATCCAGTGGTTAAGATTTCACCTTGCAATACAGGGGGCATGAGTTCAATCCCTGGTTGGGAGGCTGAGATCCCACATGCCCTCTGGTCCAAAAAACCAAAGCGCATAAAACAGAAGCAATATTGTAACACATTCAATAAAGACTTTGAAAATGGTCTACATTAAAAAAAAAAAAAAGAGTTGACAGTAGCAAATGTACATGCCATTCTGGTTACTCCTTGTTTTCTCAGGGGGAAAGTTAAGTTTTAAGAACACAAGCAGTGAACAGCGGGCATAAGATGGAATGTCTCTGCTGAGGGCCATGGGGTGTAGTGTTGCTGGCAGAAGGCAGACAGCTGTCTTCCTAAAGGTCAGAGTCTGGCCCCAGCCTGGAGGTCCCAGAAAACCCATTTGCTGGCACCTGAGCATGGCTGCCTGACACAGCTCCTGAGGCGTTCTCTCGAGAGTCTGCAAGGAGAACTGGAACTGCCAGGGCTACGACTGGGCAACAAGTCACCCACGGAGTCCTTGCCAGCAGATTCCCTCCCAGGCAGGCAAGCTCTGTGGGGAGCCAAATGAGAATGAGAATGGCAGTTCATTAACAACTGATTAATTAATTATAATGAGAACCAAAGCCGCCGAAGGGACCAGACTCTCCCATTTAGTCTACGCTTTAGTCTGTGTAGACAAAGCTCAGCCAGATTTCCAAAAGATTGCTTGATGAGGGGCGGGGCGGAACCAGGAGAGCTGGTTTGTTTGCGAGTGTGCAGTGGCATCAGGTTAGACCAGCCCCACGCCTCTGCACCCGGGAGGGCTCCTCCCTCCTGCACCCTGCCAGCCCTCCCTTTTTTGCTCTTCCTAAATGGCTAGCATCTCCACCCACCCTCTTAGCTCTGTGTGTGTGTGTGTGTGTGAGAGAGAGAAAATATACAGAGCATACAATTGACCATGTTAACAGCTTTAAGTGCAGGGGTTGGTGGCAGGAAGTGCATTCCCAGTGCTGAGCACGCCCTTCAGTTTTTTATTCACTTCGTGAGTTGATACAGTTCAACAGGTTATTTGGCCCTGGAAGCCATTCTGTCTTTTTATAGTGTCACTTCACACATCTTTGCTCTGATTTCCAGCTGGTTGATCATAACGTTTAACCCACAGGGACAGTCTTGGTTCCTTGTTTTCCAAGTCTGACAGGTTTGTGGGCCAGCATGCACACTGAAGGTCCCGCGTAAAGGAGAAGTGGGAGTCTCGGTGAGAGGCCCACAGGAGCAGGCCTGCTCAGGGTGCAGTCTGTTCTGTTTCACCAGAGATCTTAGAGGTGCCGTTTCTCACTGTGCTGTTTGTTTGTCCCCTTGCAGAGAACACCACTGATGAGCGGACCAGGGATAAAGCAGATTCCTCTGTCCCAAGTGGTAGGTTTTTAAAAAGACCCGAGATGGAATGAGGGCCGTCCAGATGGGTAATGTGAAAGGACATTTGTCATTTGGGAGTTGTACCAGGGCTTCCTCCTCCTGGTTCTGTTGACACAGAATTGGCAAGCTGGGACTGCCAGCTTCTGGCTCCTTGCCGCCGCCTCCTGCTGGGGAGTTCGCATTGTCCTGCAGATAGGAAGGGTTGAGGGACTCCACAGTGCTCCCTTCTGGGGGCGGGGGTGTGGCTACCACTGCTTGCCGGTCAGGCCTCAAGTCCCCACTCCCTGCCTGCTCTGCTGTCTTTACTGCCCAATCCCCACTCCTTGCCGCTCCTCCTCTGCTCTCTGTCATCCTTGCTGGTCCATCTCCCTCCCTGTGCTGAATCCTCTGTCCTCTGCCACCCCGCCTCCCTTCCCACTGCAGTCCTTGATCTCTTTGTGTTAGCTTGCTTTGTAGTGCTGAGAACAGCTGCCCCATCTTTCTTTATGCTTAAAGGACTCTGCCTCGGGAGCCTGGGGTGAGTGGTCCGGATGCACCAGCAAGGCCAGTCCCCAGGCAGTGGGTTCTGCTGGGCGAGTCCTGCTGTGGAGGGAGGAAGTCCGCCCCCACCCCCTTTGAGGATGGCCCCAGTCAGCCGGCCACACACTAGTTGCAGTCTTGATTCTGGTCCTTTGACTCTGGCCTCAGCGCCCACATGCAAGTAAGCATTTATTAGTTTAGCAGTCAACCAGTTGGCAGAATGCTGAGAGTTAAGATTAGAGGCACTTTCCAGTTTCGATAGGCTAGGATTCCTGTGACTCTCCTGGCCACCGCTTTGCCTGGGTTCATTGTTTATTCCCGAACTGGCCTCTGCGAGGTCATCCAGAGCCATGGGGCACTGGATTCATAACTCTGGTGTCTGTCCTGTTTCAGAAGAAAATTTCCCCAAGAGAATAAGTGACCCCCTATACCTCTGGGTCTTTCTCGTCAACCCAGAAATTGTGACTGGGATTGGTTTCCATAGTAACCCCTGACCTTCGGAGCAGGCCTCCCCATCCAGCCATGGTGCTGGAGGCGCTGTAGAGCGCATTAGGACTCAGAGGTGATGGAGCAGAGCTGCCCACGCAGAGGGGACTCCACTGCCTTCCTTCAGGTGCCAGAGTGTCCACGCTCCCTCAGTGGCCCTTTCGACTCAGCCCCAGCTAGGTCACGTGTCCTGTGTCCATTCCGGCCTCCCTGACGTGGAGACATGGATGTTTGTGTTTCAGTTCCCAGAAGGCAGGATTCTGATGACCTCTCCGGTGATATTTTCAGCTATGAAGGTACAACTTTAAAAAACACGTTTTCTTACTTAGTTGGGAACTGAGACACACTTGAGGGTTTCTATTAAGGATATCGTAGAGCAGGGCTTCCCGACCTTTCCCGGGTATTAGGACTCACGAGGATGCCCTGGGGCACAGGAAGCAGGATGGGCCCACAGCATGCCCTTGGAGAAGTTTGCCCTGCCTGCCAGCAGCTGGCTGTGGGGCGGGTAACTAGCTCTGCCGCCCAAGCCCTGAGGTTGAAATGAGCGGCCTGGTTCAGACCTCTCAGAGCTCACACAGATTGAGTGCCTACAACAGTGACTGACATGGGGTAACCTCCATAACCGTAGTCTGGTTATGCTACTGGGTAAAAAGAAAGGCATCTGAAAATGTGGGCCAGACTGGCCATGTCTGCAATTAACCAGTTTCTTTTAGCAGAGACAGGTTTTCCCCATGGGCCAGCAGCCATATGACTGCTTAGGAGCATTCCAGCTCCAATCACCTCTCCTGGGCCCTGCTAACTTGTGCCCCTCGGGCTGTCTCACTCCCAGAACACTGCATTGCCAAGGCCGTCACTGGGCCTTGCCGCGCAGCCTTCCCACGCTGGTACTTTAATGCCGAGGAGAACTCTTGTGATAACTTCATCTACGGAGGATGCCGGGGCAATAAAAACAACTATCGCTCCAAGGAGGAGTGCATGCAGCAGTGCTTCGGTGAGTCTGCCTAGTGCCTCAGTCCAAGACACAGCCACGCACAGGGGAACCCTCCCGAGAGGGCCACGGGTGGGGGAGCCCTCCTGAGAGGGCCCTAGGCCCTTTCCTTGTCCTCTGGACTCTTACCCTCACCTTCTTCTGACTCCCTAGTGGGGAGGGGATAGCTTTGGCCCCAGCTGTTGGGCAGATATGTCCTATGTCCCTACTGGGGTGGCAAGGCCTCAGAACCCTCTGAAGAACTAGAAGTCACTTAGCTAGAGCTCCCCTTGAAGGCCCAGGACCAAGGGGAAGCCTCTGGTGGCTGCCGCTCTGAGCGAAGGAGGGCTGGGAGCTGACCTCAGGGTTGTGTGTTTTCTTCCAGGCAAGCAGTTGTATCCTGCCCTGCCCCTCGGCAGTAAAGGTAAATGGCCTCTTGCCCCCCTCCACCTGTCTGCCTTGACTGAACTCGGCTCTGTCTTTGTGGCCTCATGTTGTCTTGGACACGTCATCCTTCACTGTCCACATCTTTTGTTAAAAAACCATGTTCTGCACAAGAATGGCTGGGCAGCTTGGAACACGCTGTAGATGTGTGTCCCATGGTGAGGCTTACATAAACGAGGGTTAGAAATGTGGTCCTCTCTTCCCCGCAGCCCCGAGGGCGACCTGCTTAGGCATGTGGGACCTGCCACACTCAGGCCTAAGATTGAGTGCAGGTTGGGGAGCTTTGCCGCCCTGGCGTGTTCATCGCTGGCCCTGGGTGGCACCAAGGAGTGCGGAGCCCTCGCAGTGGGTGGGCCCCGGCCCCCAGCAGCGCTGTTGTCCCCACGCAGGCTGGTCTGGCGAGGAGGCTGGGCCTTCTCTCGCTTTTGTCTCTGATTCTGAGCCCTAATCATGGATGGTAGCGTTTGCACAAAAGACCTGCCACGCTGGTTTGGCCTCTTTCCACCTGTTTCCTGTTCAGGAGCCCAGGCCTGGCCTGTGTGTCTGCCCCCCTTTAGAAAAAGGAATGAAGCTGGAACCTGGTTGGCCAGGCATCGGGGTCTGGAGGGTGGGAGATTGGGGAGGGAAGTGACCTTGTCTGGTTCTGCGGCTGGCTACAAGGGGAGAGGGAGCTGGGCAACTGCCACCGGACCGCATTCCTAAGGGGAGCCTCGCCTGAAGAAAAAGCATCTTAACTGACCAGCGGGACTGCAGTGGGGCAACCACTGTCAGATTTGCCTGGGCACTTAGGAGTGTGAGGGTCCCCTCCCGGCCCTGCTCCGAGTAGACCTGTGCCCATCCTTTGTTCCACAGGCAACCACCCCAGCAACCTGCAGGGCCACATCTTTCTCTGGGCTGGTTGGGGAAGGGGCGTGTTTACACACCCACGCCAGAGATGGGTGCTTTTCCTGTACGGGTTGCCCCAGAGAGGTGGTAGGGAGATAGAGTTGAAGTGAGGATTTTTTTGTTGTTCAAAAAGAAGAAACACAAATAGCCACTATGTGTGCACCTCGCATAGCACCTCCAATTTTTAACCTATTTCTCAAGACTGTAGGGACTCTCTTGAGGACTAGACTTCCTGTCAGTCTCCTGGGTTGGGGCGGGGGGACAAGTGGCCCAAGGGCTGTTGGTCCTCCTCCTGAGCTCCTGAGGACACCGGTTGTGGCCCCCTGATGCCCCCCCAAGTTCTGAGGCCTCTCTCTCATCCACAGTGGTGGTCCTGGTGGGGCTCTTTGTGATGATCCTGATCCTCTTGCTGGGAGCCTCCGTGGTCTGCCTGATCAGGGTGGCGCGGAGGAACCAGGAGCGCACCCTCCGCACCGTCTGGAGCTCTGGGGATGACAAGGAGCAGCTGGTGAAGAACTCTTACGTCCTGTGAACCCCCATTGCCAAGGGGCTGCCCCCCACCCCACCCCCTGCTGATGAAGAGAATCTGGGAAGGGAGGGGAGACAAGTGTTGACGCGCGTGTGCTTTTTCAAATAGAGTGATTGATTTGTATTTGCACGATCATTAGGGCTTTTGGTCTGTTCTTCCAGAAGGTGAGAGGGCTGCTCCCTCCAAATGGGTTTGCTTTAGAAGTCCTCTCTGAAGCTCTGTGCACAGTGCATGTGGTCTGGCCTCCATCCGAGTCGGTTCCTCTTCGATTTCTTTCTTTGCTCCAGGTGTAGTTTTCTTTGCTTATGTTGAATCCTGTTGCCTCCTTTCCCATCACAAAAGTGATGTTTTCAGAGTTTGTTTGTTGTTGTTGTTTTTTTAAGGAAGCAGAAACATGGTTTTTTTTTTATTAGGATTCTGAAAGGAAGAAAGTAAAATGTACAAGTTTAATAAAAAGGGGCCTTCCCATTAAAAAAAAATATTCAGCGTGTGCTTTCTTTATGGGACTGTTAATATAGACTACCAAAGTATCCACAGGACATGAGAGGTCCCCATCCAGGAACAGACTGTAAGAAAACATCTTTCAGATCTTTTTGAATGAAATACATCTTACATTACAATTGAGTGCTCATAAAGTTTCGCCAAACAGCACTTAGCCTTACACCTGTGGTAAGCTCTGATGTTTTCTCTTCTAGCTCTGATATTTTCTTACTCCATTTCACTTTTTAAAAATTTGGTCATACTGTGCTGATTTTTTTTTTTAATGACTCACTTTGGCATCCATGATCTTCATCTTTGCTGCACGTCTGCAATCATCCCCAAGCCTCCCTCCTTGCATAGAAATGGGGACAGGGCACCACCAGGCTGAACTCTGCCTCCAGGCTTAGTCCCAATTCTGCTGCCTGCTTGAGGATACTCCCTTCCTCTCAAAGCTCTCAAAGCCCCCTTTCTCCTCACCCTTCTCCTAAACACGTAGTCCTAAACATGGGGCAGCATCTGGGCAACCCATGGGGTCAGGCAGGTAGACTGGGGCCTCTACCTGTCTCAGTGATTCAGGAGGCTGGTCCCCAGCCTGGGAGTAGGTAGAGGTGCTGGGCCTGGCTGGGGGCCCACGCTACCCGACACAACAGTTCCAGGTCTTGCTGTGGCCTCTCCTTTGAACAAAGAAACAAAAGCCCTCCTTTCCCTGACCCTTCCTAGAAATCCCTTCAGGCCAAAGGCCACCCTCTATATATACTATACAGGCAGACCTCCTTTTATTGTACTCTGAAGACACGGAGGCCTTGTTAGATAATGGGGTTTGCATTTAAGTGCATTTAAATTAATGTATATACATTATTTTAGACCTAGTGCAATTGCACACTTAATAGGCTATAGTGTAAACAAAACTGTTAAATGCACTGGGCAAGTCAAAAATTTCATGCGACTGGCTTTATTGTGATAGTCTGGAACCAAACACACAGTATCTTGGAAGGATGCCTGCACATTGAGGGAAAGACTTGTGTCTGTTAGGACTTAGAAATCTGTTGCAGAAGCAATTGGGTAAATACTTCATCCACTCCCAGCCTTTCTGGTCCATGGTAGATGTTGCTCCTGGGTTCTGGTATTCTCCCTGCCAAACCTTCCAGGCAGCATGGCACTCCAGGCTCTCACTGCAGTTGACTCAAGAGTTTGTGAGCGGGGGAAACCTACTTGTCGTGTCCCAAACAAATTAGGACCCCTCAGTGCCTCCAGAAGAGCCTGTGGTCCAGGGAAAAGGGCCGAGGCATTGGGAAGAAACCCTCCACCCACTGCTCTCAAGCAGGTAGGTCACTTAACTCCTTTGAACCTCCAATTTCCCCACCTGTTAGATGGGTGGATGGGAAGCTGCACGACATCACAGATGTCAGTCACCCATGGAAAGTAGTGGCCACCTCTGCCCACCTACCTGTGTCCTCGTTGCTCCTGACTTGGTGCTTCTCCCCTACACACCCCCTACCACCCCACGGGCAACCCTCAGGTCCACTCATGTGTCCTGTCAACTTCAGGACACCTCTGGCCTAGCAGAAGGCCTTTTTCCACCTACAGACAAGAGTTGCCTCTCCTTCATATCTTAGTCATATGAAGGAAAAAAAGTAGTGTGATGGATTTTAAAAGAAACTATTGAGAATCACTTTTAAATCTACTGCAATAGGAGATCATGAAGTGAATTCTCCTGACACCATCAAGGCCAGTCGAGCTTCCGCAGGTTTTTCCTATGCCGTGCCTTTATATATTTCTTATGCAGACATTATTTCTGTGACTCACTTCTGCCCAGATTTGTCCTGTCCTGTCTCGTGGTTTGGGAGGACCTGTGGCCCCACTTGCTCCTGGCAGGAGGCCGTTGGGCTCTCTTGGTCTGCCAGGGTTATCTCCCTTCTGTACTTTTCCATGTTATGGTACCACTGTTCCAGTCTGGTTGGCCGCCTCCTGCCACACCACTGTGGCCCCTGAAACTAAACTGCCATGTTTTCCACTTTATAGACCATTTACAGGCTGACATTGGTCCTCTTTTTTGTTGCAAAAACTGCCTAACAGTAGGCAAGTAGCCAAGGTGCTCAACAGACATTTCATGGCCTTTGTTATCCTCAGACAGACTGCTGGTACCATTCAGAGGTGGAATGGATTTCTAAAAAAACCAACAAAGATCTCTCCTCTACTTCTTGGTCCATACACTTTAGTAAGGCAGTTTGGTCACTGAATGTGGTTGTCATCAGAAAGGGTTTTTTCTCTCAACCATCTCCTGGGTAAAAATCAGGTAAAAGGGTTGGGAGTTATGTAGACTATTCTGAAAAATTTGGAATTCTACCCTCATCAGCCCTGTGTATGACACATCTTCCCCTGAACAGCAAGCCCATGTGCAACCTCCAGGTGGCAGCAGATCAAAGGGGGCCTCAGGAATTAACGCTGGTTTAGCCCCCAAGATTCCTCCTTGGACAACTAGTCCCAAGTCATGGGGACAACGGCTGCTTGGTCGATGAGTGCCCTGCCTTCCGTGTCTCCCTACAGGGGCCCAAGTGGTCTCTCTAAATTTGTAAAAATGTTCGTTCCATTCACGTCTGATCTTTCCAAACAAAGGTCTGGGTGTGAGTAGAAGATGACAGAAGAGGTAAAGCTATACCCACTGGGACAGAAGTCAGGCTGATTCTTTGTCTTTGAAGGGAGTATAACACCCTAGCACCTGGTGTGCATGCTAAGCTGCTTCGGTCGTGTCCGATTCTCTTCAACTCCATGGACTGCAGCTAGCCAGGCTCCTCTGTCCATGGGATTCTCCAGGCAAGAATATTGGAGTGGATTGCCATTTCCTTCTCCAGGGGATCTTCCCGACCCAGGAGTCAAACCTGAGTCTTTTGCGTTGGCAGGTGGATTCTTTACCATCTGAGCCACCTGGGAACCCCTACTGAGGGAACATCTTAGACCCCAGGAAGTGGGGGTGGGGAGCGGGAGGGGTGCCATCAGCACTCTCTCCTCTAGACTCTGCACCTCAGCCTGCCAACCCATCACCTGGTCCACCTGAGCCCTGCGGCCAGCAGTGTAACCCATAGACCCGGCCAGTCCTGAAACGTTCCATGCCTGATCCCGTCACCGCCTGAATGTGAGTCCCACCCGTAGACCTTTACAAACATGGACCTGCTCAGCCCTGTTCTAATCTGGCTGATAACAAAAGTACACACTTCTGACACCCAAGCGGCCTGGGCTATGCCATGTATGGCAGTTGAGGCTGTGGCTTCTCATGGCACTGCCCACGTGACTTAACCAAACCAGTGGTGAACTGGAATGCTTGTGCCCAGCCCTGCGCATGTTTGCCTGTGGGAAAGAATGAGTCACAGTGCCTCTCCGTGGGGCATGAGGGCCACTCTGGGGCTATGTAATTATTGGCAGTGACACCGAAGATCAGCAAGTCAGTCTGAATTCCCTCTTGTGGTTCCTAATGGACAAGAGACTAACCTTTGATTATGACCTTACTGGCTGTGTCCTGCTCGGGCGCAGCTGGATGAGGCTGGGACGCTGGATGGCAGGTTGGCCATATAACAGGAGTCACTGCTGCTTGGGGTCCTGCTGACAGTAATTAAGTGCCTTATGAGACAAACAGAATTTAGCCCCAGCCTCAGTCCAGTTGGGCTTCCCTGGTGGCTCAGCCGGCAAAGAATCTGCTTGCAATGCAGGAGACTTGGGTTCGATCCCTGGGTTGGGAAAATCCCCTGGAAAAGGGAACCACTACCCACTCCAGTATTCTGGCCTGGAGCATTCCCAAGGACAGAAGACCCTGGCAGGCTACAGTCCATGGGGTTGCAGAGAGTCAGACATGACTGAGCAACTTTCACTTTCAGTCTGGTTAATCAGAGCAGCTGATAGAATGGCATATTCGCGTGAAAATTCACTAGAAGCCAAGTGAGGTGCATTGTTTGGACAGACGATCCTCCATGGAGATCTGCTTCTACAAATCTTGATGAGTGTGTCAAGAACAGACAACCCTGACAGCTGCTTACCTGGGCTGTTCTCAGTTGGATTTGTGGTGAGAGCACCTTGAGGGATGAAGTGAGGCAGTGGCTCCCTCGACAAAGAGCAGTCTTGCCTACTGCCTGCTGTACAGTGGTGGGTGCTCCATGCTCAGCAACCCTCTTGTAATGCAACCAGTCACCACATGTGCAGGCTCCATCTGGACCTGTGCTTTGCCCCCTGGGACAAGGGAGGGCAATACACAGGTTGATGCTTATGCTGCTGCTGTAATAAAGCCTTCTGTCTCTGACCCAAGAGTCGAAAGGCTTCTGCCAGCATTTTGGAAACAGTTAAAAGTCTAATTATTGTTGCTTGGTCATGTCCAACTCTTTTGCGACCCCATGGACTGTAGCCCACCAGGCTCCTCTGCCCATGGGATTCTCCAGGCGAGGATACTGGACTGGGTTGCCATTTCCATGTCCAGGGTATCTTCCTGACCCAGGGATCAAACCTAAGTCTCCTGCATTGGCAGACAGATTATTTACCACTGAGCCACCTGGGAAAGCCTGCAAGGCTAATTTATTAACTTGTAAATAGAATAAAGTCAAACCCCAGACACAACAGTCAGCTGGGTGTAGACCAAGCTTGGGTTTCTCCAGCTGGGCTGTCAGCCCCTTGGAACCTCCCAGAGGATGATCTGTTGCGATTTGCTGATTACCAGTATTCTAGAACATCCAGGGCAGTGTTTCTGTCATGTGGGAAAAACTGAGACCCTGCATACTGTGTGCGTAAGGTCATCCATCTCCCGGGATGTGGTTAGGTTCAAAGAAAACATTCCAGGATGGGGATTATGATGTTTATAGGACTGGGGTGCTCTGGTCGTGTAAGCTTCAGGAAGGAGACAAAACCAGGCCTCCAGCAGTTGCTCTTCCAGTTAGGCGTGTCCATCCACAGATGTGTAGAAGAAGCACAAGACCCCCAGGGAGGACTATCCCAGCAGTCTCCTCAGTCCTGTACTGCTAAAGTTGGCATCGAGAAATTTCCTAAACTGCAGTGACTAAGTAAAAACTTGAGGGTTCAAGTGACCCTTTGAAGCATGTTTGCTGGTGAAATGTTGGCGAAAGGGTGAGCTGATCTAGCTGTGAATGACATGGAGATTGCAGGCCAGCTGGGAACTGTGCCCTACAAAGGAGAAGACATTGCTAGCACCCTTAGGACCAAGTCATTTTAGGCGAAACAATGAGGAAACAACAAGGAGGGGAGAGCAGTACCATAGGATGCCAGGAGCAGGCAGGGCCTGGGGAGGACAGGCATAAGCTACCATCTCTCTGTTATCCATGGAAGATGAGAAGTGAATGACAGGGAACTCTCCCTCCAAAGAGCAGAGGATGTGGCCTTGTCTCACAAGCCCACACCTGTGTTTTTCATCCAAGCCTTTAACATCCACCTTCCCAACTTAAATCTCATCTCCCATTTGTAATCCCTCCAGAGTAGACGATTAAGGATCTCTCACTGCCACCGACAGGAGTATTGATAGATGGGCTCCTTATCCCATTTCTCTTTCTTCCTTTCAGTAATAAAAGTCCCCAGATTTTAGCGGGGATGTGGCTGCCCAGCTCGGAACTCACATTTCCCTCTCTTGCAGTTGAATGTGACCAGGTGAATAAATTCAGACTGAAGAGGTGTGTGATGCCTCCAGGTCATCGGGTCTTTAAAAGGAAGTGGTGAGACTTCCCTCGCAGTCCAGTGGATAAGACTTTGTGCTTCCACCGCAGGGAGTGCAAGTTGCAATCCCTGTTCAGGGAAGTAATGCTGTGTGCCAAGTGACACAGCCAAAGAAAAAGTCACAATGTGTTTAATGTATGTGTGAATGGCCATTTGAGATTAACCAAATTCAGAAAAGAAAAAAGGAAGCGGTGTGCCCTCCACTGCCCTGCCCTTCCTGAGAAGCAGATGGTGGGTACCAGCCTCCCCAGAGGCCGGGGGGTGGCATCCTGGAGGGATGCAGAGCACCCAGACAGGGAACCTTGTTCCTGGACGACCTCACAGAGCCACCCATCCCCTGCTCTGGACTCCCACCAGCTCAGGCTCTTGCTGGAGAGAAAAGTGAAGCTCTTTCGTCAAGCCTCTGTCTTCAAAGTCCCTGCGAAAGCTGCCACATCCTAAATGTATTGTAATGAAGCGAACAAGTGTGGGTCTGGAGGCCCAGGCCAAGGTCTCCCAGGACCCACTCACCCCATTTTATTTCGCACAGTAGTGAAGAGCTTACCTCATCTTGGGTCTGGAAGGTCTCACACTGCTGCCCCACTCCCTGCTAGCCCAGTGTCCTACAGTTCCTTTACCATGGGGATTGTATTACCAGTTTCATGAGGAATAATCAGACTGTGTATATGGATCACAGTTAAAACAACATTTACGACTACCTTCGTGGTGCAGTGGTTAGGAATTGGCCTGATAATGCAGGGGATGGGGGTTTGATCCCTAGTCCCAGAAGATTCCACAAGACAAGGAGCAACTCCACAAAGCCCGTCCTCTGCAACAAGAGAAGCCACCGCCACAAGAAGCCCGAGCAACCTCAACCAAGAGTAGCCCCCACTCGCCACAACTAGAGAAAGCAACAAAGACCCAGTGTAGCCAAAAAAAAAAAAAAAACAACACAACACCACCCAAAGAAGCCACTAGCATTTATCAAATATCTATTTACTTTGTCCCAGACAGGCTCCGTGCAAAACCATCTGCCTTGTGAGGTAACTTCCATTTGACAGAGGAGAACAATGAGGGCCAGTGACTGACCAAATGGTCCACAGAGCAGTAAGGGGTAGAGCAAAGATTCACCGAGCTCACAGCCATTCTAGGCTTGCTTGAACCTGTGGACACCACACTGCCCAGCAGCAGGTCGCCTAATTGACCAAATGATAGGGAGCACTGACTCTGAGTCACACCATTTGGCACTGAGCAAAGCAATGAAATCCCCACCCTCCTGAAATTTCTTTTCTGCCAGGAGAGACAGACACTGCATTTCATATCCTGCAGGTGGTTGTCAGCAAAGCCACAATCTCCATTCACCTCCCCTTCTCACCCAAAGACCAAAGATCTTTGATTTGCAAGACATTTCCCCCACACAGCCCCCCTGCCCCGGTTGTCATCTGTCCTCATCTCCTACCTCTTTCCCTCCAGCTCTTCAGGCTCACAGACACATTCCTGCCTCAGGGCCTTTGCACTGGCCGTTCCTTCTGCCTAGATATGCTTCCGTATGCTTGTGTGGCTTATTTTCTGACCTTCAGATCTTAACAAAAAAATACTTCAGTGTGGCTTTCCTGGTAACTGTCTGAAATCCAGTGCCTCCCAAACATACTATGTAGTTATTACCTAATTCCCTTTCTTACTGTATTTCTCCTAATACATATTACTTGAAAAAAAAAATAAAGCTTTATCAGTTACATAAAACCCATTTCAAATATCCAAGGATTTTTAGTAATTTTACCAAGTGGTGCAACTATCACCATAGATCTGTTTTAGAACATTTTCATCGTCTTCACCAAGTAAGATCCCTCAGGACCAATTTAGAGCTAATCACCATTCCCACACTCAGCTCCCAGCAACCACTAATTGACTTTCTAGCTCTGTAATTGTCTTTTCTGAATACTCATATGAATGGTGTCATATGACATGTAGTCTCTTGTGTCTGGCTTCTTTCCCCCAGCATAATGTTTTTGAGGTTTATGTAGCTGTTGCTACATAAATACCAGGAGTTCGTTCCTTTTTATTGCTGAATAATATTCCATTGTATGAACAGATCTATCTCATTGCATATATCTATTCACCAGCTGTTGGACAGTTTCATTTCCAGCTTTTTCTAACATACTCTACATTTTGCCATGTTCCCCCCACTAGAATGTCAATTCCATAGGACTGGAACTTTTGCTGGTTTTATTCACTTCTGTGCCCCCAGCACTTGAACTGTGCTGGACACACAGTAGATACTCAATAAATTTTATTATAAAATTTATTACGTGCTGAGGGAATCAGAATAAAGATAATCTCAGAGAGTGGGAAGCAAGGGTTGTCTATGCTGGTCATTGAGCCAGGGGAAAGGGGACAGAGTGACAAGGCTCCACGGAGTTGGCAGTCAGGGCAAGTTCCTCTAAGGAATGGACTTTGGAGCAGAGACCTGAATGCACAAGGCTGATAACGGCACGTTTGTCATTATCCCCAGGCCTAAGTACCAGCCCTGCCCACCACTTCTGCAGGTCCAGCAGCCAGGTCGGGGGGAAGGGCTGGGCTGGAGAGGGACTCCCAAGGACACCTAGCCTCACAGCAACTGGAACAGATGACTCAGGCCCCCACCTCCTCCCTGAGCCTAATCTGGGTTCCACGCAGTGTGGGGAGGGAAGGCTGGGCTCCCGTGGCTGTCCCTTCTATTAAGTGTTCCCTCCCCCAGGGTGAGGCCAAGGGCAACACTTGGACTTGAGCTATACTTGGACTTGGACTTGCGCTATACTGCCTGGGTTTGAATCTTAGTTCTAATCTGTTCTGCTCCTCACCATCTTTTTTTTATTTATTTCTTTCTTTTTTTGGCTGTGCCTGGTCTTCACTATGGCACAGGGACTTTCTCTATTTGTGGCACATGGACTTAGTTGCCGTGCAGCAGGTAGGATCTTAGTTCCCTGACCAGGGATTGAACCCATGTCCCTTGTATTGGTAGGCATATTCTTAACCACTGGACCACCAGGGAAGTCCTGCCCCTCATCATCTTAACTGGTCCCTCAGTTTTCTCATCTGTAAAATAGGGATAGCCACCATACCTACCTTTTACTTAAAAACCAAACACTCAAAGTACTGCTAGTAACTGTGTGCAGGCATGGTTGTAGGAAACTAATCCGTTTGATTCTTACATCAACGCCATATGGTAGTTATCATTTACAGATGAGGCACAGAGAGGGGAATTAACTTCCCAAATCATTCTGTTGTTAAGTGGTGTCCAACTCTTTTGCAACCCCATGGACTGTGGCCTGCCAGGCTCCTCTGTCCATGGGATTTCCCAGGCAAGAATACTGGAGTGGGCTGTCATTTCCTACTCTGGGGGATCTTCCCGACCCAGGGATTAAACCTGCATCTCCTGCAACGGCAGACAGATTCTTTACCACTGAGCCACCTGGGAAGCACTGCTAGGTAAGAAAGATGGACTTCAAATCATGAGACTGGCTCCCAAGTTCATGCTTTTCTTCCTTCCAGACTCTGCTTCTCACCAGGCCAGAGGCAATGTTATAGTGAGTTAATGTACAAGAAGCCCTTGGAACAGCGCCAGGCACAAAAGTACACAAGGAGTGTCAGTATTATCACGGTACAGAGAGCATGCAGAGGCACCCTTTCTCTCATTTCTTCAAGTGCAAGCATCTGACCCTTTAGTGGAAGCTAGCTGGATTTCCCTGGTGGCTCAGACAGTAAAGGGTCTGCTTACAAGGCGGGAGACCGGATTTGATTCCTGGCTAGGGAAGATCCTCTGGAGAAGGAAATGGCAACCCACTCCAGTACTCTTGCCTGGAAAATCCCATGGGTGGAGGGGCGTGGTAGGCTACAGCCCACAGGGTCACAGAGTCAGACAGGACTGAGTGACTTCACTTCACTTTTCAACAGTGCTAGTAGTCCCCTCCCCAGAAATCCTCACCGGCCCATACTCCTCTCCCAACCCCAAGTCCCTTGGACTGAAAGGAGATCAAACCAGTCAATCCCAAAGGAAATCAGTCCTGAATATTCATGGAAGGACTGAAACTGAAGCTGAAGCTCCAATACTTTGGCCACCTGATGCAAAGAGTCGACTCACTGGAAAAGACCCTGATGCTGGGAAAGACTGAAGGCAGGAGGAGAAGAGGACGACAGAGGACGAGATGGTTGGATGGCAATATTGACTCAATGGATATGAGTTTGAGTAAGCTACAGGAGAAGGTAAAGGACAGAGACCCCTGGCTTGCTGCAGGCCATGGGGTCGCAAAGAGTCAGACACGACTGAGCAACTGAACAACACAGGGTGGGTGAGGTGTCTGGGAGCATAGCAGTTAACCATCCGCCCTCCCCGTTTCCCAGAGGACCAGTTGGGCGGTGCTGGGGAGGGGCAATGAGTCAGGGTTAAAGACTTTGAACAAAGGTCGGGTGGGGCTCCTCAGAACTTCCTGGCAGGCCCACTGCCCCTCTCCAAGGCCCGCCCCCTACCCTCGAAGCCCTGCTCCAGAGCTCTGGCCCTGCACACACACCTCTCACTTCCATGGAGTTCGACCTGTCGGCAGGTGTGCTGCTGTGGAGTGGGGATCTTGAGGGCCAGAATCAAGCCCAAGGGTCTGCCTCCAAGGGGGGGCATTTTCTGCGCCTGCGCCAACCCATCCACTGTCTCTTTTCCCTGCAGCCGTGGAGTCCACCTCCAAGAAGCCCCAAGGGGCAGGCAAGGTGGGAGACCCCAAGCACAGCCCCCCCAAAGTTCAGGGCGGGTCAGCTGATAACCAAAGGTAAGTCACCTCATTCCTGGGAATTACTTTTTGACCCAGGACCCTGCTTGGTCTGGGGCCTCCCACTTGGGGGAATGGGAGCTGGGAAAGGGGGCCCTGGCCTCACCGGTGTGCCTCCCAACTAGCATCACCACGGCCATGGTCACGGCCAAGGGAGCGCCTCAGATTCCAGCAGCAGCTCCAGTGATTCGGAAAATGAGGCGAAGGTAAGAGGCTTCCCCCTCTGTAGCGGGTGCCGGGCGCCCCAAGTGAGGGCGGAGTCCCAGCCCGGACGCGGGCGGAGGACTCACGGGCGGAACCCTCTCCCCTCCTACCCCCACCGCCCCCGGCCCCACAGCCCGGCTCGGAGCCGCACAAGAGCGCCCCAGGCAAGGTCAAGAAGCCCAAGGTGAAAAAGGAGAAGAAGAAGAAGGAGGAGGGGAAGAAGAAGGCTTCCCACTGATGGGTCTGGGCGGGGCTCATTAAATCTTTGCTCGCCTCCTGGTCGCCTTCTGGTTGCGAGGCGCCGTGAGCGGTCCCGGGCCGGGCCTGCCCCCTGCTGGACACTGCGCGCCAAGGAGAAGCCGGCCACGCCGTGCCCGTCACGGTTTATTGTTTCTGGAACAGTGGCCGTCCTGCTGGGGGGCGGCCTGTGCAGCTGGAGATCTCAGCACCTCGGCGAGGGCGGGGAGGGGTAGGGGCTCGGGCTGCGGGGCGCCCCCGGTGGCCGGCAGGTGGCCGGGAGATGAGCTGTGGCGACCTCGCCGGTGGGGTGAGCGGCGGCGGCCGCGGGCAGCAGCAGCAGCGGCGGCGGGAGGCGTCGCGGGGCCGCCCTCACCGCACCAGGTGGAAGGTGAGCCAGTACATCAGCAGGGGCTGCGCCGCCGCCACGGCCATGGTCAGGTACATGCGCAGCTGGTTCCGCGCCCCACGCACCGGGATGCCCTCGGCCGCCGCCTCCGCCAGGATCTTCAGCCGCAGTGTCCGGATCTGGACCGGGGAGGGAGATCACTCTTGAGCCCGGCCTCCTTCGGGACTGAGGTTCCCCACCCTTCCTTGATAGAGCAGCTGGGCTCAAGTCTGCTCCTGGGGAGCCTCGGGTTTCTCCTAGATCTCCTAACACACAGGGAGGACCTCCTTGTCCTCCCAGGCCTTGGGAGAAAATGTGAGGGTTCCAAACTCAACTGCCAAGCCAGGGCCTTAAGCTGGTGAAGTGGGGAACTTCAGTGTGAATGCCCGGCCCAAGGGGATGGCCAGACTTGGCCCTTTGGCCACCATCAGCTTGTGCTGCACTTGACGATTTTTTAACACAAGCCAAAAATGCCATTTTTTTCTCCCCAACTGTTTTGTTTAAACCACCCCTAAAGTTGGACATGACTGAGCGACTGAACTGAACTGAACTGAAAGTTGTAAATAATGACATGTAAATTGAAGTTTATCTCTGGGGCAGATCTAGCCCACCAGTCACTAGCTTTTGCTCTCTGCTCCCCACACTTTTCATTCGTTCATGGGGTTCTCATGGCAAGAATGCTGAAGTGATTTGCCATTTCCTTCTCCAGTGGACCATGGTTTGTCAGAACCTGCCACCATGACCTGTCTCTCGGCTGTCCTTACACGGCATGGCTCATAGTTTCACTGAGTTACACAAGGCTGTGGTCCATGTGATCATTTTGGTTAGTTTTCTGTGATTGTGGTTTTCATTCTGTCTGCCCTCTGATGGATGAAGATAAAAGGCTTGTGCAAGTTTCCTGATGGGAGGGACTGGATGTGGGGAAAACAGGAGTCTAGCTATGGTGGGCAGGGCCATCCTCAGTAAATTATTAAATCCAATTTTCTGCTGATGAGTGGGGCTGTGCTCCCTCCCTGTAGTTTGGCCTGCAGTGGCCCAGTCCTAGAGTCTGCAGTCTTTATGGTAGGCTATAGGCTCTATGGTAAGGGTAAGGGCGATCTCCTTGAAAAGGACTTATGTCAGCGTGCCACACACCTCCTGGGACTGCTATCAGGACCCTGCAGCAAGCCACTGTTGACCCACGCCTCCGCTAGAGACTCCCAAACACTCACGGCAAGTCTAGCTTAGTCTCTTGTCGCCCAGGAGAAGGGGGTGAAAGAGGATGAGATGCTTGGATGGCATCAGTGACTCAATGGGCATGAGTTTAAGCAAACTCTGGGAGACAGTGAAGGACAGGGAAGCCTGGAGTGCTGCCGTTCATGGGGTCACAAAGAGTCAGACATGACCGAATGACAGAACCACCTAACACTTGCTCACACTGATACTCTCAGTACCCTGAAGTGGAATTATTATCACCCCATTTTCAAAAGGTTTCCCTGATGGCTCAGTGGTAAAGAATCTGCCTGCCAAGCAGGAGACAGGTTCAATCCCTGCATCAGGAAGATCTCCTGGAGGAGGAAATGGCAACCCATTCAAGTATTCTTGCCTGGGAAATCCCTTGGACAGAAGAACGTGGTGGGCTATACAACCCACAGGGTCACAAAGAGTCAGACATGACTTAGCAACTAAACAACAACAACCTTTTCAAAAAAGGGGAAACAGGTTTGAAGAGAGGAAGTGAGCTGCCCAGGATCCAGCGAGGCCTGGGGTTAAAGCCAGGCCTGGTGTATCCCAGGGATCCTAACCAGCCCTTCTATACCAGCTGAAAGGACTCTCAGAGAAGCTACTTCAAGGACACTATACTCTTTTCGTCCTAAAGGAAATTCTGGAAGGAAAGCCCACTGTACAAGAAAAGCGGAGTTAGCGCCCACTGGCTGGCTCCTCCTCTCCCTTCAGCAACCCCCCAGACAACCCCCTCTTCTGGGAAGCTCTCTGGACCCCAAGGCTAGGGCAGCCACTCCAGGACTCAGTTCAGCAGTACGGCTATGGGTCTAAACTCCCACCTGACATCCCTTGCTTGGATGACCCCAGGGACCCCCAACTCTGTCCAGAAGGCCTGTGCCCAGAGTTCCACCCTCCCTTGAGCCCTAGCTCACCATGAACACAAAGATGGACACACAGCACCAACCCAGCACCAGGTAGTAGCCGATCTTCCCAAAGAGCAGGCCCATGAGGACCCCGCCAATCATCCTGTGGGAGAGAAGGGGGGAAGGCTGGTCTGAGGACGAGGCCCCGGGGCTGGAGGCTGGCAGCGGGGAGGCAGAGGGGGTACTCACCCAACGTACTTGTAGCCCAGGAAGGCCACCAGGTCGATAGTGCTGAGGTCTGTGTTGACAGTGATAAGGTAGAGGCTGAGCAGGATGGCCAGCACCTCCACTGTCAGCCAGGCCAACGCCGAGCTCGCCTGCAGCCCCAGGAGGTCTGGAGAGAACCTGCGACGCCCAAGCTCTGTCAGCCAGCTGGCTGGCCCAGACCCTCCCAGAGCAGGGGGGACAGCCTCTGTGGGCGGGGTGGGCACTAGAGACCCGGCAGGGACCAAGATGGATGTGGGCCCTGGCCTGGAAATCCCATCCCAAGTGACAGACAGCCCGGAGAGGTCAGGCCGGGATGGGGGGAAGCACAGGGCAGGGCAGGTGTGTGACCCCATGGGGAGGGAGGGTGTCCGAGAGGAGGGGCACTCGAGGCTTGAAGGAGTAAGGAGCTGATGGAGGAAGGAGACCTCTGCTGTATCCCAAGCCCCAACAATTCATGGCTCAAATAACAATGGTTTTCCATGCCACGAAGGTAATGAACAGGGGTCTGTGAGCAAGAGGTGGGGGCTTGACCCAGGCTGGAGGGTGGGGAGGCTTCCCTGAAGCAGTACCAGCACAGTGGAGACATGAGGAGTGGGGAAGAACACACTCCTCAGCAAAGGGAACCACGTGTGCCAAGACCCTGGGGAGGCAGCCCAGGTCCCTGGCAGAAACAGAAAGAGGACCAGAGTGGCTCAGCAGAGTGAAGGGAAGGGGCAGAGAGAGACTGCAGGCGGGCAGTGATGGGCTCCGGAGCTGGGGCATGGTCTGGGGACAGCATCTGAGCAGGGGGCGGAGGGGGGTTGGCACGGCCAGGCCTACCTCTCAGACAAGACCTTCCTGTTGGAGGTGGGATGCAGGGGGTGTGTGGGGGCCGGGCAGCTAGTTAGGAGAGGCCAGGGGAAGGCTAGATCCAGTGTCTCCC
>SJXQ01005678.1:317115-344864 GCA_006408695.1 Aepyceros melampus
CTGCCCAAGACAGGCCCACCCGGAGGGAGGAGGTCGCCGGGTGGAGGTGGGTGGGATGAAACCTGGAATGTAGAGGTCAGGAGCGTTGATGTCAAAGCGGGGGGCCACCGGCGTGTCCTGCTGGTACTGCACCTCCCAGTCCTGTGGGGAGAATAGGGGAGCAGGCAGGACCTGGAGCGAGGTGCCTGCCCCCCTACAAGCCCTCTCTCGGGGCCAGTCTATTTGGCCTGCCCCTCAGTCTCCTTTACCCCTGCCCATCATGTGCCTTGAGGGGCCAGTGCTCACCTGGTGTAGGTAGGGAAAGACGAGCAGGCCCAGCTTTTTGCCCACGTACATGGTGTCCACAGCGAAGTAATACTTGAGCTTGGTGACAGGGATGAAGCGGTCAATCTGGGGAGGCAGAGCTCAAACCTGAAGCCCTGGCCCCACAGCCCCTGCCTGGCCCCCCAACTCCCACCAGCCCGGACCACTCACGTTCTTATCCACCAGCTCCTTGCCCTGCGCAGCGAGGCTGCTCCCATAGGCCATGGCCATGTTGGACACAGGATCAGCCAGGAAGGCCCCCTGGGGCGAGGCGGAGGCTGCAGGGTAGCCCAGGCCGCCGGGCACCCTCTGGGCCCCATAGCCCTGGCTCTGGGATGAACTCGTGTCATCAAAAAGCTGGTGGGGGTCAGCCATGCCTGGCTGGGACACAGGAACCCTCCGCTTCGAGGCTGCAGAGGAAGAAGGGTGGGAGCCTCATTCATTTGTCAGGAGCTCACCCTCTGGCTCCTGCTACAGTGCGGTGCTGGTTTTGACATCAGATGGGTTATCTAACCAACTGTGGTGTTGGAGAAGACTCTTGAGAGTCCCTTGGACTGCAAGGAAATCAGTTCTGAATATTCATTGGAAGGACTGATGCTGAAGCTGAAACTCCAATACTTTGGCCACTTGATGTGAAGAACGGACTCACTGGGAAAGACCCTGATGCTGGGAAGGACTGAAGGCAGGAGAAGGGGATGACACAGGATGAGATGGTTGGATGGCATCACCAACTCGATGGACATGAGTTTGAGCAAGCTCCGGGAGTTGGTGATGGACAAGGGAGACCTGACGTGCTGCAGTCCATGGGGTCGCAAAGAGTCGGACACGACTGAGCAACTGAACTGAGCTGAACTTAGGGCTGTCTAGTCAGGTCGGGCGGCCTCTGCCATCCAAGCCATCCATCCCTCCAAATAACGATGATGATGATGATGACAGTGACGGCCGCTGTGTACTGGGGTTGACTGCACAAAATCCTGTACTGAGCCTTTTACAAGCAAGACAGGCTGTCTAGACAGACAGTCTCTCTTCCTGTTCCCTCTTAGTCATTCAGCTCCAACCGCAGGGGCCTGTTGCTCACTGAACACACCAGGCACCTTCCATCTCAGGCCCTCTTCACTGGCAGTTCCTCTGAAGCTCTTGCTTCAGACACCCTCAGGACTCCCTCTTCCCCTCGAAGTCTTGGCTCCATGGGACCTTCCCCAACTATCCTGTCTACAACTGCATCTCCCTGGGTAACACCCCCCATTCCCTTTCTGCGCTTAATTTGTATCTACAGAACTCAGCACCAACTGACATACTAGCTGTTTAATTTCTCTTGTTTCACTGTCTCCCCCACTCCAGTGTGAGCTCCCCAAGGTAAAGAGCTCTGTCTTGTTTGTGGCTGAAGCCCTAGCCTCTAGAACAAGGTTGGAGTATATGCTTTATTAAAAAAAAAAACCTGATGAATGAGTAAATGGCCATTCCTATTTTCCAGATGTGGAAACTCAGGCTTAGAGACGCTAAATGGGGACTTCCCTGGTGGTCCAGTGGCTGAGATTCTGTGCTCTCAATGCAGGGGGGCCTGGGTTCGATCCCTGGTCAGGGAACTAGATCTCATGTGCGGCAACTAAGACCTGACATAGCCAAGTAAGTAAATAGATAAATAAATAAAGAGAGGCTAAATGACTTGTGCAAAGGGAGTGACAGAACGGGATTCCATTCTAGGTCGACCTGTTAAATATTATAATAATTAAGCCCCAACTGACCACTGAAATCACATCAGGCCATGTTCTAAACACTGTGGATGAACTCATTTAATCCTCACAACAACCCATTCTGTGCTGGTGATACCATCATCCCATTTTACAGATGCTGCTGCTAAGTTGCTTCATTAGTGTCTGACTCTGTGCGACCCCAAGATGGCAGCCCACCAGGCTCCCCCGTCCCTGGGATTCTCGAGGCAAGAACACTGGAGTGGGTTGCCATTTCCTTCTCCAATGCAAGAAAGTGAAAAGTGAAAGTGAAGTCACTCAGTCGTGTCCGACTTTCGCAACCCAATGGACTGTAGCCTACCAGTCTCCTCCGTCCATGGGATTTTTCAGGCAAGAGTACTGGAGTGGGGTGACACTGCCTTCTCCTTTACAGATGGGATGCCCCCAAAGAGGTTCAGGACCTTGCCCCAAAATCATACAGATAGCATGAAGCAGAGCTGGGTCTCAAGTTTTCAAAAGGTCCCTCTGCTTCATATGGGGAACAGGCTGGGGAGGCCAGGACAGGGAGAGGAGAGGAAGGATGCAAGGAGATGGTCCAGGTAGGAGAGATGGATGAGGTGGGCATTGCAGGGGAGCAGGGAGAGTGCTGCTTCTGAATGAATCTGGAGGTAGGGCAGGATTTCGGGAAGTGTGCTTGGCTGGGGGAGGGTAAGGAAGAGGGAGGAATCCACGTTGTCTTCCCAGATTCTGATCTGAGTGGGTGGGGTGTTGTCTACAGAGATGGGGAATATGAAGAGGGCGGATCTGAACCCAGTGCTCTGGCTCCAGCACCCTAACCCAAAGCGATGCCTCCACAGCAAATTTACTGAGCGCCTCCTCTGTGCCAAGCGCCATGGTGGAACAAGGGCAGTAGGATAACAATGGGATGGGGGAGAGGAGTCAGATAATCCACATCATGGCTTTCTTCGCACCTCCATTTTCTTTTCGGTGGAAAGGTGTCCACTCTCTGGGGGAAAGCGACACTCATAAACTGCTCAGCCCCTGGCCTGGCCCACAGAAGAGCGATCCATCTCATCACCTGCCATCAGTTATTAGCCTCTCAACTCTTCCACTTCATTATGTGTAGCCTGAAAACAGACCCAGGGAAGTCCTCGATCTCAAAGCCAATAGCACCAGCCCTGACCCACTTGTCCCTGAGCACCACTTCTATTTCCTTCTCCCACTTCTGCCAAAGGGCTGGTTTCCTGAAAGCTTTGGCAAAGCCCTTCCCTCCTCTTTGTCACCACCTCTGACCTTGGCAGTTGGGGTTTTGCTCTCACTGGTCCCTTAAATGCACCTGCACCACTAGGCCGGGGCTGTTATTCCTCTCTGCTCAGACTCAAAGCCCTTGGCAGCACTGAGGTCCTTGCCACCAATGCCAACCTCTGACTCGGTATCTGCTTTCTAGGCTTCTGAGACACCATACTACCTTTTTCTCTCTCCTGTTGGAGTCCCACAAACATCGACTGAACCCCTCCGTGTGTTAGGCTCTGCTGGCAGGCAAAGTGGAAGGAGTGAACAAAACGGAACAGCTCATGCCTTTATGGAGCTGATGGTCTGATCAGTCCCTCAGTCACTGGTTTCTCTCCAGCTCCCCGAACTGTGTGACCCAGTTTTTCACCCTTACCCTTGTCTTCTGACTCTCACCTAGGGCAATCTCACCACACTCCTGGCTTTCAAAGCCACCCACCTGATGCCCTGGGCTGTCTCTAGCCACTGTATCCTGCCACGGCCCTCTGGCTGCCCCTGGGCCTTTACCTGTGACAGTGGTTCTCACCCACCATGTCTCAACGTTACCCTCCTTTCTCAGATTCTGTCATCTTGCACCTTAATTAAATGTCCTACCAGGTTCCCTTGTTCATCTTTGGGCCCAGCAGAGAGTATTTCATGCCCGCTGCCTAAGATCCTTGCCCACTGCACTGAGAATAAAACCCAAATGCCTATGAGGCCCTGCATGACCCAGCCCTGCCAACCACCCTGGTTTGTTACCTCTCTTGGGACTCATTCCACCTGGCCACAAGGGCCTCCACCTCTCGGGCCCTGACCCTGCCAAGCTCCTCAAGCTTTAGAACAGACAGTGCTATCACCCTGGAACACGTTCCCACAATTAACATTGGCCAATAGAGCACCTGTCCTCAGCTCAAAAGACTCCTTCTCAAGAGACCTTCCTTATCCTCCATATGAAGCCCTAGCCCTACCTGCTCCCAGATCTGGTCTGAGTGGGTGGGGTGCTGTCTACAGAGATGGGGAATATGAAGAGGGCAGATCTGAACCCAGTGCTCTGGCTCCAGCACCCTGACCAGTGATTCTTTTTTCTCTTTTAAGCAGTTAACACAATTTCTAAATCTATCTTCATTTGTCTACTTGTTTACTCAGCACAAGCCTCCCAGGCGTTTCCCTCTCATCACAAATCCCCTTCTCATTCCTCATCATCAGCTGTATCTCTTCTAGGAAGCTTCACTGACACGGCAGGGCTGGATCAAGTTTCCTAGTCTGGCTAACACACACCTCCATCCCAGTCATAAGCTCTCTGACTGTTGCTTCCCCCATCCCAGCCCTGAGCCCTATACCTGCACATAGCTCCATCACACTAGACTGTTGCTGTCTTCCGCTTTGTACCGATAGCTCCATGAAGACAAGAAGCAGGACTGATGGGCACGTCTGTGTCCCCAAGATCCCCTACCAGAGGGCCAACCAGATATCTTAACAAAGGTTGAAGGGAGGAATGCAGGCATCCTGACTTGAGGCCTACTCAACTGCCCCCCTCACCCCGCCCCCCGCCCCATCAATTTCCAATTTACTCCCTTTACAGTTCTAATTACTTCCCAAATTATCTTGCTGACTACTTTGCTTCCGAGTTTAGTGTCTGTCCCCACTAAATTCTGCGCTGTAAGTTGTAGGCTACCACTGGGTATTCAAATTCCACCAGCACAGGGCCTGGCACGAGTGAGTTGAAGCAAGATACACTGAATGAATAAACGAGATGGACGGACACTCCTGGAGATGAAGAGGAACTTAGAGATAGAAATGCACAGACACGGGAAAACAGCACAGTAAACCCAGGTTCAAATCTTAAATGAGGAGTAAACAAGGCCCTCTGCGATCACATAGGGCTCTAGGACTATAAACGCCTTCCTATGGTGCGTGGGCAACCGCGCAAGGCTACGGAAGGGTGGAGAGCGGCCAGAGGGCTAACTACAAATGAATGGAAGTCGCGTTTTTCTGCACATCAACAATATCTTGCCCAAACTTGTTTTCTTCTAAAGGAATTTCCTAAAGAAAAGAAGAATCGACCCCAACGCGCCCCCTACCCTACCTGGCATCCCTGCGCTGTGCACACTTCGTAGCTCCCTGACCTCGTGACCTCTGACCTGTGGCGACCTCGCCAACCGCCGAGGCGGCCCCGCCACGCCCCGCCCTCCCGATCGCTTCGGTCGGCCACGTACGCCACTTACGCTGCCGGGGCGTCCCCACCGCCGCCAAGCCTGCAGGGTTCATCTTTCGCCGCCTTAGCCACCGCCGCCGCAGCCGCCGCCCCAGCCACGGTTCGAAATGTGCCCGCCCGGCTCCCGTAACCACGCCCTACCGGCAACACGGCAGCCAATGGGCGTCTCGATCGCGCAAAAGCCACGCCCTCTCATGGAGGCCTAGAGAAGTTGGCGGTAAGAGGAGAGTTTGGAGGCCGGTGATGTAAGGCAAGAGTCAGGCCAGCAGGGCCAGGAGGGCGGAGCCGGGAAGAATCCGTGCAGTGGGAGGTGTCGTGCATGCTGGGAAATGTAGGTGTCGCGCGAAGAGGCCGATGGGAAATGGAGTTCTCTGTAAAAAGCGCTCAATTTAGCTCCAGAGCGCACTGGGAAGCCGGAGAAGGGTATGGAGCAGGAGGAGACACATTTGTATTCCCCAGCGGCTAAGTAGAGTTGTGCGGGCTCTGGGGCTTATACAGTTTTTGCCAGACTTTCGGTATTAAAGTGATTATGTAGAGTGACAAAAGGACATCCAGCAAGTTAGATGGGAAGAACCAGTTGTCTTTTCTTGAGGTGTATTATTGAAAAACAAAATTAAACAGAGAATATATGAAGACCTAACGAGTTTTATTCAACAACTTATGAATTAGGCAGCCTCACATCTAGTAAATAGGAGGGAGTTTGTAGGAGTTGTACAAAACGCAGGGTTTTTGTGAAAGGAGGCAAGGAAGTTATTCACAAAAGAAAAGAAAGAATTGTTTCAGGCCAGGTTACCTTCTTTTGGGGGGAAGTGAGAATCTATCTTGTGGAATACTTCTACTTTTGTAGGTGGGAGTTGGGGGTGGAAGCGGGGAGTGTAGAAATGGAGAGGTCCCATACAACAGACTACCTTACTGGTGCTGACCAGGAAATTCCAAACTGGCTGATTAAGATTACCTTCCTGGGGAAGGACAAAATTTCAACTAGGTCAGCTATTAAAATCTAGGTTTGGTATCATGGGGCTTCTTTGGTTGCTCAGCTCTTAAAGAACCCACCTGGGTTGGATCCCTGGGTTGGGAAGATCCCCTGGAGAAGGGAAAGGTTACCTACTCCAGCATTCTGGCTTGGAGAATTCCACAGACTGTATAGTCCATGGGATCGCAAAGAGTCAGACATGACTGAGCGACTTTCACTAATATGTTGGTATCATGGGCTTTAGCACAAGTGACACATTTGGGGTCTCTGGTTTTCTTTTTAACACTATCTTTAGACATTTCCCCCAAAATTCATAAAAATGCTCCTGTGTTTCAACCTGGTTTCCCAAAAACACTATAACCCTCCACAACTGAGTGCACACAGGCGCACCTGCTAGTGAGGAGCCCTGAAAATTGTTACCTTAGTTTCTCCTGTGTCTGCCCTCTGTCTCTCCCTGGCTAACTCTGTCTCCTCCTCTTTCTCCCTCTCAACCTCCCCTTTTCTGTCCCTCAGTTCCTCTGGTTATCTCAGGCAAAGATAGTGGTAGAAATGACTTCTGAGTAGTATTCCGGAAGGATGTCAGCAAGTGACCCTGTCACTGTGGCTTTCCCTTTCCTCCTGTGAGACATTGTCTTTTCTGGGGAACTTGAAGACTGTTCTGGTCTCTCAGTTATGAGTCCTGGCTCCACAGTCCTGCAGGCATCGCCCTCCCAGCCCCTGTCTCTCTGCTTGCCTCATCTCAGCCCCTAACCCTCTGGTCTGTCACTCTGTTGAAGTGCTAGGAGCCCCCGAGGGCAGGACCCAGAACAGCCTTGGTCGCTGCTGTTTTCCTGGCATCAACCAGCAAAGGGCCAGGCAAAAGTGGGCACTGAGCAAAGATTTAGTGACTAGCTAAGGGGTTGCATTGGAGAAGGAAATGGCAACCCAATCCAGTATTCTTGCCTAGAGAATCCCAGGGACGGGGGAGCCTGGTGGGCTGCCGTCTATGGGGTCCCATAGAGTCGGACATGAGTGAAGCGACTTAGCAGCAGCAGCAGCAGCAGCAAGGGGTTGCTAAGAATCAGATAGGACTGCGCGACTTCACTTTCACGCATTGGAGAAGGAAATGGCAACCCACTCTAGTGTTCTTGCCTGGAGAATCCCAGGGACGGGGGAGCCTGGTGGGGCGCCGTCTATGGGGTTACACAGAGTCAGACACGACTGAAACGACTTAGCAGCAGCAGCAGCAAGGATCCCCAGTCTGTGAGGGCACAGGTGACACCTGGCCCTGTGGTGTCCCCGCTTTGTGGTGTCCCCGCTTTGTGGCGTCCCCTCCAGGTGGATGCATTCCCACTCCAGAACGCACGACTTGACGAATGGATAGAGGGCTGGATTTCAGTTTGTCCCTCTGGCCCCTCAGCCAAGCGCCCGGGTGCGTCGCAGTCGGGCAGCGACTCCTCGGTCCGCGGGCGTAAAAGAGTTTTCGGATTCTCTCTGGCATAGGGAGCCGCCCGCTAGGGGCAGGGAGCATCCTGCCGGTCTCCTAGGTCCGTGAGCGCTGGGCTCCTCCCCCTCGGTGCCCACACCTGGCAGTGGGGCGTGCCTCAGTTTCCTCCACCTCCGCCCCTCCCCTTTTTTCTCTTCTTCCTCTTTGGGTCGCTGGTGGCAGCGCGTCGAGCACTCCCGGAACTGAAGCCCGGCGCGGGACAATCGGGAGGCGGGGGCCACGTCAGCGGGGCGGCTGGGGGCTCCGCGGGCCGGCCGGCTGAGCCATGCGGCGGGGCGCGCTCCTGGCGGGCGCCCTGGCAGCATACATCGCATACCTGGCGCTGGGCGCGCTGCTGGTGGCCCGGCTGGAGGGGCCGCACGAAGCCCGCCTCCGAGCCGAGCTGCGGATGCTGGCCAGCAGCTGCTGCGGCGCAGCCCGTGTGTGGCCGCCCCTGCTCTGGACGCCTTCGTGGAGCGGGTGCTGGCGGCAGGACGGCTGGGGCGCGCCGCGCTCTCCAATGCCTCCGGGTCTGCCAACGCCTCGGATCCCGCCTGGGACTTCGCCTCGGCTCTCTTCTTCGCCAGCACGCTGGTCACCACCGTGGGTACGTGAGCGCCGCCCTGAGCCCCTGGCCCACGAGGACCCGGGACCCCTTGCTTCCCCTCGCCTCCCTAGGGACCCTAGAGCCACCACGAAAATACCCCGATCCCAGCAGATCATTCTCAATTAACTTTGAGCCCAGGATCCCCTCAAAACCCCTTGATGAGAACCTGGGACCCACACTTGTGGGATCCTCCACCTTGGGGAGTCCCCATCCAGACCTTTCCTCCCAGTAGGAAGTCCTGCAGTTCGCTTGGGTCCAGGGTCATCCTCAAAGTACCTTCCGGCAAGCACCTAGGGCTCCCTTCCTCTGCCTTAACCACCTTGGACACCTGGGTCTAGTCCCCTCTGGGCCTAGAACAATCCTCAGAGGCCTCCTTTGAGAACCCAGGGCCCTCTGCCTGAGACTCTCTCCCCATCCACCCAGGACCTTCTCTCTGGCTCAGACCTCCATCCCCTCCAACACTGTCTCCTGATTCTGCAAATATATCCTTCTGGGATATGTCCTTCCGGAAGCCTTACCCCAATCTCCTCCTGACCCTGGTGGCCCAGTGAGGACCCTGAATCTCCAGACCCTCTCCAGGCACCATCACTAAAGACCTTACTGCCAGTAGAGATTCCTCAGCAAAGACCCAGGGAATCCATCTCAGACTTCCACCCCTCTGGACCTAGACCACTCCCCAGCGAGGGCCCCTGCCCTCCTCCTCACCATTGTCATACTTCCCTGCAAGTAGCCCTGACTCTAGACACAGAACCCCTCTTCACAGCCCGCTCCTTCTTGGCATCTCCTTTGTATTAGGAGAGCCCTCAATGCAGGGCTTCCCTTCCATTTGGACACCCCTGTTCCCTCTAAACCTGTGATTTCCAAATCTGCAGCCCTCAGCTGTGGAAGTGTGGGAGAGAACTCGAGTGCCTTCCAGGAAGAACCACTGACTTTTTAACTGGAAGGTCCTCACCCAGGACTTCCACCCCTCCAGTCCCAAAACAGCTATAGCAAAAACCCCTAGCATTTTTCAGACCAGGGACTTCCCATGGGGGCCTCTATTTATTTATTTTGACCTCTCCACCTGGCATGTGGGATTTAACCTGTGCCCTCTGAAATGGAAGCTCAGAGTCCTAACCACTGGACGACCAGGGAATTCTATAGGAGCCTCTTTGAATGTGACAACCCTAGCTGAGACTGTCACCAATCTTTGGTCCCTGATACTCCTTATAAGAGCCCCTCAATACCTGGGACCCCAATGCTGGTCACACATGCTATCCTTGAGACAAGAATCCAGCCCCGCCCCCAACCAGGGTACCAGCCCAGGGACTCTACTCTCCGAACCTGCTGCCCCTGCCCCTAGACTCCCCGTGTCCACCATGAATTTCCCAAGAAAGGGAACCTCCTTGGGACCTGGGACCCCTTTAGTCTCCTCCAGACCCACAGCTGGAACCTTTTGTCCCAACTCTGTCCCAGCCTCGTTTGGACTCTCCCTCCATCAAGGATGCTCCAGGCTCTTTGTACCCCGGAACCCTCCCCACTATTCACTCAAGACCATTACAGCTTTTCACCCTGGACACTCTCAGCCAGGACATGAGACACACACCTCCTCCCATCATGTTGCCTCAGGCATCCTTGGGCTCAGAAGCCCCCTCTACCTAAGAACCCCCCCTCCTAATCCCATTTGTACTCCCACTGGTGCCTGTCCCCCTTCTTCCTCTGGACCCAGGACTCTAGCCCCAAACCAAGATCTGTTTCAAATCAGGACACTGGCCTCTGATTTCAGATTACTAACTGGATCCCACAGATCCCCTTCTCTGGACTCCTACAGCCTCAAGGAGGACCAACACCGCACACCCAACCCCCCTCAAGCCTACCTGGGAAATCCCTCACCTCAACACTCCTCAGACCTGGAAAATCCCTTTGTTTGTCAGGCTCTGCTGGTCCTCCCACAACCCCTCCCCAGCCCCCAAACTTCCTCTTTGCCTCTTTGCTAAGATTTGGTTTCCCAGGAGACTCAAGTGGTAAAGCATCTGCTTATCAATCCAGGAGACTGAGGTGATGCATGTTTGATCCCAGGGTTGGGACGATCCCCTGGAGAAGGAAATAGCAACCCACTCCAGTATTCTTCCCCGGAAAATTCCATGTACAGAGAAGCCTGGAGGGCTCAACTGTCCATGGGGTCGCAAAGAGTGGGACATGGCTTGGCGATTCAGCATGCTAGGATTTGGACTGGGGAGGGGTCTGGGGCTCAGCCAGCCCACACACCTAACTCCCCATCCCGGCTGACAGCAGCCTTTGCCATTTGTCACCGTGAGGGCCTTTTGTCACTGTCAAGTGGACCAGCAAACCAGGCCACAGCAGCTGGGCTGGATCTCACAGGCGCTGCCCACTTGCTGGCTGGGCCTGCCCAACCTGCTTTGGGGCTTCACTCTCCCTGTCTCCTCCTAGATCCTGGCTTCTGAGACGTCATCCCAGGCAGGACAGGTGAAGAAGCCAAACTCAAGGCAGGCACAGGTTCAGATTCCTGTTCAGCCACTCCTGATCCCTAGTCCTCTGTGTCCTCCGTCATCTGTAAAATGGGGATAATCACACTCCCTCCTTCACAGGAATAGTAAGAACTGGTAGACTTAACCACACCACATATGGACTTTACTCATCACAATAAGCCTTGTGAGCCAGGTGCTGTTTGTAGTCCTATTTCTTAGCAATAGAATCTGAGGCCCAGAGAGGTTGGACAGCTTACCCAAGGCCACACAGCTAGGAAGTGTAGAGTGCAGATTTGAACCCAGGCTGTTAGGCCTCGGAGTCCCATGCTCTTTTTTTAAATAAAAAAAAATTTTTTTTTAAATTTTGGATGCACTGGGTCTTTGTTGTGGCACGTGGTCTCTCTCTGTTGCAGCATGCAGGCTTCTCGTGTTGTGGCATTAGACCTTCTCTAGCTGTGAAGCACGGGCTCCAGAGCATACGGGCTCAGTAGTTGTGGCACATGAAGTTTGTCACCCTGTGGCATGTGGGATCTTAGTTCCCCAACCAGGGATTGAACCCAAGTCCCCTGCATTGGAAGATGGAGTCTTAATCACTGGACCACTAAGGAATTCCCCAGAGTCCCATGCTCCTAACCAGTGCACCACACTACTTCTTAGGCTTCCATGAAGGATGAAGGGCGATACATGTATATTGTCAAAAAACTTCTGACATTCCTTAAAAATGGTAAGTTATTGCAATAGGGGAGAGAGATTGACTTTAATTCAGAGTATAGCAAAGATAGCTGGAGATTTAGAGCTGAGAGCAGAAGGAGGGGACTAGTGGATGGAAAACTACTAAGAGGGGATATGGATGCTAGGGGGATTCTTGCTAAATTGGCTTAACAGGATTCTTGTTAAAGACTGCCAAGGACTTCAATACAAGTGGTGGATAATGAGAAATTTGATCAGATGTCAAGTGTGGGAGGTTTTCCCTAAATAAACTTAGTGGCATTGTTGCGTCCAATTCTTTGCAGTCCCATGGACTGTAGCCCATCAGGCTCCTCTGTCCATGGAATTCTCCAGGCACACATACTGCAGTCGGTAGCCATTCCCTTCACCAGGGCATCTTCCTGACCCAGGGATTGAACCTACATTGCCCACATTGCAGGCAGATTCTTAACTTAAGATTCCTGCTAAAACTGGGCTTAGTCATGAAGAGAACTCAGAGGGGCCTGACTCAAGCTTGGTCAAGCAGGAAGGCTGTGTCCATGAGACATGCCAGTGATAATAACCGAGATTGACAGAGCCTCATTTATCATTAGTGCTGCTGGTGAAGCCAGGAGCCTTGAATATATCTAGAGAAATGGAAAACCCGACAACATTCAGAGAGGCCTCTCCCACAGCGTTCCTGGGCTTGTCACAGGCCCTAGTCTTCTGAGAAAGATCTGAGCCTGGAGCTGGTTCAGGCAGCCTTGCTGCGGTTGAGGCCAGGGCTGGAGGAGTTGGCCCGCTTGGCACTGGCAATGCAGAGAGGGAGCGAACATCACAGTCTTGCTGACTCTTTCCATAACTATGCTAGGTGCCCTGTCCCAACCTGTACTCAAGGAAGGGATCATTTATGAGGCCATTTTCAAGTACTCTGAGGAAACAGGCTCAGAGAGAAGTCACTTGGCCAGTAGCACTCAGGGACCAAATAACAAAGCACTGCTTTGGACTCAACTCTTGGAAGTAGCAAGTTGAGGCTCATAGCCCACTTTCTATCCTTCTTTCTTTCTTTTTTAAATATTCACTAGTTTTTCAAAAATATTTGTTTATTTTTTTGGCTGCCCTGGGTCAAAGTTGGGGCACAAGGGATCTTCAGTCTTCTTTGCAGCATGCAAACGCCTAGTTGTGGCACGTGGAATCTAGTTCCCTGACTAAGCATCGAACCCCAGCCCTCTGCATTTGGAGTCCAGAGTCTTAGCCCTTGGACCACCAGGGAAGCCCCCCTGCCCCCAACTCTATTCTAACTTATTTTTTCTGTTTATAAGGATTTCATGTCATCTGCAAACCTGTCCTTTCAGCCAGGCTGCTGGAGTTTCTCCATCAAAATCCTTGTATTAATGAAGCTTGGAGCCATAACTGATAAACCTCAAATAACAGTTGCTTAAATATAATGGGAGTTTATTTCTTGCTCACGTTCAAGGAAGTCAGTCCAAGACCAGATTGGTGCTGCATGGTCAGAGACTCTCAGGTTCCAATATAACTCTCAGGCCAGGCGCGGTTTCTATTCCCAAGTTCATCTCATGGTCCCAGATGGCTGCTCAGCTCCAGCCTTCCTATCTGTGATCTAGTCAGCAGAAGGAGAGAGTAAAGAAGGGAGATAGGCATCTCCCTATCTTTAAGGACACTTTCTGAAGTTACTTGCTTCTTTCATCTATATCTCCTTGGCCATAAATTATTCCAGACCACATCTAGCTGCCTTTATTCCCGTAGCCACATATCCAGCAAGATCTAGAGGATCCTTTATTTTTCCCTAGGTTTTTTTTTTTTTTAAACTGGGGCAAAATACACTAATAAAATTTACTATCTTCACCATTTTTAAGTGTACAGTTCAGTGGTATTAGGTATATTCATATTGTTGTGCAACCATCGCCAGCACCCATTTTCAGAACTCTTCTTACTTCTATTTTTTTAATATTTATTTACGTATTTAGACCGCATCAGGTCTTTGTTGTGGTGCAGGGGCTTCTCTTTAGTTGTGGTACACAGACTTAGTTGCCCTGAGGCATGTGGGATCTTAGTTCCTCAGCAGGACCAGGGGTTGAACCCACATCCCCTGCATTGGAAGGGGGATTCTTAACCACTGGACCCCCAGGGAAGTCGCCAGAACTCTTTGGATCTTGCGAAACTGAATCTATACCCTTGTATATGCTAACTCCCCACTTGCCCCTTCCTCAACTCCTGGCAACCATTGTTCTACTTTCTGTTTCTGTGATTTTTTTAATGTTTATTTTATTATTTTTTAAAATTAATTCATTTATTTGGCTGTAACCAGATCTTAGTTGTGGCACACGTGATCTTCAGTATTCATTGCTGCCTGCAGAATCTTTAGTTGCGAGATGTGGGATCTAGTTCCCTGACTGGGGATCAAATTCAGGCCCCCTGGTTGGGAGCGCACTGAGTTTTGAACAGTGGACCACCAGGGAAGTCCCCTGTCTCTATGATTTTGACTACACTAAGTGCCACATATGGATGGAATTGCAGAGGCTTTGTCTTTTTGCAACTGGCTTATTTCACTTAGCATAATATCCTCAAGATTCATCCATGTTGTAGGATGTGTCAGAATTTCCTTCCTTCAAAGGCTGAGTAATAAATATTGCATTGTTTGTACTTACATTTTGTTGATTCATTCACCCATCGGTGGCCACGAGGGTTGTTTCCATCTTCTGACTATTGTGAAGAATGCTGCTATGAACATGGCTGTGCAGGTATCTCTTGAGCCCCTGCTTTCATTCCTCTGACTATATAAAAGCCAGGGGGAGACTTCCCTGTGGTCCAGTGGCTAAGACTTCACGCTCTCAATGCAGGGGGCCCGGGTTCAATTCCTGGTCAGGGAATTAGATCCCACATGCTTCAACTAAGAAGACCTGGCTCAGTCAAATAAATAAATACTTTTTTGTTGTTGTTTTTTAAAAAAGTCAGAGCCAAGGGACCCTTTTGTGTGGAAGATGGGCTCAGGGGAAAGCCTGCTTGTGTGGGCAATGCTTTCACACCTTCTTATGGACCACAAGGCTGGATCTGTGGGCAAGACATTTTACTGTCAACATGAATCAGGCCCCTTACCACCCCAGTCATATCTCTGACCCTTTGGTTTGATTTATTTGGGAAATTACGCGTTGCCAAAGTGAGCCAATTTCACCAACACCTGAATTCCCCTTTGTTGTATTTCTGTTTGCAGAACTCACACCCATACTGACCCTCCTGTGTTCCCACAGTCCTCCAAGAGCACGGTGGGGCTTGTCACACCCATTTAAAACTTTATTTACTTCTGGCTGCCCTGGGTCTTTGTTGCTGCACGTGGGTTTCCTTTAGCTGAGGAGAGTGGGGGCTACTCTCTAGTTGCGATGTGTGGGCCTCTCATTGTGGAACATGGGCCCTAGTGCAGGTGGGCTCCAGCAGCCGTGCACAGGCCTAGTTGCCTTGCAGCAGGTGGGATCTTCCCCTGATAGAACGTGCATCGCCTGCAGGGCGCGTGCTGCCCTGTTGGATTGTGTGGCGTCCCGTGGGTCACCAGACAATGTGCTTTGACCTGAGATGGAGCCACAAGAGGGCCCTGAGCTGGGGAGGGACATGACCTGACTCCCGTGTTCACAGGGTTCACAGGGTCCCTCTGGCTGCATGGGGGGAGAAGGGAGACCAGGGAGGAGGCTGCCGGTAGAACAGGACCAGGATGAAGCCTTGGGGTGGAGTGAGGGGGAAAGTGGGTAGGTTTGGGCTCTGTGCAAAGGTTGAGACAACAGAGTGGATGTGAGTACGAGGGAGCCGAGGATGACACCAGGCTCTAAGCCTGAGGCGTGGGGAAGGTGGAGGTGCCATCACCGGAGATGAGAAAGTCTGGGAGGAGTGGCTTTGAGACTGAAATTAGTCCTCAGTTTAGGGCAATCACAGACTCCAGAGTGGATGCTGAGTGGGCCGAAGGATTTCCCCTGACTCCCGCAGGCTATGGGTACACGACGCCACTGACCGACGGGGGCAAGGCCTTCTCCATCGCCTTTGCGCTCCTGGGCGTCCCAGCCACCATGCTGCTGCTGACCGCCTCTGCCCAGCGCCTGTCACTGCTGCTCACCCACACGCCCCTGTCCTGGGTGAGCCAGCGCTGGGGCTGTGCCCCCCGGAAGGCAGCCCGCTGGCACCTGGCCATCCTGCTGGGGGTCGTGGTGACCGTCTGCTTCCTGGTGCCAGCCGCCATCTTTGCCCACCTTGAGGAGGCCTGGAGCTTCCTGGACGCCTTCTACTTCTGCTTCATCTCTCTGTCCACCATCGGCCTGGGTGATTACGTGCCAGGAGAGGCCCCTGGCCAGCCCTACCGGGCTGTCTACAAGTTGTTAGTCACAGGTGAGTGGGGTGGCTGGCTGGGGACTGAGGGCTGGTGTGAGGGTGACTTGGCCCCGTCCCGGAGGGATGGGGCATTGAGAGTCACAGCCCCATCCTCGGGGATCCCGTAACCCCATGGCTATGATCTGGGCGGTCTGGGTCCACTCATCGCCTCTCTGCCATCTCTGCAGTCTACCTCTTCCTGGGCCTGGTTGCCATGGTGCTCTTGGTGCAGACTTTCCGCCGTGTGTCTGACCTTCACGGCCTCACAGAGCTCATCCTGCTGCCCACTCCGTGCCCCACCAGCTTCGCGGAGGAAGATGACCGGGTGGACATCCTGAGCCCCGAGCCCGAGCCACACCAGCAGCTCACTGCCGGCTCGCACGTGGACTACGCCTCCATCCCCAGGTAGCTGGGGCAAGTGTCGGGGCAGCTGCAGACCAGGCCTGTGGCTGAGGGGCCTCGGGACTGGATCCGATGGACTGGCCCGCGTACAAGCACACGCTGGTGTTCCTGAGGCCCTGCCTCCACTGTCTGCCCTTTGTCTGACCGGTCTGTGCGCCGCCGGATCCAGGAAGCAGCACTGCCTCGCTTCCCCTGCCCCTCCTCTCGCCTCCCGGCACACTCTGCTCCCCTGACTTTCTCACCGACTCTGTATTTCCCAGTCTTTGCCTCGCACCATCTGCCTCTCTCACTCGAGTAGCCACTAATCACCTGCTGATCCTCCCAGGCTCTGGGCTCAGACCTCATTTCAGGTGCTAGATTGATCACTTCACCTCGGGCCAGTGACTGGCCCCCTCTGAGCCTTGATTCACCTCTTGGGTCAAGTGGAAAGAATATACTCCCTCATTCAAAACTCCCTCCTCTGTGCCAATCCGTGCTGGGCAGCACTAGGGCCACCACATTGTTCCAGATGTTCTGGGCCCTGCTCTCATGGGGCTCGCTGTCCTATCTCCCATACAGTGACAGTTCATAACAGGCAGGACTTCATTAGTGGGAGCAGGGGAAGGTGCACAGACTGGTCAGGGCTGGGGTAGAGGAAGCACAGGGAATGTACCCAATCCAGCCGGGAAGGTCAGGGAGGGCTTCCTGGAGGAAGGGGCAACTGCACTCAGACCTGAAATCTGAAGAGTAGTCAGTCTGGGGAAGAAGGTGTACCTGACTCATTTTCCTCCAGTGTGTCCAGGGAGCTAGACATACTCAGATATGCCTGGGGTAGGCTTGCATAATAGAGTCTTCCAGGAAGCTGAGATGGGATCCTAGCCCAGTGTGGAAGGTATTGCTTTTAGTGAGACACCATCGTAGCAGCTGTTCCTGTTTACCAAGAACTAATTACATTACGTTCCCTGGGCTCTGGAGCCAGCCTGTGTCTGTGTTAGTCGCTCAGTTGTGTCCGACTCTTTGCGACCCCATGGACTGTAGCCCACCAGGCTCTTCTGTCCATGGGATTCTCCAGGCAAGGATATTGGAGTGGGTTGCCATGCCTTCTCCAGCTGGAGCCAGCCTGCCTTGGCTCAAATCCCGACTCAGCAGTGTCCTGCCTGTGTCTTTGGGTGGTCATTTTGCCCCTATTTTCTTGGATTCCTTATCAGTAAAATGGCAATAATGATAGTTCAAAAGATGGTTTCCCAGAGCCTGCCATGTTATTCTGGGATGATCTCTTTGGCTAGGCCCTGTTCTGGGTACTTTACACATGAGGAAGACAATGCAGTATTATCATTGGATGTGGGCACATTGTAAGTGTCCTTAAATGACCATCTTGGGAACTTGGCTTCTTTCTTGAGGGCACTAGAGAGCCATGGAAGGGATCTGAGCAGGAGAGGGCCATGGTTAGATTTGGGCTTTTGCTGCTGTGTGTTTGTAGGGTTGGGGGAGACTGAGGCTGGGTGCCCAGGGGAGGCTGGGGCAGGAATGAAGCAGGAGACAGTGGGACTGGGTGAGGCTGAGGGAAGGGGAGGAGGGGGCAAGTCAAGGGATGCTCAGAAGGCCAGGTGGACGGGCCATAAGGCTTGCAGACTTGGGAGGGACAAGGCCAGGGAAAGGTCCAACAATGCTCAGCTGCCCCCGAGGTGGGGGACCTGTAAGAAAACAAATTTGTAGGGAGATGTTGAGGCTTGTTTGGAATATGGTGGCTGTGAAGGGCTAAAGGGACACCCAGGAGAAGGAAGCAGGAAGTCACAGGACCCTCAGAGCAAGGACTTAGGGGGTGGTTGAGGCTGCAGACAGATGAGGAAACCAAGACTATGAAGCTGGGTATTGACAGCCCTGGGTGGGAATGAAGACCAGCCTTGAGAAATCAGCCATAGGGTATACACACACACACACACACACACACACACATATATGTAAGGAAAGATTTGGGTTGCAAGTAACACAATCCTGACTGGCACTGACTGAAACAGTGAGATGGTTATATATTGTATATCACCTGAGTTGGAGAGATCTCTGGGTATGATACAGTTCACAACTCCAAGAGGGTCTTGTGTTCCCTGGTTCCCTCTCTCTTGCTCTATTACCCTCAGTTGAAGGCTTGGCTCCCACATGGGCTCTCCTCATGGCCACAAAGTGGCTGCCACAGGTCCAGTCATCACAATAAGACATGTTAATTTTTAGTGCAAGAAGAGGGAAAGAGGTAGTGTCTTCCCATGGTGCCTCTTTGGAAAGAAGGAAACCTTTTCCCAGTGTCTCCCAGCAGACTTCCTCTTCCATATCACTGACCAAAATTGGCTCCTGAATCAGTCATCGGCCAGAGTGATCATGGCATCACTATGATTAGCTTAAATTCCTCAGGATTCCCCCTGCCACCAGGGACTGAGGCTGAGGCTGAGGTTTTAATTTGCAGGCTGGTAAATACTTGAACAAAACTGGGCTTCTATTAGAAAGGCAGAAAGTTGGGATAATGGGAGCTATCAACAAACTAGGCAGCCAGTATGATGATGTATAATTATGCAGGTAGGGACCTGCATAAGGGTCGCCTGGCAGGCAGGGTGGAAACAACTTGGAGCTGAAGTTCAAGGCTGAATATGCCCAAAGGGGACTTCTTTCTCTTTTTTTTTCAGGGGGGACTTCTTTTTCTAATTAACATAGTCCCATATGATGAGCAATGACCCCTCAACCAAAGAGAAAAACTTACAAAAGAGGCAGAAAGGAAGTTCAAGAGACGAGTAGGAAAACCAGGAGAGTGGGAAATATTGGTGAGAGTTGAGAGACTTTTAAAAAGGGAAAAGTCAATATTGTCAAATGATGCTAAGAAGTCACACAAAATCATTTTAATAACACAAGAGAGAACACTTGTATAGGATTTACTACCCGCCAGGCAGTGTTCCAAGCTCTTGATACACCAGAATTTATTTTATGCTCTCAGCAACTCTGTAAGTCAGGTACATTCTCCATATTGCAGATGAGGACAGGAGGCCCAGAGAGGTTAAATAACCTATCCAGTATCACACAGGAAGTGCAAGATGGGGATTTAGATGAGGATTTTTGGTTTTTTTGGTCACCTTGCCACATGGAGGCTCAGAAATATCACTGTCTAGTTCTTTCTCAGTCTTCCAGCCTTCCTGGCTCCTCAGCACATTTGCTGACCCTGCTGCTAAAGTCAGCAGCTGGGTGAGAGGCAGTTGCTTGAGGGAGGAAGGTGCCTGCGTGATCTGGCTTCTGCTCCCCACCACTTCTCCTTCCAAATTCCTTCCTCTAAAAGAAACCAGGCCCTGCTCATTTCAGATACTTAGGAAAAAAAAAAGTGCACACTTAAAAATGGAAAAAGTAGAAGAATATTCAATAGAAATGAGTCTTTCTCCTGTATGCGGGCTGTGATGACAGGTTTTCTCAGGTCTCCTAGCCATGTACCAGCAATATACCTATGTGTATATGTGTGTCATTAATTTTTTTTCTTTCACTTTTTCAGAAGTGGTACTGTATGGTGAGGTAATTACAACCACAGACTCTGGAGGCAAAGTCCCTGGGTATAAATCTGAACTCTGTCATTCCCAAGTCTGTGGTTTTGGGCCACTCATTTTACCTTCCTGTGCTGTTTGCCAATCTGTAAAATGGTATAACAGCACCTACCTCATGGACTTGTTGGAGAATTAAGCAATATCTGTAAAGCTCTTAGAACAGTGTCTCGTGCTCAATAAAATACTGGCTCATTTCTGCACCTTTGTCATATTATATGTCTCATATATGCATATATAGTTTTTATATGCTTTTCTAATATTCTCTTTCTGCACCTTGCTTTTTTCTCTTTTACCAACTCAGTGTCATTCAGAGATCATTTCAGAGGCACAAGAGTAGGTCTCATATCCTTTTCTTTTTTTTTTTTATTTGGGGTTGCACTAGGTCTTCATTGCTGTGTGTGGGCTTTCTCTAGTTGCAGTGAGCAAGGGCTACCCTTTGTTGCAGTACATGGGCTTCTCACTGCAGAGCGCAGGCTTCAGTAGTTGTAGGACAGGGACTCATTAGTTGTGGCTCACAGGCCCTAAAACTGGTAGGCTTCAGTAGTTGCAGCACATCAGCTCAGAAATTGTGGTACACGGGCTTCGTTGCTCCTAGCCTGTGGAATCTTCCCAGACCAGGGATCAAACCTGTGTCCCCTGCATTGCAGGTGGATTATTATCCACTGCACCATCAGGGAAGTCCCTTATATCCTTTTTTATGTCTGCTGTGCCTCCTCTAGGACACACATCCCACAGAATACCAGAGTGGGTTGCCATTTCCTACTCCAGGAAATCTTCCTGACCTAGGGATTGCACCCATGTCTCCTGCAGCTCCCTCACTGGCAGGCGGATTCTTTACCACTGAGCCACTGGGGAAGTCCCAGTTATTTCCATGTTTCACTAATGGACATGTGGGTGGCTGCTAGCCTTTTGCTAGCATAAATGAAGCTGTAGGGTGTACCTTGGGCATGTGAGTAACAGGCACTTTCTCCTGGTGCGGTTATATTCCAGAGTTGGGGAGTACCATGAGGATGCCCCAGTCTCTGCCTCTGTGAGTCTAGAAGGGCTCAGGTACACAGCTGCTGAGTTTCTTCCCTCAGATGAAGTCACCCTCCCTGGTCTGTGGGGATGGGCTAGAGGTGGGGGGCACAGACTTTCATCAGCTCTTTATTTACATGGAACACTTATTCTGCACTGTGTTGCACAGAATTGGAAACAACAATGGTAGACAAAGCCCCAGGCCTGCCCTCACAGAGCCTGCGATGCAGTGGGAAACAGAGACCCATTCCCAGGCAGCCATAGCCTAGTGTGGTCAGGGGAGGGATGAGGGCTGCTCCTGTATCACAGACAAGACATGAAGGAAGGAAAGTGCTCAGGTGGTGACAAAGTAGGGAATAGTATTCCAGAAGGGGTTTATAGTGTGTGCACACTTCAGAGGAGAGCCAGCATACTAGATCAAGGATATTCAAGACTAGGCTTTAGACCACAGAGAGAAACAGATGAGTGGATAGGAGGGACAACAGGCATCAGTTTATGCAGAACTCTGGATAACAAGTTAGTTTGGATGTTTCCCTGGGGTCCTGGGGAGGTATGGAAGGTTCCAGGGTGTTGTCCCCAGACCATTAGTATCAGCATCCCTGGAATACAAATGCTCCAGCCCCATCTAAACACTTCAGTTCAGTTCAGTTCAGTCGCTCAGTCGTGTCCGACTCTTTGCAATCCCATGAATCGCAGCATGCCAGGCCTCCCTGTCCATCACCAACTCCCGGAGTTCACTCAAACTCACATCCATCGAGTTGGTGATGCCATCCAGCCATCTCATCCTCTGTCGTCCCTTTCTCCTCCTGCCCCCAATCCCTCCCAGCATCAGTCTTTTCCAATGAGTCAACTCTTCGCATGAGGTGGCCAAAGTACTGGAGTTTCAGCTTTAGCATCATTCCTTCCAAAGAACACCCAGGACTGATCTCCTTTAGAATGGACTGGTTGGATATCCTTGCAGTCCATGGGACTCTCAAGAGTCTTCTCCAACACCATAGTTCAAAAGCATCAATTCTTTCTTCACAGTCCAACTCTCACATCCATACATGACTTAAGGGAATCTAAATTCCTGGGGGTGGAGCCTAACCTGTTTTAACAAGCCCTTCTGAAGGCAATGGCAACCCAGTCCAGTACTCTTGCCTGGAAAATCCCATGGATGGAGGAGCCTGATAGGCTGCAGTCCATGGGGTCGCTAAGAGTCGGGCACGACTGAGCGACTTCACTTTCACTTTCTGATTGAGTCTAATGCACTCTGAAGTTTAGAACCACTGGAATTTAAAGTCAGCTTTGCAGTCCATGGAAAAATAATCGTCTGGGGAATTCCCTGGCGGTTCAGTGGCAAGGACTCCAGGCTTCCACTCCACGGGGCTCGGGTTCAGTCACTGGTGGGGTAACTATGATCCCAGCGGCAAAATAAAATGAAAAGACGCTCTGAGTCCTTAACTGTTAGGCGTCAGAGTACCAGTGAAAACTGTTAACATTGAATATTTATTTGTGCCAGGTACTCTTCACGTGTTATCTTATTGACTTCGCAAGACAACTCTATGAGATGACTGCCTTTGTCTTTTTCTGCAGAGGAGGGTGTTAAACCGCAGTCAGATTAATTTCCCACACGGAGCCTAATTTTTTTTTTTCACTAGAATTGTGATATCAAAGTGTGATTGGGTAGGAGGATAAGGCCAGAAGCACCAATAGGAACTCCCTGAAGGCCTTCCTATCACAAACTTCGTCCGCAGCTCCCTCTGCAGTCCAGGGCCCGCGCGAGTGTTGAGTGTCTCCCTCCCTCGGTCCCTCAAGCCTTAAGCGCGTGTCTGGAAGCGCGTTACCACGGAGACAGGGGGGTGAAGCAGGCGTGCCTCGCGAAAAGTCGGTTGTGGAAGTGTAGGCGGCCATTTTGAGACCGGGCAAGAGGGGCGGGACTGGAGCGGCAGAGTGACGGTTGACCGGTTTTAACTTAGTGACTGGTACCACCGGGGAGTGGGGAGAGGGAGTGCCTGGGGCCTCCCTGGGAGGGATGCAAGGGGTGGGGGCGGGGTTAAGGAGGGGAGGAGAGGGGCCGGGGGAGGCGAGGCGGGGAAAGGCGGAGGAAAAGGAGGAGAGTCCAAGGACTGGGCGCAGGAGGGGCAGGGCGGAGAGAGGGCGGGGCGAGGAGCCTGGAGAGGCCAGAAGAAGCCGGGCGATGAATAGGGGCGGGGCTAGAGGAGGCGGAGCTTAGAGCTGGGCTATCCAGGGCATGGAAAGAGGTGGCGAGAAGAGGGGAGGAGACAAGGTACCGCGGTTCAGCGGGAAGGTGAGGACAGAGAAAGTGCTGACAGATAAGGCAGCGCCAGCAGGGAACGAGGAGGTGCAGGGCGAAGAGAGGGTGCGGAGCGAGCGGAAGGCCAATGGCGAGGAGAGTTCCCAAAGCAAAGAAAGGGTCTCCAACGAGAAGGGGCGGGGTCCCAGGAAGGGGCGGGGCAAGGAAGGGGCTTGGGAAGAACATCTCCCCCAGGATGAGGGGGGAGGGCGGATCGATAAGGGGAGGGACTGGGCGCAGAAGCCGAGCGAGGGGCAAGCTACAGGAGAGAAGTCGAAGCGAGGACAGGGGAAGAGATGGGGCGTGGGGAAGGTACAGGTTCGGGAGAGGGACGGGTCTAGAGGCAGATCTGGCACCTGGGCAGGTCCCGAGCACGGAGAAAGGGGCGGTGCGGGGAAATGTGGGGGAGCAGGGCAAGACGTGGGGGCGGAGGCAGGCTCAGGTCTGCGAGGAGAGGAACTGGGGGCAATAGGTGGGGCATAGCTAAACCGGGAAACAGAAATAGAGACCGGCTGAAGAGTAGGGGTCGGAGGCAGAGCACAGGCAGAACAAAGAAGGATAGGGCAAGGTTAAGGGGTGAGGCTGGGAGGCCGGGCGAAACCAGGGGTAGGGGCATGGCCAGGAACAACAGTAGGGGAGAGCCCTGGAGTAGCAGCAGAGGCGGGGTCCGGAAGAGCAGTAGTTGCCGGCCGGAGGTCTGGAGCAGAGGTGGAGCCAGGAGCAAGAACAGGAGAGAAGCCAGGAGCCAGAGCACAGGCGGAGCTGGGAGCAAAAACAGGCGAGGAGCCAGGAGCGAGAGCAGGAGAGGAACCTGGAGCAAGAACAGGACCGGAGCCAGGAGCAAAAGTAGGAGTGGAGCGAGGAGAAAGAATAGGGGTGGGGCCAGACGTCTGAGCAGAGGCGGGACCAGGACCAGGGCCTGGGCGGGGCGCAGGAATAAGGCAGGATCTAAGACGGCGCCTACCAAGAACAGTCTGGCCGGCTAGTGACCTCCGCCTTCTCCAGGTTGAAGCCACGTTACCCATTTGCCCGAGATGTTCCCTGCTGGCCCTGCTCCGTGGCCGAGGCTCCGAGTCCTGCGGGCGCTGTGGGCACTGCTGGTGGTGCTGTTGGCACCGTGGAGGTTGTGGGCGATACAGGAAACCCAGGAGTGCACCTGGCAGGTTGTTTTGAACAACTTAGAGTCAGTAGGCAAGAACGACGCGATCGATCATTTCCTCGATCAAGAGCTGTACACGGTAGACAAAGTGTTCGACCTGCTAGTGGACGCGCCCATCGACCCGGACGAGGTGAGGGGACTAGGGGCAGGCGAATGGGAGAGGTCCTGGAGCTGCACCCTTCTGGGCTCTGGACATTTGCTCACCATCTCTTGCAGACATACTTGGGCTTTCCTTACTACCTGAAGATCAACTACTCCTGCACAGGAGAGGTGGTGAGTGGGTGCAGGGGCAGGGGATGTTCGTTTTGTTGGGGCCTCAGTTTTCCCCCTTTCTAACATTTAAATAGGCATGGCACCATTGAACCCTAGGGACCTTAAAGATTCAAGAAGATTCCTGATATCTCACCAGGCACATAGTTGGTGCTTGTTAGCTTTTAATTTCCATTAAAAAAAAAAAAAAAGAAAGAAATCCAGAGAGATATAAGGACTTCCCTGGTGGTCCAGTGGTTAAGACTGAAAGCTTCCACCGTAGGAGGCACAAGTTGGGCCCCTGGTCAGGGAACTAGGATCCCATGTGCCAGATATTGGGGTCAAAAAGAAAAATAAACAGATATTTTCCTCATAAAGTAAAGAAAGTATTTTTAAAAATTGAGATAGAATTCACATGTCCTAAAATTCACCATTTAAAAAGTATACAATTCAAGAGTTCCCTGGTGATCTGTGGCTAGGACTCCCAGGCTTGGTGTGCAGGGAGCATAGATTTGATCCCTGGTTGGGGAACTAAAATTCTGCAAGCAGCACCTGGAGACCACTAATCTGTTTTCTACTTCTGTGAAATTGTTTATTCTGGACATTTCATATAAGAATGGAATCAAGAAATATGTGGCCTTTTGTATCTGACTTCTTCCACTTAACATGTTTTCGAGACCCATCCATGTTATAACATGGATCAGTATTTCCTTTTTATGGCTGAGTCACTGATGCAATGGACTTGAACTTGGGCAAGCTTTGGGAGATAGTGAGGGACAGGAAGGCCTGACATGCTGCAGTCCATGGAGTTAGAGTCAGACACGATTGGGTGACTGAACAGCAATATCCAGTTATATGGATGTGCTACATTTTGCTTAGCCATTCATTAAGTGATGGTGATTTGAGTTATCTCCGCTTTGAGGGTGGTTATTATGAATGATGCTGCATTTGTATAAGCATCTGTTTTCAGTTATCTTCAGTAATACCTAGGAAATGAATTTCTGGGTCACATGATAACTCTTTTCACTTTTGAGGACCTGCCAGGCTATTTTCCAAAGCAAATCCATGTCATTTTACATTCTTATAAACAGTGTATGAGGGCTCCAGTTTTTCTATATTGTCATTTGTTATTGTCGATTTCTTTGATTCTTGCCATCTAGTATGTGTGAAATGGTATCTCAGTGTGGTTTTGATTTGCATTTGCCTCATAACTAATGATGTTGAACATCTTTTCATATGCCCATTAGCCATTTATCTATCTTCTTAGGAGAAATGTCTGTTCAGATCCTTTGCCCATTTAAAAACTAGGTTATTTGTCTTTTTATTGTCACATTATAAAATTTCTTTTTATATACTGGAAAGTAGTTCCTTTTCAGATATATAATTTGTAAATATTTTTCACTTTCCCTGTCTTTTCACTTTCTTAATGATGTCCTTTAAAGCACTAAAGCTTTACATTTATTGAGATATAATTCACATATCATACAATGGTACCACAGTTTTAATTTTTGATAAAGCCCAATTATCAATTTTTGTTTCATTTGTTGCAGCCCCTTTTGGTGTTGTCTAAGGCTTTACCTAACCAGACGTCATGCAAATTTACTCCCATGTTTTCTTCTAAGAGTTTGTTTGTCTGTTTTAGGTCTTATGTTCAGGCCTTTGATTCATTTTGAGTTAGGTTTTGTATATGGTGTGAGGTAGGGGTCTAATTTTTACCTCTGAATATCCAGTTATGCCAGGACTGAAAAGATTATTCTTTCCTCATTGAATTGTCTTGACATCCTTGTCAAAAATCAATTGACTATAAGGGTATATTTCTGGATATAATTCTATTCCATTGTTCTATATGTCTGTCCATATGCCAGTACCACACTGTTTTGATCACTGTAGCTTTGTAGTAACTTTCAAATTGGGAAGTTTGAGTCTTCCAAGTTTGTTCTTCTTTAATATTGTTTTGACTGAAATAAGCAGAATGTTGTGGTTTAGAACTGAAATTCTGAAGGCACAGACCTGGGTTTAAATCTATCATGGACTCATATTTATCTGGAGGAAGTATAGCATGATAGTGAATCCTTTGAGCTCTGAAGCCAGGCTGCCAGTCTTCAAACCCCAGTCCTGCTCATAACAGCTGAGTGATCTCAGGCAAGTCACTTAACTTTTCTGTACCAAAGTCTCCTCATCCTTAATAAGGCTACAATAATGATCATACCCACTTCATAAAATGATTAAATATGTGTGAAGCACTGAGCACAGTGGCTGGTTCATAGAAAGTGAACACTAGCAATAAGTTTCTAGAGTGTGACCTGGGCAGAGAGTTGACTCCATCAACTTTCTCTTCTTATCTGTGAAAGCCTGATAGTCATTTCTTTATCTGTTCATGCAACACTGAACTCTGAGTCAGACCCTCTTTTTTTTTTTTTCCCCACAACGGGGTGGGGAAGCGGTACAGTGATAAACAACGTGCCCTGATTTTCCTTCTGGATTCAGCCCACTAGGGAAGCAGACAATCAACAAGTAAATACAGAAAACAACTTATTAGTGTAATCAGTGCAAAGATGAAAATAAAATGAGGTGAAGGCGTTAGCTGGAATGGTTGGGGAAGATCTCTGAAGAGCTTGAGCAGAGGCCTGAATGATGAAAAGGGAGAGAACTGGGGAAAACATTGGAGCCGAAGGAACAGCAGGTGCAGCAGCCCTGAAATAGGACCGAAGCCGGTGTGTATGAGGAATTGCCCAGAGCCCGTGTGTGGCTGGAGCAGACTAAGCGAGGGGGACAGTGGGAGAAGAGAGTGAGACCTGGCTTTCTCTCTAGTGAGATGAAGCCATGAGGTTTTGAACAGAGGAGGGATGCAATGGGATTCAGATGTTAACAGGCTGAATGGGGGACAGAGCAGGAGCAAGGAGACAGAGAGGAGGCTGATGCTTGTCCAGACAAGAGTTAAGGTTCAATCCTGCCCCCTACACCTGTTCCAGCCCTAGCTATGGCTTCCAATCACAGGGGAGCAGGTGCTGGTGTGTTGGGGACCT